>JAQQZS010000033.1:6663067-6678633 GCA_030068045.1 Platyallabes tihoni
ATGCCGCCCTCGATCCCTGAGAGATGGTGGGATGAGGCGAGCAGTGCTGGAGGATCGGAGGGAACGTGGTGCAGTGCATGGTGTGATTAGAGCAGAGAGGGCCATTTTTAGCTTTGTAGGCAAGCGTTTTGAATTTGATGCGGGCAGCTACAGGAAGCCAGTGCAGGGTGCGGAGGAGTGGGGTCCTCATCTCAGGGATGTATTCCCAGTGGTGATCTTTTTATCATTTTGTATATGTTCAGCAGAGCATCAGCATTTGATCAGCTCTGGTGAAAATGGCAGTAATTTAGGTATAGATACTTCTAGTGTCCAAGTAAACAAAGATATTTTAGACATTGGGGGAACATTTGTTTTTTGAAATTTGTTACCCTATCCTTATGCACAAACAAACAAATACATTCTGCATGATGTCAGATCATTTTTATTAATACGAGTACACAAGGGATATGTAGTTGTGTTTCAATCATTATTAAAAAAGAAAGAAATTACTCAGTTACCACAAACAAATAAGGTGGCCATTTGGTAAGTTTCCTCAATTTACCAGTGAAGGACATGTTCATAAAGTGAGACATTAATACTGGAGTGTTGTACTGGTATTCACTGAATAACATAGTCTGTGCCTTTGGACCCAACAGCAATACATTTATTCCCATACAATGGTTATATGGTTACTACTGCCAGGGAATTTTCAGATAAAGTTGTTCACATCAAGGCACAAAGGTTTCTCATTGACCAAAACACAATGTCCCAAAATGAGCTGGTTGAATTGCAACGAGCCAGTCCAATTCTTTAAGTCCTGCTTCGCATATACAGCCGAACAGGATAAGGTCAGAGGAAATGTCATGACCCAGTTGTCCTCAAACGTGTATCTGTGTCCTAACTGCAAATACAGTGATTATATTAGAGGTAATTATTTTTTTAAAAATTAAAAGCACTACCTTTGGGACTTCAGGCACATTTTGCAGACAGCCATGCTTTCTTTTTCGTCTATTTAGTTGCCCAATAATTCCCAAGGAAGCCCTTAAAATCTGCGTGCGTACTGCATGAGTGAATTTAATTACCACCATACCCTGGGTTCGGACAAATCTTGTTGCAAGCAACCAAATCCAGCCTAGACTTCTGACAATAATGTCAGTCAGAACCAAAACACTGGACTAGGCTGTTTGTAATGGTACATATTGGATGTCAGCAAAACATTTAGCAGTACTTTTTTAGTGTCATCTCTGTATTCAAAGAAGGGTATGTAAACAGAATACTGTTCATACAAATATTGGTGGCACACTTGATTTATAACTTGTTAAAATAATGCAAACACATTTCAATTTCCATCCAATAGCTTAATCATGGCTTTCTATAGGAAAACAGAGAAGGGGAAAAACTACACAGACTAAGGTGTGTCTATATTTAGTACATTGTTTACAGTAATTGTCATTATTAATAAAAATAAAATTTGGACCTCAATACCTGGCAGCTCTGAAGACATTCAATATCAAATGAGTACACACTGCAAATAAAGTTCCATAAAGAACCAATTGAAGGTAAGCAGTAACAGAAGAAAAATTAGAATTTTGAGTTCGAATTTGCACTGTAGGAAACAAATGTGTCTAAGTACCCATTTTCAAGTACCAAATTAGCATTGTCTTTGATCTGACCCAAGATCTGACTATACTCTCTCAAAATAGCATGATTTTAAAAATCAGTATATCAATCAGATATGGCATTTTATCAAACCGGTAAATCAACAGTTCAAGGTATATATTATCGTCTCTACAAATATCTTTCAACCATGAGTACTTTGATGTTTGAGGAATAGCTGTAGCTCTGTGAAGGTCTCAGTACATTCTGTGCATTCATACAATACATCTGTTGATGGACTCTCTTTTGCATCAGGTTCTGACTCACTCCTTTCAACACTCAAATCGTCTTCATTTTCTACGTACTCCATATTGGCCTCTGCAGGTGAAGATGGTTCCTGACCATGCTTCTCTGTCCCTTCTTTATCATGGTTCTCTAGATGGCGCTCTAGAGCAGAGCGGAAGGTGAAGCGACATGGACAACGAGGACAGAACAGCAGGACGCGAGGAGGGTGCATTCTATGGTTGCGCACATGTCGCTGAAATACGCTAAGTAGCCTAAAGACTCGACAACAGTCTTTGCATTTGTACATCATGCGTGGCTTGACTTGAGAGGGCTCTTGTGTATCTGGCAACTCCTCTTTGTCTGGTGGTTTTGGTGACTGCTGGTCTTCACTGTTTTCACCTTCATGATCACTTTCATTGCTTGTCTGAGTTTTTGGTGACTCATGCGTAACACTTTCATCTTCCTGGTCTACTTTTTCACCATCGGCTTTAAGCTTTATGTCTGAACTATGGTACATGGCAACATGCCTTGTAACGTCACATCTTTGTGGAAAGTGTCTACCACAATAAAGGCATGTATGAAGGGTGCCCTTGTGGTATCGCATATGACGGGAAAGGCTACTGGAGTGCACAAAAACACGATGGCATTGTTTGCAAGGGAATACCTTAGAATGTGGATTACCTCTAGAAGCACCTCCTCTTGGTCTACCTCTCATCCGTGGCCTCAATAAATCCATTCTTTGTGTTTGGTGTTTTGAAACCATTTGACGCATTATACCATAATAATTAACAGACTGTCGTTTAATCTCAGGTGCTGGTTCAGAAGAATCCTCCTCCGGATGTTCCGAAAGGTGATGCTCTTTCAAATCTGACAAGCAATTAAAGTGTCCTCCACACAAGCCACAACGATATGAACGGTCAGTCGAATCATCAGGAGAATGGGAGGCATTTTTCTTAGGGATAACATCATCCTGTCCCTGCATATTCTCTTTTTGTGTAGGATCATCATTTGCTTTGCTGACATGTGAATGATTAATCAAATGGCTCTGCAAGTCTGACAGCCAAAAAAACCGCAAGCCACAAATCCTGCAAGGATATGATTTATCTATACCATTTTCACAGTCCTCATCGAATTTACTTAAACTCTTTGATCCAAGGGTTGCATGCCATTCTTTCTGATGTAAAAATAGGGTCTCTTGTCTCAAGAATCGTTTTCCACAATGTCCACAACTGTAAAAACGTTCATGAGCATGTTTCTGGAGGTGTCCGCGAAGGCTCTCTCGATCATAAAAAACTTTGCAACATAAGGTACATTTAAACCCTTGCTCAAGAGGACGATACCGCTGATGCTGTTGCAAACTTTTCTGGCTCCTAAACACTTGACCACATCTCTCACATCTACACTGGGTATGGTCTCTTTCTGCCATTTTGCTTGAAGGCAAGGGATCCTGACAATTTGCTGGGTTCGACAACAGCTTTGACATGGGTTTTCCAAATAAGAATGAGAAGTTTGACAAAGCAGCTCTATCAACTACTGTGAGTGTTCCATTTTCATGAAGTGCAAATTCAATAAGTTTATCACAACCATTAGTTGAAGGTTCAGAAGTGGAAGAAAATGGTCCAATGGGTCCATGATTAGCCATGTGATTGATTAGTTTTGGGTACTGGCCAAATCCCTCACCACACTCTGTGCAGATGAAATCATTTCCAGTTGAAACTTCAAGTGACTGGTACGCCATTTCTGATTAACCAAAACTTGCTTAAAATCTGATGATCATTTAACAAAAGAGAGAGAAAATGTCTGGGATAAATATAACATTCAATTGTTCCTGAACAAAAAATGAGAAAGTGTAGATATGCAAATCCAATGAACTTGAAATTAACTACATGGTTTAAGAGATCTCCTTTATGCTCACATGTTACAAAGTTCCAGTAATTCCTTCCACTGTCACTTCTATCAAGGAAGGAATCTATTCATTAAGTCCATTATCCCAGAAGCACAGATGGAAACCAAGACTGAAATCTGGGATTCAGAAATATTAGATGTCAAGCACTAAGATATTCCTTTCTTTCTCTGGCTTATGGTCTTGTTCAGGATCTCATCTAAAAAGAGAACGAGAGAACATAAGTTAGCTATGCAAAATATTAATTCATTGGACAAAGTTGACAAATGTCTTTTGAGCCAAGTCTATGTCAGGCATATACACATAAAATGATCATGACTTCTATATTTTTACTGAGAATACAGGAAGATTGTTTATTGCAGTTAAAAACATAACTTGCATTCTATTGTAAATGAATTGAGGAAACAATATATATAATTATGTATAATATGGAAAATGATCAGTTTCACAGGTTTTGTTTTTATAGGTCTGTAGGTTTTGCCAAGATTATTTGTTTTATTTTATAAAATCCTGACAAAATATGTTCTAAATTCCAAATACAAACACATTAAATAACAATGTTTGCTGATCTTGAATAATGTAAAGAAAACAGGTTCATATACATTTTTAAACAATATGGTGCTAATGTTTTAACCAAGAGACATCCAGAAATTAGTATTTGGAGGCTCTGATTTGACATCACAGCACAGTCCCACATCTAAGAGCCTGTTTTGAACCATCCTTGACATGAACTTCACCCCAGCTTCAGTGCCATAGTGTGAAGGTCACTTGATGTCATCATATGATTGTTCAATGACATTCAAACGAGTTTGCAGTCATCCCTGTAAGTATAGAGATTCGTTTTCGTCCTCTACCATTCTGTAGCTTTTTTGTCCCTAGTGTCTACTGCTTTATCTTTTTCTTGTGTACTGCCGTCTTTTAAGGATGGAAGCAACCTGATGGTCACTGCATCCCTAAGGCAACAAAGCCAGAAGCGAACCCTTCATTTCCTTTCGGGATGGTCAATGGTTATTTTTACATTTCCAATTATCTTTGTACCTACATATGACACAAGCTGCACACTGTGGCAGGAAGCATGAGTAATTGTTGGTGATTTTACTTGCCAATATCTGAATAGATTTAGATTATTTAAAAGCACCAAAGGCACCACAAAAAAGGGGAATGGGAAATTCTTGGCTTAGGGGGTTCTGAAATTAATATGGCATAACGGTAACTGGTCAAAGACATGATGGCAAAATACAGTCATTGTCGCAGTGAAGTTTGCACCCTGGAAATGGCAACAGGGCCCTTGGTACCGAGGGCTCACTGGTGCATGTGAGAAGGAAAGGCTAGCCTGTCTGATTAGATCCCAAAAAGTACTGTAGCACAAGTTGCTGGAAAAAAATTATGCTTGCTATGATATGCAGGCCACACTGCACAGCTGGAGACACATCATCCTGAGTCCTGTCCACCACTGAATGTATTGAAAGTAGCAGTATGTGAGCATTATAATTGAGCCATAGAGCAGAGGAAGAAGGTGTCCCGGTCTGAAATTATTCTTTTTTGTTTTTTTTACATCCTCTGGATAACAAGGTGTGTTGCTTACCTGTGGAAAAGATGGCACTATTGGGAAGAAGGCAAACTGCCAGAACCAGTATGATGTCCTTTGGCCCTAGAGCTTGTTTGGCTGATACTTTCACACGTACCACCTACCACGACATTGTTGCAGACGAAGTGAATTGAGGTCACTGTACTCAAATGGCATTAACAATTACAGATCTCAATCAAATAGAGTACACGTTTGGGATGTAGGAACTGGAGATTTGCATTATGGATGTGCATAATCTGCAGCAACTGCATGATGCCATCACATCAATATGGATCAAAATCTCTAAGGAATGTTTTCAGCACCTTTGTTGAATTTTCAACACAAAGAATTCAGTTCTGAAGGTAAATGACCCAGAAGTTGAACAAAATCCATGATGGCGGGAGAAGCCGCTAACAACGTGGCAGTTTGGTTTGCCTTTGGATAACCTCATAAAACCATCTAATTTGTACAATCATAGAGCATGTACAGCGCTGTGAAGCTATCTATGTTTTTTCTACTCTACATGCTTCCAGTTTGCCACTAGCTAAGTTGTTTGTCAATTGTTTTGGTCTGTGATGTAATAGGTCAACCAGGAATACAATACTAACGATACTAAGTAGCATGTTGCGACCCATCATATAGTGTAGTCTGACATACTTCAGTCAATAAAACAATTGCCTTCCCATGCTTGTTTAATGGGACAAGGACAGTAATCTATTTAAATGGACTAGTCGAGCTATAGCTTTTAACTATGCTTAACTTTGCATGTAAATGTCCTGATTGATTATCTCCTTATACTGATACCTGTTGAGTGGTTGAACACATTAGGCTTCAAATGACCAGTCAGTTCTTGAAGTTCATGTGCTAGGAGGTAAGAAAAATGGCCAGACACAAGGATATAAGAGACCCTGATAAGAGCCCCATTGTGATGGCTAAAAAGCTGAGTTAAAACATCTTGAAACCAGTAGGCCTTCTGGGGTGTTTCTGGTATGCAGTGATTAGTACCTACCTACCAACGACGTCCAAGGAAAGACAAAAGGTGAACTGGTGATAGAGTCATGGGCATCCAAGTCTCATTAATCCACACGGGGAGGAAGCAAAAGCTACCGTGTTTGGGCCAGGATAACTAATATAGAACAATTTGCTGGATTCTTTTCTGGATTTTTGCAGATTTATTTACGGCTATGATAAGAAGGCAACCTACTTATACGCTGGTCAGAGCACCCTGTGAATGTCATGGAGCAATGGAAGAAGGTGTCCTCATTTGGCGGATCACATTTTCTTTTACATAAGTGGACGGCTGTATGTGCGTGCGCCTGCCTCACTTACCTGGACAACAGATGCACTATGGTAAGAAGGAATGTCGGCAAAGAGAGTGTGATGATCTTTGCAATGTTCTGCTAAAAAACTTGAATTGAGAGTTGCCCAAAACACAATCAACAACACCTTTTATGAGAAGTAGTTAGGTAATTACTGAAAGAGCTGTTTGCATAGTGCTGTATCGAGGCATATTGGAAAGCTGATTAGTAGGGAAAAGTCTGGTAGGAAGCCATAGTCTTAAAAACCGTCAAGCAAAGCTGACTCAAGAATTTAGGAGAGCTTCACAATGAGTGGAGGTGAGACTCAAGAGCCACCTTGCACAGGCTTACTTACAAGACAAGCAATTAATTGTGGCCCAGAGTTTTGGCACGCACCCCAATGATCTGACAGGCTCATGTCAACCATCCAACTGAAAAACCTTCCCGAAAACTTCAAAAGGTAACGTACAATGTTATCCCAGGACCCCTCTAAACAAAGCTCCATTTTGCTTAAATGCATGTTTATTTTGAATTCTCACACTTTTCAAAATAAATAGACCTTACCTGGTCTGGAAACCAGAAACAAAAATGTGTAGTTTTCCCTACACAATACCTTGTACACATCATGCATAAACTGTCATGGTTTTTAACAAATCAACATTGTGCTAAAGAAGGCCTTTCAGGATCTTTACCAATATAGACATCTGAAACACTTTAAACTGCTCCCCAGGGTGTGAATTTCCTCATACCTCACCTTCCTCATATAGGGTGAGTTTAAACCAGAAAGCAACACAGCCTCATTTGGGAAAGGCAGGACCAACAGCCTCTCTAGAGGAGAGCAAGCAGTGGTAGACCAAGGCTAGTAAGACAATGAAGGACCTCAGCCATCCAAACAATGGACTCTTCTCTCTGTTGCGGTCAGGGAAACACTTAATGTAATTTTATCTTGTGTGGGGTCAGGGGAGGCCTGAGAAATTAGGACACCAAGGAAAGGTACCAAACTATTACAAGAACAAGCACATACACACAACCTCACACAATAACAATTGTATAACAACAAGCAATGTATATTAATCTAGATCTTATTTGTTCTGTTTGTAGGAGGAAACTGTGAACCTGAAGAAAACCTAGAGGAGCAGAGCCGAGATTTGAACCCTCAACCGTTGAGGTGCAAGATGAGAGTGCTAACCACTGGGCCACATTACCACCTTAGTGGCGATATTATTTAAGTTAATTTTTTTGTTGGCCACAGTTTTGATTGTCATGTCACTGCTAGTTGTACTGTGTATGGCTGTGTGTGAGATGAATAAAATTAGAATTTGGACCTCAAATCATTTGTGGTCAAAACACTTTTCTATTATGCTTATTTTGGTTGGGTGGCTAGCTCTAAAATGAGTCATGGTGGTTAATTCTTGGGCATAAATGCATAAAAAACTGGGGCTTTCCATATCAACTGATATTACCACAGAAATGATTAGGTTTTAGTATATTTTTTTACATAATATTTAAACTTGAAATTTCTTTAACCGAGAGTATGCAGGAGAGTTTATAGGCATTGCAGAACTTTGGCAGCTACTAAATCCAAGCAATGTGACACTTGTGACACTGATGCCCCTGAATTAAGTCTGTAAAAAGATATAGACTAATCACTTTTAATGTTTTTTGTTTTATGATTTATTTTCAGAAATAACATATGGAATTAGGTAATTAAGTAACAACATAGTTAGATATTGTGTTATGATGAAGGTCAGTCGTTACAGTTCTTGCAAGAACAGTATTGGCATTTTTCAGTATGACAACTGTGGCCTCTAATTTTACTTTATGGATAAAAGGTTGCTTTTTCAATAAAATTAATAAAAATAAATAAATAAATAATACTCAAATGGCTAAGTTAACCACTCACATGACCTAAAGAGTCGGTAGCTCTAATGTGAAAACTAAGCAACTGGTAGAAGGGAGTGGGGAGCAACCGTACCTGTTTATAGTACAACTTAAGGCCATTTTCACATTAGGGCCCGGGATCGTTTCTAAAAACACTTGACCCCAAAGTCTGGTTCATTTTCATCAGTGAGAATACAATTGTTCCGAGCTCAGGAACTGTGCCCGAGTACACTGCAAAAGCTTGTCTCGAGAATGATACAGAATACTCATGCATCTATCAAATCAGATACTGTATGGAACCAATTGTACCTGAGAACAGAAGTAGATCAGACGCTATTTTAGACGCTGTTTAAACACTATGTCATGAGTGCCATCAGTAGGAACGTATCAGAGAGCGATACTCGACATATGCCTCTCAATAGTATAAGGCATATGTCGAGTATCGCTTTCGGATACCTTTCTACTTTACCAGTCATGAATGTGTAATTTGATCAGACTGTGAGGTAATGAGGTACAAGCTTGGTACAGCATCACAAAAGAATAATGCAACAGTTTGGTGTCACTGGAGGATTCATGCAGTTATTGCATGCAAAACAGTGTTATGTGTAAAAAAGTGTTATTTATTTTAAGACCATCTGTACCTATACTTTTGCACTCAAAAAGTGAGTGGCCATGCTAAGTTTATTAACATACCCAGATTCAAATATAAGGAAGTTGGAGACTGCTAGATTTATAATCCCTGATATAGCTATAAAAGTTGCAGGCCATCAAATTCATATTGCAGACCACATGAGTCAGTAGTCTCTGGGCAAGATTAAATGTCCGTTATTTCAACCACAGAACTCAAGTGGGATGGATCTGTGGCAGAGACACAACTTCGGATAATAGATTTTACTAACAGATATGTTATATTCATGTGAATATAGTGCTGAGCAAGTAACCTCACATTGTTCAGCAAGGTGCATAGCTGGAAAAAAAAAGAGGTCACTTCATGGAGAGGAAATTTTTTTTTGACTCTGGGTTAGCACCTTGTTTTGCTTTACTCTTATTAATGATGTTGACTTGGTGAGGGGGAGTGTAAATATAGAACTGTAGCTTGGTTGTTCATCATCTATAAGTCGCTTTAGATAATCGCTCTGGCAAATGATTAAACAAACAATTATTTTGTCTTATAGTGATGCACCGTCAAAAGTCTAGCGTCCACTGATGACACCAAAGCCAAAGTGAGGAACAAGAAGGGTCACCCATCTCATTCCAGCTCCCACCTGCCAAAAATGGAAAACTAGAAAACTGAGGATGACCCGGACTCCGCACTGCCACTTTTGAGATTCAGGCTACTGAGAGCCCCTGGTTTATAAGTCCATACTACACTGAAGCACTTTCCCCTCAAACTGTTCTTGCTGTTTTTTTTGTCTGGCAGTGGTCAACAACTGTGCAGCAACAACAGCAAGTATGCGACACAAAATACAAACAGCAAAACGTATCTATGGGAAGAAGCAAATGAAGAAGAGGTCTACAAGTTTTTGGGGCTGGTGCTCTATAGTTCACTGGTGAAGCTGCCAAACATTCAGGACTATTGAAGGCAGAACTCCATTATGAATGTGCCTTTTCCTGGATCCTTCATGATTCTGACCCATTTCCAGTCATTGATATGGAACCTCGTTGTGAGTAATCCAAAATAGGTTCTGTAGAATGATGGGAAGAAAGGCATACCCAAATAACTGTTTCACATCCGGCCACACTTAGATGAGATGCGTATGGCCTGCAAATCATCAAACTACCCAAGAAGGGAACTAGGTTCAACCAATGTATGAAGAACAAACCCACAAAATGAGGAATAAAGCTGTTCGTGTAGACAGACTCATGCAGTGGCTACACTGTTGACTTCAGTGTGTACAGTCTCCCATACAGAGAGAGCAGAAAATGGGTGTCCCAATAAAAATGTCACAAAGTGGCACAGTGTGGTAGATCAGGCAGGACACCACTGTTTATGTAAAGTAGATGAACATGTGGGAGGTGTCTGCGTGTTCCACTACTCACTCTGCCTTTGCTGGTGATACAGTCCAGAGAAAGATAGAGGACAGGGACAAAAATGCAGGCTTTCAGTAATGTACAAGTACATGGGCAGAACTGATCTCATCCAGTACTACTCAGCAGACAGGAGGGCAACCTGTTCGTATCACACCCTGTTCCTTCACTTCCTAGACATTGCATGCACCAACACCTATATAATGCATATGGAGCTTTGCTGACAGAAACAAAAAGAATAGGTTGGAACACAAGGACTCCTGCAAGGAGACAGGGTGACCATCATCCTGTTGCATGTGCCCATGAGTTCAACAGCTCTAATAGGGCCACTGTGGGGCTCAGACGATGCCAGATTTGTTCTGGTAAAGAGGTGAATAGCATCACTCCCTTCAAGTATCAGACCTGTGACAGTCCGCTTTGTCTGCTGCCAGACAGGAAGTGTTTTGTGTAGTGGCATGTGGACAGGAACTGTATATTTGTTAAAAATGTTTTTGTTCTTGGTTATATAAAACGATTTAACTGCATTTGTTTAATAAAGTGATCATAAGTGGTATTTGGTCTTTGTGTCATGTGGATGTTGCCCGACATGAACCATGTACCTAAACATTGTTGCAGGCCATGTACACCATTTCATGCCAAAGATATTTACTAATCTTTGTGGCCTCCTTCAGCAAGATGCCCTGGTACCATCCAAAAAAATGTTCAAGATTGGTTTGAGGACCCAAGATTTCAAGATGCTGACTTTTCTGCAGATCCAACTGATCATCTATGGAATGTGCTGGACAAAAGGTTTGATCAAAAGCTAAAACTCACAATTTACAAGATTAAAGAATCTTCTGATATCACAGCACACTTTTAGAGGTCTTGTGGAGTACATGTCTTGCAGGCTGCACACACAGGGAGCAACAACCTACATAAGTCAGTGTGGCAAAAGACATTGTCCTGCGTACATCGGGCTACTGGTGCTATTCTGACCATGTGCGTTATCATGCTATTTCATCATGGGCAGCAGGTTAGAACAAAGAGTGAACGTGAAATTCTGCATGGAACTGGGCAAATCTGCCACAGATATGTTTGACATGATTAGGCAACTTTGTCGGCGATGCGGCAATAAGTCGTTCGAAGTATACCCACACTTCAAGAGCAGAACAACAGGCGACGAGAGATCCGGAAACCTTTAACAAACCCAACCCCCGAAAATGTCGAAACCCTTCTGCATCTTTTGCATGATGATCAAGAACAATGCACGACATTGCTGCCATTGTGGGTGTGTCATGTAAGAGTCCAGGCAATCTTCACGTGTGATTTGAACATGCGGTGTGTTGTTGCCAAGTTTGCCCCCAGTCTGCTGACTCAGGGGCAGAAGGAACATTGCGTCTGCCAATAGTCAACAGTCTACTCTGCTCTGGTCAGCATAAATGACCAGTCCTTCATGTTGAAGATCATTACCGCTAATGAAACTTGGGTGTATGGGTATGACCCTGAGAAGCAACAGTCTTCACCACAGTGCAGGAGCCCATCATCTCCGTGAATAAAATAGGTGCGGCAGGTCTACAGCATTTTTTGACATTTGTGACATTGTGCATCAAGAATTCATCCCCAGGGGCCAGAGCGTCAATAGAGAATTCTACTGCAAGGTTTTAAGGTATATGCAGGAGGACATACAGCAAAAGCGAATCTGAAAACTTTTTGATACACCCTCGTATTAGGCAGGTGGATTGTCTGACATATTCTCCATTAATGTGTTTGGCAAGTGATCTTATAATATGTGGGAAGCCAAATGCATAGCTGTGTACACAGGGCATTTTGAATGCATCTCCAGTGAACACTGACTGTAATCAGACTTTATTCACCACATTGAACATTTTGAAGTACTGTTACTAGGACCACATGCAGCTAGAAGTAAGGTTTCTGATCATACAACTCTGAATAGCCTTTACTGTTGTACATGCTGAAATAGAAAAGTCCCTGGCGTGATTTTAGATTCCAATCTTCCATTTGAAGCTTATGTGGATAATATTGCCAAGTGTAATGGGTTTGACGCACATCCCCCCTAAAAGGTGTAATTTTATTTAGAAAAAGGAGGAAACGGTTAAGTGAAGGGAGGAAAGGGAAAGAGGGAAGGAAAGGATGCACTTGCAGGCCTGTAGGCAGTGAACCGCTGGCATACAAGCACAGACTGGTGAACGATGGCAGCGGCCAGACGGGGCCCACGTGTGAAGCAGCTCTTGCAAGTTTCCTTGAATGGCACTTCTCATGACTGGCCGGATCAGCTCCTCCCTGCTCTCCCGGACGCTCCTCGCATGGGCGGCTTTCTTGGTTGGGACCGAATGCCTTGTCACACAGCGGCGTTTACTTCTTCAACAGCAGGAGCATGGTTGCATAGCAAATGTACCTCCCGCACGGCACTCCTCACGCTTTTCACATCTGCCATGCGACTCAGCTTGTTGGTACTCCATCACTTTCCATATCCAGACAAACGTAGTGACAGATGAACAGCCAAACAGACAGGCCAACATGCCTCGAGCTACACTCCCCGCTTGTTTTATATTGCTGGGAGAAGCCCCGATATCCATTATCAGAGATTAATCACCAGACAGTGCCCATTCCCGTGCCCCCACCCCTTCGTACACCTGGAGACAGGGAGGCTGCATATCTAGTAAGCTCCGGACTGAGCTAGGAGCAAAAGAAGATTTAGGCGCATGCCACACAGGATAGCTGAAGATAAGGAAAATATTGTCACTAAACAATGCAGAATAGTTAATTTACCGCTAGGCTGGATTATAACATCTTACTGTCTGGATGTTCAACTAAGTGCATAAACAAGCTCTAGTTAGTCCAAAATGCAGCAGCTAAAGTTCTCACCAAAAGCAGAAGATAGGAGCAAATCACCCCCACCTTATCCACACTGCACTGGCTCCCAGTGAAATTTCACATTGCTTTTAAAATCCTACTATTGGCCTATAAAGCATTAAATGTTCTCGTGCCACAGCACCCAAGTGAACTTGAGTGTCTTACGCTCCGCTATGCCTACTTCAATCAAAGGATGCAGGCTACTTGTCACCTACCATGTTTTATAAAAACTACAGCAGGAGCCAGAGCTTTTTTCTTATAAAGCCCTTAAGTTATGGAATAGCTTTCCAATTAATGTTCGGAACTCAGACACAGTCTCAATGTCAAAGTCTAGGCCAAAGACCTAATTATTTTGCCAAGCATTTTTTGGGTATAGATTTGCCTTAGGTAAAAGAGCAGATCCTGGGGACTCATGGATTTAGAATATTATGGTGAATTGGTATGTTTGGAT
Organism: Platyallabes tihoni; assembly: GCA_030068045.1. Classification (NCBI taxonomy): domain Eukaryota; kingdom Metazoa; phylum Chordata; class Actinopteri; order Siluriformes; family Clariidae; genus Platyallabes; species Platyallabes tihoni. The sequence continues at coordinate 6,676,909 of JAQQZS010000033.1, forward strand.
GTTGTCTTCACCACTCTCATTGATCAGTCAGATTCACTCAGTAGTTTAGGATTAGAATTTCCTATAGTTTTGTGCCTGAACCACCCACATATTTTTAAACTGCTGCTCAGAATGTGTCACAGGGCAGCTTAACACATTCTGAGGAAAGCACAGTCTACCTTATTTCAGCACCCATGTTTGGCTAGTGTCCCAAGGCATTTTGCCAAAGAAATTGCATTGTAACAGCCATCCTTGCTGTCATTTAGTAATGCACACAGAACCCACGAATTCGCCATTGAGCTTTCTGGGTTCAGAGCAGATGACATTTAACATAATGTCAGGGGCAAATGTTATGGATAACATACATTGGAAATACCATGTGTAACACTGCTTTCAAAGTATTTAGATGGTGAACTAATTGTTGAGTTGCTTTTGCATTTGCTGACAACTACTCTAAACACTCATCAGGTCAGTCCTCCAGTCCTCCAGTTTATTGTTCTGGATATACAACTTGAAACTACAAGAGGTTTTGTCATCATGAGTCCCAAATCATGGCCAAATATGGTTTGTGAGTAATGCGATCACAATGAATGTAAGACACAATGGACCATGTTTACACCTGTACTATCATCCAGGATGGCCATTAATCACAGACAGGTGTCTCAAATCAGTGGCTTGTGAATGGAATGAGGGAATTATGCCCAATTATGACAAAGGCTATATTATGATGGCTACAGGGACAATTGGGTCAAACCTTCTTAAAAGCATCAGGTTTTTGGGGGGTTACTAACATGTATTTAGTTTACATAGCAATTAGTTACCATAAGTGTTCCTTCATGTGGTCTGGTGTATTACTAATACAAAGTGGTTAGCTACCAAAAATGTCCTTAGGAAGGCCAAAAGGTGAACTGTTGAGGGTCATGGGCACATCAAGTTTCATCAAGGCTAACATGCCCAAGCTAATCCCCAAAACAGCTACTGTAGCACAAAGTGCTAAAAGAAAATGTAATCCGGGCTAACTATTGCAGCTTGTTGTGTATGAGGCTGTGTAGCTGCAGACTAGCCCTGGCCACCAATGAAGGCACCTACAATAGGCACCACTAAACAATAAGAAAAACTTGAAGTGATTAATGATGTTTTATTTTACATTCTATGGACATATTGGTGGTATGTTCTTTACTTGAGAAAGAGTACCAGAATACACTATGGGAAAAAGACAAGCTGCCAGAGGCAGTGTAATACTCTAAGAAATGTCCTACATGGAAACATTGCATACTGGCATGCATGCAGCTGTTACCTTGACACACAGCACTTACCTAAACATTGGTGCAGAACTAGAACATGCTTTGAAGGCAATTGTATTCCTAATGGTAGTGTCCTCTTTCAAGAGGATAATGCACACTGCGACACTGAAAATGTTGTTCTAAAATTGTTTGAGGAACATGACAAAAGTTCAAGTTCAAGGATTACCCTGCCAATTACCCAGATTCCAACCCAATCAAGCATATGATACATGTGCTGGACAAAAAAGTTAAAACATTGGAGGTTAAAATTTGCAACTTACAGGACTTGAAAAGATCAGCCCACCTTTAGAGATCTTGTGTAGATTAGGTTCTGAGGTTCTGATTACAAAAAAACAAAAAATATTTTAAATAGTAATGAACATTAGATATATACAGTGGTGTGAAAAACTATTTGCCCCCCTCCTGATTTTTTATTCTTTTGCATGTTTGTCACACAAAATGT
>JAQQZS010000033.1:6825297-6837987 GCA_030068045.1 Platyallabes tihoni
CAGGCCTCTCTCATCTTTTTAAGTGGGAGAACTTGCACAATTGGTGGCTGACTAAATACTTTTTTGCCCCACTGTACCATGAGTGCACACACAAGTAAAGTTAAAACCATTTCATGTAGATACAGTACAGTACATGCCGTGGTGTTCTGTGCAACAATTTTCAGGCATAGCATAACATAGGAACGTCTTCTGTGCTACAAAGTAGAATATAGGAATACAGTAATATATATGCAGTCACAATTTTACTGCATATATTACTCTATTCCTATAAACTACCCATTCAAAATTTCTTTTTATTTTCACTATTTTAAACAGTAAAGAACAATACTAGCGACATCAAAACTATGAAATTACGCACATAAATTTAAATAGTGAGACACATTGTGTCTTCATATTAACAACCTTTGAATTTGTTGACAGCGTTCCACACACTTGGCATTCTCAAAAGTCTTGTCCCATATAAGTTATATAAAATTTTCAATAAAATTTTATTTGTATAGAGTTTTTAACAGTGGACATTGTCGCAAAACAACTTTACAGAATCAAATTGTATATTGTTGTTTGTCCAAGGGCTAGTACTAAGACCCACTGTGATCAGACCATCAGAGAGATGTTGTTACAGAAAAACAAATAGAATTAGAAAAAGAGGTACAAACTTTTAAACATAACGGTATGTTGAGCACCTACCCGCCAATAGTCCTATAGTTTGGTTACTTTGTTTACTTACCACATAATTCCATATATGTTATTATATAATGTTCAGGCATGTAGTGTTGTTCTACAATGTGGAAATAGAAATAACCAAAAATAAACAAAAACCCTTGAATAAGTGGGTGTATCCAAGCTTTTGACTGGTACTGTAGAAATATTATAGATAGTGATATATAGAAATATAAAACAAGGGCAATCAGATGGCATGTGGAAATGGATGGCATAAAGATGGAGTCAGAGAGGGAAGGAGCTGGAAGAAGGCATCGTCCTTCTGCAAAACTCTACTTCTCAAACACCAGAAAATCATTATGCGTAAACAGTGTTTATTTCAGATCCTAACTACTAACAGACAGTGTAGTTAGAGCTAACCTTCTAAACGCACAGAAACATGGGAACTGGAGGATCAGCAGAAGAGTGTGCTGAATATGGGAGGGGGAGGAATACAATGAATAGACTGCATAAAAAAAAAAAACTGAGTACCAGATTATAAAGCATGCATCAGCACATAATGGCACAGTGTGAAAAACTAAGCTGACATGTGGGTCTGCAAGTAAGGGCTATATATATATAGGTTATGTCCCCTTTATCAGGCCAGCTTAGATTTGTGTACGATGTTAATGACTATCTTTATATCTCGACCTGAGCCCATATAAAGGACTGATGATGTTCTATAACTCAAAACATAGATTTACTGTTTACTCGTAACATTATTTGAAGACAAATGTGAAGAAGAAGAGGAAAAAAAGACTCCGAGTGCCCACATGGATGGCCTCGTTTTCGTGCCACTATGAGGAAAATATGCACTGATGTGCTCTAATGGAATACCTGGAGAAATAGATGGGAGAATACCCCCACCAAAAAATGGAAATAAAAAAGAAATATCATAAATTAGAAAATATCAATATAAAGACCATCTAAATACCGTGAATTAGAGAAGAGAAGCTGTGGATTCATTTCCAGCATGGCTGTCCATCATCGCATGTTCCTTCTTCACTTATTCTTCTGTTCTTTCCCATTAATCACAGTCCTCTGCACTGGATCCTGTTTCCTTCTTGTGCTTCTTATCTGCTTGTGCTCTCTCTCTCTCTCTCTCTCTCTCACTCTCTCTCTCTCTCACTCTCTCTCTCTCTCACTCTCATGCTCTTCATCACCCACTTTGCAGACACCTCTTTCTCCTTCCTTCCTTTTCTTTATGGATAAAAACGGGAGGAGGAAGATAAATTTTACCCTGCAAAAGAATGGACAAGCGAGGATTCATGTGTAGACCAAATCTCTGAATGAGAAGCACGCTTGCCCAATGAGTGATAGAGCTGAGAGTGGTTCGTAATGTGAAAGCAGGAACGGACAGAGAAAGGGGGTGGCTTACGAAAAAATATGGGAGGAAAAGAGGAGGAGTGTATCAGAGAGAGGAAATCACCCTCCCACTTTTGCCTTCATTTTTTTCTACATCAGATTTCCACTCTTAGTTAGAGCACACACTCTTTCGTAGCAGTGATGTTAATAGCACTCTACCATGCAATTATATTATAAACTCTGTTTAATTATAAATAATTTTAACTGTAAAATTAATTACTCTAATATTTCCTGCAGGAGAATTTCAAAGATTTTGAAATGTGACAAAATGGTGATAATAATAATAATAATAATAATAATAATAATACATATTGGAATCAAGTCATCTGACAATTCATAAAAAGGTTGTCAAAAAGCTAGTTCAGTTTTGGTACTGTATAGGAGAAGGCCGTGGTATCCATACAGCTGATTTTCAAGATGGGAACAGAAAGTAGACCTTGAGATGAGGAGAGCAGGAAGCAGCATGAGGGGATCTGAGTAAAAATGTTAATAAATACAACTTTTAGGATAACTATGTATGTGTGTGAGTAAACATAAGTTAAATCTTTACATATTCACATACATATTCAGTAAAATAAAATATATACTTTATTAAGTAAATGGAGCACAATCAGAAAAGGGCTGTATTTTATTATTTTATTTCCATCCATCTGGGAACTTCATTTTATATGACCATGGTAGGACCTCCAGTCAACATTCACATGCACAGTCACATTTACATTTGCATACTATTCATTTACAGTTGGGAATGCCAATTAGCCTAATCTGCATGTCTTTGGATTGTGGAAGGGAACAGGAGAACCCGGAGGAAACCCAACAAGCATGGGGAGAACATGCAAAGTCCATGCACACAGACCTGGAACATCCATGCACACAGACGTGGGAATCAAACCCAGGACCTGGAGATGCGATGCGACAGTGCTAAATACTAAGCCACCGTGCATATTTTATTAATAACAAATTGTTATATATTTTAACAAAATAGACTGCTAAACAAGTTGTCAGTGTATGTTACTACACATTTTCTTTACATTTAATTATTATATTATCATTATTCACAATATTATCATTCATACATAGATTATTCTAAGAATGATTACATACAGTATGTAAACATGTCAGACCATGAGTGGTAAGCAAAAAAAAAAAAGTAACATTTTAAGTTGAAAATCAATTTCAGTTCATCCATCTTGACTGCACTGCAATGAGAAAGACGAAGCACAACACACTTTTCTCCACATGCCTGCAAAGATGCAGATGCCTGAAGTGCACAGGAAATTCAAACAGGTATTGATCTGCATTAATGCAATTGGTGCTGTACACATAAGCAAGCAGATAAAAAAAAAAAAGGCACACAGACATACCTGCATACAAAGGGTGTGTGTGTGTGTGTGTGTGTGTGTGTGTGTGTGTGTTGTATAAAGGGGAAATAAATGCTGCGTTCTAGAGTGTGCTTTTGTGTTTATGTTTGTGTGTGAAGTAAATAGAAAGGGTGAATGTTTGTGGTAATAAGGGAGTGTGAAAGGTAACAATGTGAGTGTACAGTCTGCTTATCCTGCTGCTGATCTTGAAAGGGCACAGTTATTGATCACATTAATCTCACTGTGAAATCGATATGTTTTTCAAGATGGAGTGTGCTGCTTGTGTGGCATTAGCCCACACAGTCTTTATATATACAAGAACCCAGAAGTGGTCTATTTAAGTCAATAAAAAGACACAGCCCACATTCTCTAGCGTATTGTGATACTGCAACCAACGAAATCCAGCAAAAACTGAATAGGAAGAAGAGATAAGAAAAAAAATTACAATAGCGTGGATTCACATGTGCACTCACCATTTTATACAGGGGAATGTAACTATGCTCATAGTTAACCAATAACTTTCAAAGTCATGTTCAAATGCGATGATCACATGCCAATCATTAATAAAGTGATTCAGGTGAGCCCCAAAATTTATTTTACATCTTCTTGGATTCATTCAATTGCTAAAGACACGGTCCTACAAAGCTTTTGCGCATTGTCAAAATAGATTTAGTACAAAGGAATTTCCAGAACATTAGTATCCCATAGAACTCCAAGGAAGTCTATCATCAACAAGTGGAGAAAATGGAACACCAAGAATTACAGTAGATGTTTCTCCACAAGAGATAAATAAACAAGAACTCAAATGTTGCCAAGAGGCCTAAAATAAAGGTGCTGCATGAATACAGTATCTGGGAAGAACTGTTCACCCCCTGACAGCATCTTTTTGTATTCATCATTCTGGGTTATGGGGCAGAGTGGATAGATAGAAACCCCCAACACATTTAAGTCCCAATCACCCCAAACTAATCATTCCATTTGGCAAAGTGTCTTACTGTCTGATTAGATCATGTGTTTTAATATTATAGAGCTCTAATCAAGAAAAGGCAACTTTGATGGCATTTTTATTTACCATTGTATTTACCTTGTGCTCTATCTTTGACCTTTATTTTTATTATTGTACGTAAATACAACCTCTTATTTTAAATCTATGCATGTCTTCATTTAATCATTGTTGCAGGTATCCTTTTTTTATAAGTAGCATCAATCATCAGTTGACTACCCTTAGGTAATGCTAACACGTCTTGGTAATGCAGGCTTCTTCTTTACATTCTCAGAATATCCTGAACATTTAAAAATGGACCGATGCCTGCTTATCAATCTCTGTCCTGAATCACATTACCTTCGAGCTTGAATTGACCCATTGTCCCTCAAGCTGCAGCACGATTCTTTGATGATTAAATGAACTTCACCTGGCTATCCAAACAGCTGAGTCACTGTCTGTTTTCAATTAAAGAAGAACAAGTCCCTTTTAATAAGAACTTCGATAGATAGATAGACCTGAAGGAAATTGCAAATAAGCAATAATTTAAAAAAAAAATTACTATACTGTTTTAGTGACTAACCAATTTTTTTGCAAAGTATTAGCAAATGGATCTGTGTTGCAGGACATTTCAAAACACGTTTCCAGTGCATCTTGAAAAGTTTGAATGTCAAAAAAGTTAACTTTCTTAAATAATTTAAAAAGTGAAACTCTTGTATTATAGACACATTACAAGTAAAGTTAAATATATCAAGGTTTTTTTTTTTTTTACATTTTAAAGATTATGACTAACAGCTCATAAAAATCAAAATTCCAGTATTTCACAATATTAGCATATTTAAGAGTTTGAGTAAATTACTATTTATATAGTATACTACTGTAGTATAGTACACTATTCATATATAATATATCTCTTGGCCTAATTCAGTGCACGCATAGGGAAGACGGCTGAGTTGACAATTGTCCAGAAGATGATCACTGACACCCTCCACAAAGAGGATAAGCCACAGAAGATGCTGTATTAAAGCAAAAAAAAGTGTGATAGGGAGAGGTGCACAATCAAGAGGGATGACCACAGCCTTAAGAACATTGTCAAGCAAAGCCTATTGAAGATCTTGAACAGCTTCACAAGGAGTGGAGTGAGGCTGGAGCCACAACACACAGATATCTTCGTGAAATGAGATACAACTGTTGAATTCCCAGTATTAAGCCATTCCTGAGCCAAAGTCCAAAGTCCTCTTTTTGGATAAAGGTAAATTTTGCATTTAATTTGGAAATAAAGGTCCCAGAGTCTGGAGGAAAAGCAGAAAGGCACATAATCAAAGCTGCTTGAAATCTAGGGTGAATTTCCTGCTTGTGTTGGTCAACTGGGATTTATCAAGTCCAAAGTCAACACAGCTACTGTACCAGGACATTTTAGGGCACTTCATGCTTCCGTCTGCTGAGAAGCTTTATGGAGATCCTGATTTCCTTTTCCAGCAGCACTTAAACTACCACTAGTTAAAACTACCACTAACTGCTACTTTGCTGCCAAAGATATAACTTTACTTGATTGGGCAACAAACTCACCTGACCTGAACCACATAGAGATTCTATGGATGATTGTCAAGAAGAAGACGAGGCACACCCAATTCAACAATCTAGATGAGGTGAAGGTTGCTATCAAAGTAACTTGGTCTTCAATAATGCCTCAGCAGTGTCACTACTGGCTGATTGCCCCCCCAGCCATGCCACACTGAAGCAGTATTTCATGCAAAAGAGCCCTGGCCAAGTATTGAGTGCATAAATTAATATCATTATTCTGAATTTCTGTGGGCGGCACGGTGGTGTAGTGGTTAGCACTGTCGCCTTGCACCTCCAGCATCCGGGTTCGATTCCCGTCTCTGTGTGCATGGAGTTTGCATGTTCTCCCCGTGCTTGGTGTGTTTCCTCCGGGTACTCCGGTTTCCTCCCACATTCCAAAGACATGTAGGTTAGGTTAATTGACATTCCCAAATTGCCCGTAGCGTGTGAGTGTGTGTATGTGTGTGTGCCCTGTGATGGATTGGCACCCTGTCCAGGGTCAAGTGCAACTGCAAAACCCATCACACACTATGATGAAACTATGATGGTTTCATGAAGACCATCGCTGTAAAGGACAACCAAAACCTACCTCTGCTGCAGAGGAGAAGTTAATCTAGAGTTAACAGCCTTAGAAATTATCAATTAATATCACTTCAGATTATAGCAGTTATGAAGGCTTTACAGAGCACAAGTAGCAGACTGAGCTGGCAGTGCATGGCTCTCCACCATTCCGCTGCCTATAAAAGGTCAGCTACACATCAGCATGGTGAGGTAAGAAACTCACTCACACTTCTTTTTTTTTTTTTTTGCCTCATTGTTCTATGCATGATCCCACACAATTAAAAAGTAAAAATAGTTGTTTAGAGTGTTTTGTTAAAACACCATTTTGTTATAAAGACTAAAATAACCAATTTTAATAAGTAATCAGACCCATCACTTAGTATTTGGTCAAAGTTACAGCTATGATAGTTATGATAGCCTCAACTCTACTTGTAAATGATGATACAAGCTTAGCTCACCTTTCTTTTGGAAGTTTCTTATATTCCTCTTTCCAAAATCGTTTAAATTCAACCCGGTGGAATGGCTGGAGTCAGTGCACAGTCATTTTCAGGTCTCAACAGAGATGCTCTATTGGGTTCAGGTCCAGACTCTGGCTGGGTCACTCCAAGACTTTCACAGAGATGTTCCGAAGCCATTTCTGTGTTTTCTTGGCATTATGTCTTGGTCATGGTCTTGTTGAACTGTAAACCTTTATCCCAGCCTGAGATCTTGAGCATGCTGGAGAAGGTTTTCACTCAGCATCTCTATACATTAATTTTCCATCTATATACAGTCAAATACGTTGGTGGCAGCATCATGGTGTGGGGATGCTTTTTGGGACTGGGACTGGGAAATCAGTCAGTATATAGTTATATACTTAATGCAGACAAAATATAGAACTATGCTGAGTGAAAACCTTCTCCAGAGTGCTCATGGTTTTAAAAATGGCTTGAATGCATGACTTTGCCCCAGGCTTCCTCACCATGACCTCACAAATTCACTTGCAGATGAATGGGCAAATTTCGAGAAGTCGAGCTTTCTAAGAAAAGTGAAGGTTATTTTAATATAGCAGCAAAAGGATGTACACTTAATCTGGAATGGGATGTTTAATAAGGCGATGGGTATGATGGTCAGGTTTGGCCATTTAAAAGAAAGGGTTTGGTCATCTATATAAATAAAAGAAAGGTCTGTACGTTGGTCAGAGTTTGATCTTTGAATAGTACAGTATCTTTACATTTCATACATTCAAGGAACCAAAACCAGGAGGACCCGAAAACATCTGTCAGTCTGTCTCTCCAGCCAGATTTTGCCACAGCATCAAACAAAACTGGCTGGACAGAATTGAATGAAACTTTGGCAGTACTTAGGTATTTACCTGAAGTTAAACCTGTGCCATAAATGAAATCAAAATGTGATTACAGTATGTGCTAAAAATGTTTTTTAGTTGGCCTGGTCCGGTCTAGATGCACTTTGTCTACAGTATATAAATAAAATAAAGGTTTTGCCTGTAAAATACTTTGGTTAGAACTTGCTATTTCAATGATATCTTAAAGTTTCATGTTTTGCAGGATCCGAAGAAAATTTTCTGTCTATATGGATGTATGTCTGTATGTATGCCTGTGTAGCCAGATTATGTCACAGCATCACACAAAACTGCCTGGATAGAATTTAATAAAACTTAGCAGTACTTAGATATCTGCCTGAAGTTTAACCTGCACCATAAATGAAATAAGAATGTTGAGTAAAAGCCATGTTACTGTATGAACAGTTATGTGCCGGATTTAATAATCTACTTTAAAATAAGTTACTAATAAGCTACTTGTTCACACACCTGCACCAATAGATATTAATTAGAAAAGCTAAACTGAATAATTTTACTGGGATAAGTTTATGTTTCACCGCTGAAATAACAGCGGTATAAGTGAATTTTAATGCTCTAGAGTCGCTTTAAGACGAAACTCAATCTTTATCTAATCTATTTTTTCGATTTCTCATCTGTGATTCACTCTACTGAACAGGGAGTGTATTTGGCTGATGACGAAAGAAGAACAACTTTGTATTTTGTACAACTTACTGTACATTGATTGCAATAAGATGAAAATAGATTCAACATCTTGCCGTTAACTAGGAAAATTTTGTACAATTTCCTAATATTTAGCCACCACTCAAATGGAAACCAATACCATATAATACTGGTAGGTCACACACAAATTTATGAAATTACACTTAAAAATTTTAAGAAGTTACTCTTTGTTGCAAGCAGACATGTACGTGGAATTCAACATGAAATAATAATATAATTTCATATCTGATTACATTAAAGCCGATCAGCTTATTTTTAGCTTTAACCTTTTAAATATTTCTACAAACTCCGACTTCAGCTACTGTAATGTGATATAATTTTGCTGTATTTCTGTAGCTCTTCCTCCCTCTAGTGGGCCTGTGAGGAATGACATAAGATGAATTTTAATAGCATGTTGTATTGCTTCCTAAATATAGTGAGTAAACACTGCACTTTTTCTTATGGTGCAGTTTTTTTTTTTATTTGCTCAGAACAAAAATACCTACAGCTGTAGCACGTACTGATAATAACATCAGCGTTTCTCATATAATTTTGCTTAATGGTTGTTTTAAAACAACAGCACACAAACGACAATACATTAAAGTGTCAACAAAAAAAAAACATACATGGCTTAATATTTCAGGTGAAATGTTTCAAAGTAGGCCCTGTGGACACAAAGGACTTTATTTAAAGCTGGTTTAAGCACAAGTGAGGATTAATACCAAAATTTCACACATTTGTAATTAAACAATTGATTATAGATCAAGAAGGTATGTCTTAAATTAATGTAAGCTTTAAGTGTACTGTAGGAGAATGTAGCTTGGGCAGTTAATCCTTAAGATTATCTTAAGTCAGGATAGATCATTAAATAATAAACAGCCATATTATTTCGTTGATTAATAATTCGTCCACCTCCCACCTGTGTACTAGATCCTACATGTTTTCTTAAACATATATAAAAAAAATTTAAACAGTAAATTCTTCACTCAGCAGTGGTTATTTTAAATATTTTAAACTAGCAGTTATTAAATCCCTGATTAAGAAACCTGTCCTTGATGCCTGTCAGCTGTCTGACTATAGGCCAATATTAAACATCCCCTTGATCTCCAAGGTCATAGAAAAGGTTGTAGAATGGCAGCAAGGTATATTCTCCTCGATAGATTAGAAAATGTTGTATGAGTTAAAGAAACAACCATCTCCTGGCCCAGATATTATTTGACTGATCGTTATCAGTTTGTAGACTGAAATTGTTACTTCTAAAGTGAAGTTTGATGTTCCACAGGGTTTAGTTTTAAGCCTGTTGCTATTTTCTCTTTACATGATTCCTCTGGGCAACATAAGTCATAAGCATGGTATCAGTTTCAATTGTTATGCTAATGACAGCAAAGCCAGAAAGAAACACTGACTTGATACAATTGAGGAATGTGTGAAGGACATTACACACTACACATTACACTGGATGCTTCCTTTTGTGTAATCCTGACAAGACTTGTAGTGGTAGATGTAGTGGTACTTGTACTTGGACCAAGTAAGCTTTCTGATAACACAATAACCCTGGATGGCCTTTCTGTTCCATCATTATGATTATAGATTCCAGTCTTTCATCTGTAGCTCATGTAGATAATATTACTAGGATATCATTCTTTCATCTTAGCAATATTGCCAAGATAAGGTATATATTGTCTCTTTATGATGCGGAAAAATTAGTTCATGCTTTTCTCACCTCTATATTTGATTATTGCAACACCTTACTGTCTGGATTTTTAACTACAGTATGTGGATAAATAAGCTCCATTTAGTCTTCCAGTTACTTCCACTGACCTATAAATCACTGTCTTACGCCACAATACCTGAATAAACTGCTAGTGTTTTAGCAAGGGGCAGAGCTTTTTCTTACAAAGCTTTTACTTGGTTTGTTTGGGATGTACAGTATGTGGTGACTGGGGACTGTTCCACTTTACCATGAAGATGGTCTTGCCTGACTACCTGATGAAGTCGCCATTTCAGAATGTTCAAATTAGTTTCCTGTTTTAAGCAAAGAGAACAACTACACAGATTTGAAATTATTCAAATTGGGTTAAGAATTGTTCGACACATTATTAAACCTTTAAGGATAGGGCTGTATTGTCAACTTTGCTAAAGAAATGTGGTCGGAAAAAATTGTGAATGCAGATCACTTACAGTAAGTGATAGGTGAATCTGCATTGTAAAAAAAAAAAAAACTCCTATGTTTAATAGTATGCTATGTTTAATAGTATAAGTAGGAGCATTTGTACACACATACACAGTGTAAGAAAAACTCAGGGAATTGGCACTGGACGGCAAGATGATGTAGTGGTTAGCACTGTCACCTTGCACTTCCAGGGTCCGGGTTTGATTCCCGGCCAGTGTTTGATTCCCAACCAGGGTTGATTCCTGTTTCTGTGTGCATGGAGTTTGTATGTACTCCCCCATGCTCGGTCCAAAGACCTGCAGATTGGTGTTCCCAAATTGCCAGTAGTGTGTGAATGAATGTGTGTGCCCTACGGTGGATTGACACCCTGTCCAGGGTGCACCCCGCCTCATATCTTACGTCTCGTGGGATAGGCTCCAGGCCCTCTGCGGCCCTCAATACATGATAAAGTGGTACAGTATAGACGATGAGTGAGTGAGCGTGAGTGGGATTAGAACTAAACAGCTGTGTAGCCAAATGAAAACCATATTTTAGTGAGACTAACCAAAATTAAAGTCTTCAGTTTGTTATGGAGCATAAAGATTGGTGTTTGGAGCCATGGAAGGAGTCATACTCTGATGTGTCCAGATTGACCCTATTCCAGAGTGATGGGCGCATCAGAGAAGAAAGGGAAGCGTGTGAACCAATGCACCCATCATGTACAGGACTGTACAGTATATTTCCAACTGTACAAGCATCTGGAGGTCAGGTCAGGTCTCAGCAAGGATATGTGGCACTAAAATTTAGTTAGCTGATGATCTGAATGTACTGAATGATCAGGTTGATCACATCTATTGAATTTGCCCTTCCTTGATGGCATTCCAGGACTCAAATGGTCAAAGAATTGTTCTGGGAACATGATAAATTGTTTTCACACATGAACTGGCCACCACATGGTGTGCTACTGTATAATCAAAGCTTAAGGATGATCAGATGGATAAATTAGTGAGCCTTTTTTGGTCAAGCAGTGTATACTTCTGTTATGTTTAAAATGAAAGATTAATGAATGTGTCACTTTATGAATGAGTCATGACAACAGACGTGCATACACGATGTTATCTCTAATTTATTCACAGGATAGAGAAAATATTTACATTTTTCAGCCACATGCCATGCGTCACCTGCATCTCTTACGAAGGTACATGGGTAATTAGCATGTTTCAGGTAGAACAAAGAGAATTAGTCATATGACAGGAAGCACATTAGAATATTCTGATTAGACAAAAGGATTCCAAAAAAAAAAAACAAAGAAAGTACTACCAAATAAGGCAGGAGGAAGAGCTGCAAGGGAGATGTTATATGTACATACGTATGACGTAGAACTAATAGAGATGTAAGAAATAGACACAAGGGGTATGTCATTATCTGAAAACATTGCACTTACAAAGCTTGTGAACTAGTCTTCATAATTGACTGTATATGTTTATTTACTATAATACTGCATATGTTTAACTAGGAGTAAAAAGTTTTTGTTCCCAAAAATATGTTTTTGTTTCTCTATTCAAAACCAAATAACATGCATTCAGGTAACTTTACATATTCATTCATATCTTAATGCTGAGTAAGGTAGGTAAGGTAGGTGGTTGGTTAGGTAGGTACAACTTTATTTGTCATTACATAGTACAGGTACTCAGTAACAAAATGCAGTTTACTGGAGCATCTACTGGAACTGCAAATAGTTGTGTATATACATCAGAGCAAATATGATGGTGAAATGCAGGTGAAATAAGTAGAATTATGTAAATATACAGTAAATGCAGTATATTTATCTATCTATCTATCTATCTATATATATATATATATATATATATATATATAGTTTGCTTTTTTGCAAAAAGAGTGGTATAAAGTTGGCTCAGTGGTGATTGAGTTGATTACCGTCTCTGCATGTAGTTTGCATGTTATC
>JAQQZS010000033.1:6853132-6863377 GCA_030068045.1 Platyallabes tihoni
AGTCTCCTGGGATAGGCTCCAGGCCCCCCGCGACCCTGATCATAGGATAAAGCGGTATAGAAGATGAATGAATGAATAAATAAATAAGGAGCTGGCAAAGACAAAATTCTACTAGAAATCAGTTTCTCTGACAGGTTTAGGTATTAGATAATGTATAATGTTAATTTCTTCACTTTCCATTATGGCTCTGTCATCTTATTAGGCCAATACTGCTACCTTAATACTCAGGATTTGTCTTTCCATAATCCTATATAATCCTACAATATATATAAACTTTGCATCTACAATAAGTGAGCGACTTTCAGTTCCTGGTATTGTGTCTCAGGAATCATACGATTTCAAAGCATCACTTAAAACGAGTGTCCTGTTTTACTCTGCTGTGTTGCTTAGGCGTTTTTATTTTTAGGTTCCAACCTGCTACTTAACTAGTCTTCCACAAGAGGTTGCCCTTTACACAAATCATAATTGACCAACTGTTAGAATTTGTTTTAATCCTTTACCAAACACACCTTAAACAATCACCTGCTTTTACTGTCTTAGGAAACATTAGGCTGTATATTTCATTAATAGGATACTAAAATAAGCAATGCAAAGTACTGAGACATTGGTATTTTTAAAATATGCCTAAATACTCATGTGAATTAATGTAGTAGTTTAATACACTTTTTGATTGATTGATTGATTGATTGATTGAATATCAATCTAATTCACGTCCAGTGTTTCTAAATGTAGGTTTCGGATCTACCATAATCCGCACCAGTAAAGGTTACTTAAAATGAAATACGATAATTAGTGTAATTATCACACACATGCTGAACGTTTACAAATAAAAAATGCGGGATTTCTTAGACTTGATGAGAATCTCAATTGCTTCCTTAATCCGATAGAGTATACATTAATATGTTTTATAGCTCACGCTGCTTATAATTGCTCGAATTTCTTACTGTTGGCCATTTTATAAGCAACCTCATAGACTTGGATCAAATCCCAAATGGTAGCCTAGATAAAACATAAAACCTTACGTAGAGCTCTTCTATGTCCAATCGAGAGGCGTTAGTATTTCAGCCAATAGCAGGGTGGAGTGCGCAAGGGAGCCTCAGGTGGGCGCGAGGTTTGCGCTGGCGTTTATGCGCCTCTCTCCCCCGTGCCATGTCTCCCCGAGTGGGACACGCGACTGCACCCGAATGGGTGAAAGAGAAACGGGTCTGTGGTGACTGACGACTGGCAGGAGGCACCGCCGTTTCGTGCTTGTGTGTGTGTTTGTTTGATTTCGTATGGAAATGAGCGATCGCAACTCGCTTCATGACGGTAAAACGGACGGGCTCGGGAGCCGCAACGGCGACACGACGGACGTCACGGTGTCGCTCTCGCACCCAGGCAAGCGGACGAGCCCGATCGAGCGCGGCGGTTTGTACCGCCTCAGGGACAGAAAGTTTCTCCTTGAGGACAAACGGCGTCTTTGCACGTGCGCGCTCGGAACCGCTCTCGTTGGCATCCTGCTCATGATTCTGCACTCCGAGCTCTGTCCCGCCGTTTTCCTACCGGTGAGTGACCGAGATGGGGTGGGTTTGTGGGTGGGGTGGGGGAACACAAACTTCATTGGAGGGGTTGGACAATAGCCTATTTAAAGTCTCAGCATAACAGAGAATTACAAATGGAATCATCACATACTTAAATAAGGCCTATAAACTATGTCAAAATATAGAAAACCCTTGAGTCCAGGCTTTTGTTAGTAGTCATATTTTTGGTAGTTTGTCACTAGTCATATTTTTTTTGAAAGGTGGAAGGAACTATAGTGGAATTGTATTTTCAGCTACTCCAGATGTCGTTTCTCTGCACCTGATTCAGGATGATTAGGATCAGTGACAAGTATGAAGAAACGACAAGGATCAGTGATGTCAGTGAAATCTATATAAATAAAACAACGCTTTTGTCCGTACGTTGATCAGAATTCACTTTTTATGCTTCATGCATGAGTCGACCCGAAACCATTCTCAGAAAAATTTCTGTCTCTATTTTCTGTATGTCTGTATGACTATGTCTGTATGTACAGTAGGTGTGTCTGTCTGTATGTCTGTCCAGCCAGATTTTGTCACAGTATCACACAAAACTGGCTGGACAGAGATTAATGAACCTTTGGTATTTGCCTAAAGATGAACCTGCGGCATAAATGAAATCAAAATGTTGAGTAGAAAAGAAGTTATAAGCAGTTATTTGCCAGATTAGAAACCACAAGTTTTGACAATGTACTGAGAATGTGTCAAACTGCAGGAGTGTCTTAAATCGATCGCTGGACAGAATTTAATTAAACTTTGGCAGTACTTAGATATCTGCCTGAAGTTTAACCTGCACCATAAGTGAAATCAAAATGTTGTGTAAAAGCGATGTTATGAACAGTTATGTAATAATCAACTTTAAAATAAGCTACTAATAAGATCTTGCTCAACACCTGCATCAATAGATATTAATTACAAAATCTAAACAGAATTTTTAACTGGGAGTAGTTCATAAGTGGTATAAGTGAACTTTAACATGTTGGGTTCGTTTTTAAGAGAAAATATAATCTTTATCTGATCTACTTTTTCGATTTCTCATCTTTGATTCATTCTCCGATTACCGAACAGGGAGTGTATTTGGTTGATGACAAAAGAACAACTTAGCGTTAATATGCCATAAGATACTTAACCTTAAATAAAATTTCTTTGTATTAATAAGTTTGGCAGACAGTTCTACCGTACAGAAAGATGAAAATCATGACCCAACTACAGAGAAACAAAGATCAGTGACATCAGGGAAAAAATTTATATATTTAAGTACAAAGTTGTAATACTGAAACATGAGCTTTTAAAAATGCAAAGCTAAAACCCCAATTGCAGTAGTGCCTGGTTTATATTGGTGGATAGGACAGAGCCCCTGTTAATTTATATTCATTAACCTTAATTATTCACTTTTCCATAGCTAATACAATACCCTAAAATACTGGTAATTTAGTATCATCATTTTTCGTATATAAGTTGATTTTCCTTTGAATTCCGCACCTTTCCACATGTTTTGTTAGGCCAGGACAGCAATCTCACTGTCCCACTTATCCCCCAGTTATTACTGCAGTTATTATTGCACCTAGTGGTCAAAAATGGGACTCGCAAAGAATCAGGAATAGGGCCCATGAAGGCAGAAGTTGGTATGCCCCATGCTTGCTGTGTGAACATTTTACCTAAGTAGGAGCAGTGGACACAAACTTTAATGAAAGGGTTGGCAGCTTGGGCAAGTGTAAAAACTTGTTCCCAAGGTTTTGTTTTGTAGCAAATCATTAAGATTAAGTTTAAATAATTTTCCTAATAAAAGCAAAGTGAAGTGCAGTCACTATTTATTGGATGTATAGAGCTCTTTCTGCTATAAAATATACAAAGTATATATAGAAGAGAAATCCATTAATCAAAATATAGTTTGCATTTGGTAAGTGCTTATATCCAAAACAGAATCAAGAGGCTGTTGACAGTCTTGTACTAATCTGCTGGCAGCAGTGTGAATCCACCAAGCAGGGACTAACTCAGGAAACCAGATATCCTGAGTGCTACCGAATGTGTGTAGCCTGTAAACTATGTGCTTGAGTGTGCTTGGACAGGAATCAATAAAGATTCATAGACTAATGTTTACATCGTCTCTGTTTTAACAAAAAAATGGAAACACATTCTACATTTTAATCCTTATAATTATGTTTTGAGGTTAAAAGAAACATTGCAAGCATTGTGTACATTGAGGTCTGGTTCAAAGTAGGCCATTTGAAAAATTGTTATGTTCCAAGAAAAACAACAAAAGCAAACATCAAAAACATATATTTAGGTTGATAGTAATCTTGTGATTACTGTACAAACCACAAAAAAACTTTTTAAACCCTATTTACTATGCTTTTCACAATTCTGTTATGTTTGATGTTTTCCTAACTTCAACAATACCCCCCCCCCTTCTCTGCATAATTAAAAATTTCATCTACATTTACGTATGTTTATGTTACTTATCAGATTTTTTTTAATGTGACACAGTGACACAGACCCAAAGTTGTTTGTCATGGCTTGCGGTGTAGACAGATTCAATGGAAATAAAGATATAAACAGTACTTACATCAATAGTTGAACTTTGATGAAACAGTATACAAAGTGACTAAAATGATAATGAAATAACTCAGACCACTAAAAACAGATGTACTGTAGATTTACAAATCCATTTGCATATAGACATATTAAGGCATTTACTGACAACACTAGACAACAAGTGCAACACCTATGGTGCTGTACATATACAAGACCTTATCAACCCTAATGTGAAACAGGTACAATGCAGTGGCTGATGGCACTCATTGTCTAGCACATTCAGCACATTCCTGACACTGTTGAAGGGTACAACAGAGATACAAGTGCTGCAAGCCGACACCACACACTTGCACTGACTAATCAACTAGATAGACATGACTACATTGAGGTACATGATCTACTGTACATTTATGCACACTTTCAAAAAACATTGGGTTTCTGTATTGGACTATAGGTCTTTTTAGAAAAAACATTGCAACATTACATCATGAGGAAATCTACAGCTCTGTCATTGGTTTGCTATTGTGGTTGCTCTTGCGTTATAAGTTTTAAAACGAGAACGTTTATTTCAGTGTATGCCTCTTCTCACGAAATCATGGTTTACGTGAGCTTGATGAGTATTGCTCTAACATTTCAAACTGTTCAACATTCTCATATGCTCAACAGATATATTTTCATAAGCCCAGGAACTAATCAGTGTTTGCACGAGATCTCATATATTTTCCAGTAATTACATTTTTGTGGAAGAATGACCAAATTTATATTAAAGCATCTTGCATCTTGAACTACATAAATCAAGTATCCATTTAGATGCTAAACTCATCTTTTGGGTGTGATATCATAGTTAAAAATAATTTTCTCCTGGAAATTGCAGGAAATCTACAAAGAATGATCAAAGTTTTTCCACATTCAACCTCCCCCTTTGACAGACCACCCATGATCATATCACATCTTTTCCACATCATTTAATACAGAATCAGTGTTTGTTTGAATAATGGATTTGAGGGTTGACCTTCAGATGCCGATTTTCAGGTGCCGTCCTCTCCACCACATACCATGTTAATTGGAGCGCCTGAAGCAGCTTTTGTTCTCCTGGAAACCCATTTATGCGGGAAAACTGACTATTTATGGTTGTTTTTCCACATTTCACCTTCCCCTTTTGCACTCCTTCAACCGCCTGTGGTCATAGTGCATCTTTCCACATCATTTGCTGTATAATTGGCACCTTGTTGAATAATGAGATTTGTGGAATGACCTTCAGTGAGTGAGAGGGTTCAGCATAGAATTTCAGGTATGATTTGTGGTGGACATGCCATAGAAACAGACTAAACAGTGCGTGTAATTGTTTATATGATTACATTTTGTGAGGACAGTGTGCTTTTACTAAGCATTTTTGAAAGGATTCTTCATTGTTAGCACTGTTTCTGTCATTTCTTAGTTTTGTAGAGTTGTAAAGATGGGTTCAGGATAGAAGCCTTTGCTGATCCTTGGTAATACTACAAAATAAAAAATAAAGCGTAAAAAAATATAGCATTGTCCAAGATGTCTTGGTATGCTGAAGCATTAAGATTGCCCTTCACTGGGGATAAGGGGCCTGATTGAAATTCCTAAATTCAATAATTCATACAGGTTTGACCAAATATTTTGTCCATATAATGTAGTTTGATTGTGTCTGAATGCAATTTTCCACTGGCATTATTAACAATACTGTATCACTGGATAATGTCTGATTCTGGCTATTAATAAAATAAAGCGAAAGGAAAGCTACTTTATCTACAACATACTTCAAAGTCACATTTTCTGTGTCCAGCAGCTATTTCATTAAAATATCTTCCACCATGAAACACCAGCTTGTGGAGCACACCCAGTGTGTTTGAAGCAGGCTGATAAGTTATCTGTCTGCTGTAACAAATACACCCAAGCATTTTTTTTCTTAAAACCCACAGTGAAATTTTATCCGCAGCCATAATAAAAATCAGTACAGGCTAATAATTAACAGGCTAATTAATTACACCAGTTTCCACTCCTGTGACTTGACATGTTGTGTATTGCAAGATGCTTTTCTGATCACAAAACTTGTAAAGATGGATTATTTAAGTTTCAGAAACCTTCATGTCAGCTTCAACAAGTCTGGGCATTCACCTTTGATCTCCTCATCAGCAGAACATTTTTGCCTCCAGTTGTGTTTTTGTTTTTAGTTAAGACCACCTAAAACAACACTAAATCATGACAAATGGTATTAGGACCAATACTTTATTGAAACCAAGTCAAGACCAGTGTGAGTCCCACAATGCATGACACACTTATTTTTGGTTTTATATCTAAAAATGAATGAACGAATGAGTCACAGATTTTTCAAGGCAACGTGGCTTGGACAGGTGAATTACTCTCAGTAGACATATCTCTAGGTCACGCACCCAAATGAAGTAGCAATACCATGGCATATAGCATTTATATGTCACATTTGACAGTAGCTAATTTTGATGCCATGTAATTTATATGTGGGGGTTATTTAATTGACCCTGGGACTTTTTATTGTGCCAAATAACATAACACAGTTTTGAGAGTGAAAACTACCATTATTTTTGTATATAAGCCTCTGCTACACTTATACACTTATCCCAGTGTTTCATGACTGCTTGGATACCATCAAGGAAAAAAGTTTTCTCAGTAACCTGGAGCCATGATCAGACTGCATGCTTCACATCTGAAATGCTTGGCTTTCAAAGGATCAGTACCCCTTTTATAATGTCTATCGAGGACCCCCTTCAGATGTGGTTGTGCCTATCAAGAGTCACACGAGTGGTCTGTCAGGGTAGAGGGCTATGTCCGGGTAGCACCATGGAGGAACTGGACTACAATACCCATCAAAGCTGCAAATCACATGCATTAGTTTTAAGTTTGTCGGGTGGCTCAGTTTAAGAAGAACTCTTATGCTCATTGGTCACCAGATCCAACCACAACTGATTACGGACTGAAGCCTACAGTAGTTTGGATCAGGATGACAAAAAGTTTACTTTTTTTCAGTACTTTCCTGGAGCGTTAATGTTAGAGGGGCTGTACCACAAAAACTGCATTTTATTTAGTTTGCATTAAATTGCTTATGTGTTTGTTTTAGCAGTTAATGGTTTTAGTTTGCCATAAATCACAAAAAGGGAGGAAATGTTTTGGGAAATACAATTAATTTTACTCTGAACATTAGTTTTTTCGTAACTATGATTTATTATGTATAATCCACACTGTTAAAAAATTAAGTGTAGATGAAATTTCTCTTCTCGGGAGACCTGACCTACTGTAGTTATAACCTTTACTCATTGTACATTTCAAGAAGGTCAGGAATAAAATGTTTAACTGCAAAGAAGAATGTGATTTTCTGAAGAAAGAGGCGTAGACAGATACAGTAAAGGGGAAAGTGGCAGATTTGGTTTAACACTCTAAAACCTAAACCTTGTTATAAAACGAAGCTTCAGAATAGGAAGTTCTTTGCACACCAGCAGCTTAAACTCTAGTGTTTCCTTCCTACTGTTATCCTTATGCATAAATCTATATATTAATTTTTTTGGTGATTTTATGTATTAGTAAATTGTCATTTAGAATTTATGGGCATTAAACCTTAAAATTAAGTTATACAACTATATGAAACATAGATTGAGTACATTAATCATGTGGTGTAAGACCATCCTCATCCTTTTTATTTATTTATTTATTTATTTACTGACTGATTGATTGATTTATTCGTTAGAGAACCTGAGAGGGAACAAGATTATACTGTACTCTTAATGTAAAGGAAACGAGCATCATAGGAAAACTGAATTTAAACAAATTTTTTTAAACACAGCTAATGGGTAATTTCAGCATGTTCTTGTTGTAACATATTAATAATGCTTTTTAAGGGTTAATTAAGATAGTACAACAAATTTTGCTGCTCATACCAATGTCCAGTGTGTCACCCACTCATTCAATTCTTCCATGTCATAAGAATTAATGATATTCTTTGAATGCAGAAACCAGGCATGTTTTCCAGGAACTTTCCTTCTACTGGTCAGCTATGACTGCTCTAATGGTTACAAACGAGTTTCATCCATCATATAAGTTAATGACAAGCCAACTCGGGAAAGAACATGCAAAAAAGTCACTAGGGTGATTGCATGACACCAGTAAACGTAAATGTGCATTGCACATTAATGGGTGATTAAACCTCATTTACCTTAAATTTTCTTCAGTGCTCTGCAGGCATTAAGTTCTAACAGAAACATACTGCATAACAACACCATAATTTAGCCAACCGTTTACCTTCAATCAATCATCAGGTTTACGTATTTTAGAAAAGCTCATAAGAAAGAGCCCGCTGTTTATTGCGTTAATCAGTTAGCAATTAGCTTTTAAATCTTCTGTAAAAAAGTGTCTTGGAAGTAAGCACCAACATCAAAATGACAACTATGTTCAGTAAATCTGTATAACTGAAACATGGCCACCTTTGACAAAATGTTACTTTCACCATATCGAGTGTGAAAATTGAGTTACTGACAAGAAGATTCTAACTCGAGGAAAGGACATACCTAGTTCTTGGCGTTGATGTGTTAAAGACTATTCTACATTATTCTCTCTGGGGCTACTGTAATGAGCAAGCTTTTATTTTTGCAACATAAACTCTTCATAAACTATGAACTGGGAAACTGTTTGCTCTCTATTTGTCACTGATTGCACCCAGTTGCACATGCATTGTGGTTGGAACTGTCCAGTATGTTTTTTTGGGTCACTGGCCATAGAGCCATACCTGGAAATAGATGTGGCTACATCCCACTTAAGACTGATTGTCATAGTGTACTCATTAAGAGAAAATTTGAAGAAA
The DNA here is from genome assembly GCA_030068045.1 of Platyallabes tihoni. Lineage (NCBI taxonomy): Eukaryota > Metazoa > Chordata > Actinopteri > Siluriformes > Clariidae > Platyallabes > Platyallabes tihoni. The sequence goes on from JAQQZS010000033.1 coordinate 6,862,076, forward strand.
ACGTTTTTCTGTCTTATTGGAAAACTGAATTTGTAAGCAATTAATATCTCAAAGATTTCCATCATGTCCTCATTTAAATATATGTTCATGTCTTCCTCCTCTCTGCTTGTTTTTCAGGGCTCCATCTACGCCCTATGTATAAACTGCCTCATCAGCTTCTCCACTGGCTGTCTGCTCATCCTTATCATTGCCTTCCATTATAAAGACATCCGGGTGAGTCCCTCAGTTTAACCTAACCCTCCTGTCACAAACATACATTATACTGTCTACATTTTAGCTATATGCTACGTAGACCCTTAAAGTGATAGACTTTTTATTGCAAATGTAATTTCATACCATTGTCAAGGTTCATGTGGGATGCTCTGTTGAAATAAAAATAGAAGTGGGTGTTATCATAGACAAAATTTAAGCGGCTGTATACAGTATTGCCTTTTTATATCTGCCCAGGCATTTTAGTTTATTGCTCATGAATATCAGGGTACATGAATTAATGCTGGCTGCTGATAGATTGGTGTCTTGATGACATGACTGTTTTATTTTTGTCAGTGGTGTAATCATAGTCAGTGTACACAGCAGTTCAGTGGTAAATGATAGCATAATATAATACTTCAGACCATCTCACAAAGTCAGTTATTGCTGCTCTCTTCTGCCTAAACTATTTATATCACAGTGTTTGCTGGGAAAAAACATGCCCTTTTTTTAGCATTATTGAAAAATATAAATGCTTTGTGGTATTGGCACAAAGGTGTATACTAGAAAGCATGTTGTGGAAATATTGAATGCTGTTTGAGAGTAAACGGTAAAAGAAACTGTACACAGTGTGTGATTAATACTGTGTAACTAGTGAGGTGTTACACTTACATGTGTTGTAGCAGAAAAAGTAATAGAGAATGTGGCCATGCAAAAAAGATTATTGCGAATTCAAATACATTATTGTGGTTTCTCACAGCACCCACACAGTACTCCATAAGTAAGGTCCATAAGTATTTGAAAATGGAGGAGACTTAAACAAAAACGCTTTAATTCCTACATGGTTAATGCAATATTTTTGTTAGAACATTTTGTAGGATGAAAATACTGTATGTCAGTGGAATATTATTTTAAGTCCACTGCTCTCCCATAACTAACAATGGAAAACAGGGACAGCTGAAGGTTAAATGCTCTTTTTAACTAAAAAATTAGATTTAAATGTCTAACTCTAAGATATTTGATCAATAATCTGACACCAATATATACTCAGCAAAAAAAGAAACGCCCCTTTTTCAGGACTGTGTATTTCAACAATAATGTTGTAAAAATCCA
>JAQQZS010000033.1:6900046-6914587 GCA_030068045.1 Platyallabes tihoni
TGCCAATCCATCGCAGGGCACACACACACACACCCATTCACACACTACGGGCAATTTGGGAACGCCAATTAGCCTAACCTGCATATGAGTTGTATAACTTACTGATCTAATACATGCCTCTGGAAAGATATCAAAAAAGAAAAAATTCTCTCCATGCAAAATACAGATGCCTAATGAATGCTGACAAAAAAATATCATAAAAAATAATATCCGGCCCAGAAACTGAATCCCAATAGCAAATACCACATTTAGAAACAAACAGTTTCATATGAAATGCTTTCTAGGAATGAGTGGACATTAATCAAGACTCACCAACATAACTCATATCATTATCCAGTGCAACATCATGGGGAGCTAAAAAAGATTTTTAACTTATCTAGTAGTTTAGTGACTTTTCCCTCTGCAAATGTGACATTTCACTTTAAAACTTCCATTTCAACAAAATCAAGAAATTCTGAAACTCTTTAAGCGTGGTTTGCGGTCTTTGGGGTTTTTTAACATGTGCCACAATAAGGCGGCAGGTCTCATAAAAGAACGTCCACAGTAGCACTGAAAAGTGTTCCTGCACTTCTTATTTGTTTGTTTTTCCCTATTAGAGGCGGTGATCCTAAATAGGGGCCTATGACAGGCCAGCTGCTGTGTACCACAGAACATCTGGCCACAGCTAGCACAGACATAGCGCGTAGCCTCGGCATGCTGAACCTGATGGCGCAGCAGGTGCATGAGCTGCTGAAAGGCTCGGCCACACTGGCATCTGTGGAGGCGTGGTCCACGGTGCTGGTAGCGGTGGCGCACACCCAACGAGAACTGGCGTGACACAGCGCCACACTGGCGGCATGGGAACACAGCCTTGGAGCGCCAACTCTGGCACATGCGCTTCTGCAGGGCCAGCTCTCTGCTCTGGTTCATAAACATAGCCACTATTTTTAAAGGCCCCTGGGATGAAGTACTGATTGGGGTAGATGGAGAGGACTTACGAATATCCAGCAAGGGCACATTGGATTTAGATAGTTGGCCTGTTTTTGATGGGACAGACACAGAGTTAGAGACCGGAGATTGAAAAGGATGAGGTAAGTGTATTCCAAATGATGGATGCTGCTGAGGCAAGACAGTACTCGTGGGCAACTTAGCACTACTTGTCGGAGTGTGCAGTGGAATTAAATCCTGCACATGTTTACTTTCCATTTGAGTAACTGTAGAAATTGAAGTCATCTGTCTATAGTCCTGGGATGAATGGAGGATCTGGGTATTATGAACAAAAGGAGAAGGAGTCTGAGTCGCTACTTTGGGCTGCAACGAATGTAAAACCTGCAAAGGTCTGTTTTGTTCTTGAGTAAATTTAGAAATGGGTGGAACTTGTCCATGGCCCTGTGATGAAAGCAGGATCTGAGTAGTAGCAGTAGTAGTGGAAGAAGATGATGAAAAAGTAGTTTTTAAATCCTGCACCTGTCCAAATTGTTTCTGAGTAACCGTAGAAATGGGTGGCATTTCGACTCGACCCCGTGATGAAAGGATCTGGGCAGAAGAAGAAGAAGGAGGCTGGGTTGCCACTTTGGCCTGCAACTGACCTAAAACCTGTACCTGTCCAATTTGATGTGGCATTTTTCCTTGACCCTTGGATGAACGAAGGATCTGGGTACTAGAAACAAAAGGAGAAGAAGCTTGATTCAGCACTTTTGGGTGCAACGAACTTAAAACCTGCACATGTCCGATTTGTTTCTGAATAAATTTAGAAATGGGTGGAACTTGTCCTTGGACCTGAGATGAAAGGACGATCGGCGTACTGGTAGGAGTAGTAGTGGAAGAAGCAGTAGTTTTTGTCACCACTTTGACCTGCAATTGACTTATATCCTGCACCTGTCCAAATTGTTTCTGAGTAACTGTGGGTGGCATTTTGACTCGACCCTGGGATGAAAGGATCTGGGTAGTAGTAGAAGGAGAAGGAGGTTGGGTCGCCACTTTGGCCTGCAACTGACTTAAAACCTGCACCAGTCCAATTTGATGTGCCTTTTGTCCTTGACATTGGGATGAAAGTAGGATGGGGGAAGAAGGAGACCGAGTTTGAGTCACCATTTTGGAGGGCAATGGTCTTAAAACTTGCACCTGTCCAATTTGTTTCTGATTAACTGTGAAAATAGGAGACTTATCTTGTCCTTGGTCTCCATTGACTGAACCTGTCAACACTTTCTGGGCACAACTTGATGACCCAGTGGCCGTGACTTGTACTGGGAGCTTCTGGGTGGTAGAGGTGCATGGACTGGTGGGCGATGAATGCGATGTGGAATTCAACATAGTTCCAGGATTCTTATTCTCAGCTGTATCAATAATGCTGACACTCGGACTGCTGGGGGCTTGCTTAGAAGACTCTGCAGCAGCAGCAGATGAGGGTACAACATCCAGAATCATAACCGCCAACTCTTTTGCTTTGTTTGAGCTGTTGGATGGGGTTAATGTTTCCTTTGACTTGCTACAAACATGCTGCATGAACGTGACCTGGGTGGGAAATTGTTCCAGGCAACTCACACACACAAATACGGGCAAAATGTGCTTCTCTACTTGATGGTTCAGTAACATTTCTTCAGTACCAAACACAATTTCACACAGAGAACATGGAAAAGACTGTGTGCATGTGCATGTGCTCCGCTCCGTAGACTTTTCTGTGTGGACTTTGTGGAGGCCACAGCTCGAGCAGATTCGTAGGTCTTTATTTAAATTGGTTGCAGGATTTGGATTCTTATAATGCACAGGGGAAGGTGATTTCTGATTTGTGTTCTCACAGTTTGGGTTCTGACAAGCACTCCAACTTTCACTTGTACAACCTTTGCCCAAAGTGCCAGCATTACTGTCGGTGGAAGAAGTGTAGGAAGTGTAAGAATCTGTATCAGACTCCAGTTCATCGTCCGATATGTATACCAAATCATCTGCGGATAAAGTGTCACTGTCTTCATGGTCACTTCCTTGAATAATGACCTCATATCCTCCTACTATATCTTCCTGAATCTGTTCATTATTACACTCCAACTGTAGTGAAGGTACTTGCTTTGAGAGAACAGTGTGATTTGAAAGGCTTGGTCTAAAGAAGTATGTATGATCAAGCAAGCCCATGCATACCAGCTCATCCTTCCATATCTGATCCAGATCACTTTGAGTACATAATGGGTCCTTAGGGGACAATGTGGTTTCTGCTTTACTATTACACACGTCTATGTCTTTATTGATGGAGTTTATCACATTGTTTGGAGAACGTAATGTCTTATGGGCGAGCATGTGATTTGCAAGGTTTTGAATAGAAACGTAATCATGATCATGCATGCCACTGCACACTGTCCGATCATTCACTGAGGTCCTCTGCTGGTCACTTTCAGTATATGAGCTTTTAGGGGATGCCTTGTGTGTTTCATTAACAAAAACAAGCACATTTTCACTGCTGGTGTACATAACAACATTATTTTGAGTTTCCCTGATAGACCTGCATGTTGGACTGGAGACATATGAATGATCATGTAAACTGATTGTCTTATTATCTTCTGTACTGTCGGTAATGCTGTTTTCTTCTGTTTCATTCATCCTTCCAACAACCTCGTCCATCTCGTCATCCAGAACAGTCTTATTCTGGATCACGTTACTTTCCACATTCTGGTCCTTTGTTAGGTTTTGCCCCATGTGTAAAGTGCACGTTGTACAGAGCATACGAGACTTAGAATGTGCGTTTTTCAAGTGCAAAGCCAGCAAGTTCTTCTGGGAGAATTTCACCTGGCACAAGTGGCAGCAGACCTCATCCACATGCTCAGTCTGGTGGGTCGGAAAAGCGAAGCGTCCCCCACACAAGACACACACATCACCAGTGAATCCTTCCGAAACAACCTCCTCCTCTTTACAGACATCTAGCTTTGGTACATCCCAGGTCACTGTGCACTAAAACCAAACAATCACAACAAGACAGTTAACATAATAAACATTTATTAGTAACAAGGCTATATTATTTACAAGTTAAAGTGCCTGTTCTTGTGTAAATGCGGCATCGATTCAATAATTGGCCAAAGCACATCTCACAATTAAGCACAAAACATATTTGTAGAGAAATAAAAAGTTAATATTTGTATTGCTCAGTTTGAGCAAAAGTTGCACACAAGCAGCTTACTTCATTCTGTTCATTAACTCTGCGTTCTTCGCGCTGTCGTTCAGCACCAGCCACCGCGCTCGCCATCTCCGTACAGGCGATCTCCATGGCAACAGCACCGCTTCAGCTGTTTAAAATTACACACATAAATACATAAATGCATATGACAAATGATTAAAAAACAGCAATCTATTCACTGTCTAAATGCATTTCGTTTAGCAACGTGATCAAGTTAAGTCTACTATTGCAGTGACCTTCAAGAAAAACGAAAGTCATGAAAGTTGTCTCTAAACCGATGAAGTCCTCGCCATTAAACCCTCATCAAAGGAAGAAGGAACAAACGATGGAGTGTGAAGTTTTACAAAACAATACGAGCCACCTGGCATTTGTCAAACTTTCTTATCAAGCTTATCAAAATGTCAAAAGGATTTAATGTCATCAAGCGGTGTGCTTTAAAAATGGTAACCTTGTACACGCCATATCCCTATTTTACAATATCTATACTTTTATATTTAATCCTTCCATATAATTCATTGTCACTGTATTTTTTTTTGTTTTGTTTTTTGAAGACCATCTCTTCTGTTAGGATGAGTGCACGAGTACCGTGTTTATTTAAACCAACCGAGACACCAGTTCCGGTTAGCACTGCACATGCGCCAGGCCGTCGCTTAATTCAATCCAGTTTTCCTAAGAATTAAGATCAGTTCGGTTTTCAAGTTTATTGTTTGCACTGCAACATCCACATGAATAGCTTGTGTAATCTAAATGAATAGGACAAATGCACTTGAGGATGCTCCATTAGGATGTGTAAACATTTATGTTAAAACCTACTTTTGTTACTGTGCCTTTAAGAAGACATATTTATATATTAAAGTTTTTTTCCCTGATTTCCTGAGTTACATGAGTGAAAACATTTGTTACGCAGTAAAATGCTCTCCCTTCGGCCTCAAATATTATATTACAATATTATTATAATAATACAACTCCCTGCTGCTTCTCACGCTGCTCCAATGTTTCGGCAGCCCTTAATTCGGCCTATCGTATAAGCCGTCCCTATAGATGTGTCGCAGTCTGATCTCAGTAGCCCAAAAAAGTGGATTTATAATGCATTTATATTTATTTTTTTATACATTTAATAACTGGTTCTCTAATAATTGCTTCTCTTCCTGGTAACATCATTGACGGGAACACCGTTGACAATTTAGAAAAAAATAACATAAAACTATTTACCATTATTTACCACATAATGGCTTCCATGTGTAAGACCACATGGATTTCAATGATCAATTAATTAATTAATTATTAGATGTAATCAGTTTTTATGTCCAATTTGTGATGGTTATAATTAAACAAAAATGTATAGTATAATAGTTATAATATAAAAATGAGTAACACAGATGATAAACTTAAAAGCTTAGCATAAAATTGCAAAATACATGATGACATTTCTAAACAAATAAAGAACCGTTTACATCTAGTGCTCTCTGATGCAGGAACAATTTCAAATTGTCAAATGTATTTCAAAATAAAACTCTTTTTGTGTAACAGTAACAGCCATGATGTACTTTGTGGTGACTGGAATTTATTATATTATTATATATTTATATTGATTAATTATTCTTTCATGATTTTTGTGTTTAATAGTGTTTATTTTATAAGATATTGATGTTATTATCTTCTACATATTTTTAGATGAAAAGTACACGGTCTCACTTTGATATATGATCAAAGACAAGACATTTCTTTGAACTTTTAAAAACAATGCTACAATTAAATATTGAACATTAAAGAAAGAAAAAGTGTTTTATGATTAAAAACATAATATATATTTTCTAAATATATACAAGTTATGTTAATTTAAATGACTTTGGTATCAGCATAACTAAATGACAGTGATGGCAGTTTCCAACATTTTTGTAGAATGATTATATATTTTTGTCTCTTCAGTAACATTTAAACAAAACAATAAAACAATTCCCAAACAAACTGACAAGGAGATCCAATCACAATCGTTGCCCCGCCCACGAAACGTAGCACCGCCCAATCGTGCTTTGGCGCCTTCCTCCTCCAGCAGTTCCGTTACCGCCATCAAAACACATATTTGTGGAGCGCTCGTGCGCCGAGTGTACTTATTAAACACGCTAAAACACTGAAATACATACATGGTGCGGGTTTGTAATCAGGTCCAGGAAAGTTGCAATGATTCCACCCTTTGAGAAAAATTTAATGAATAAACATGGAGTATGGTCAAACATCAATCCGACAGTTTCCTTCGCATTATGGTGGCGTATACGGTCCCGGAAACACGTCACAAAGCAAGGCTTCCTAGAGGATAGACCGAATTATCGATAGTGAGTGCGCACGCGCATACACACGCATGCGCACACAGACGGAGAATGAGCGCGACAGAGAGTTACGTCATTGCATATGCACCTACCTTTCCTTGTATGTTTACTGAGCTTTTATCAGAAACCCCCTTTATATAGGTCACTTTGTACAGCAGTATTTACCGAATATAGTCATGGGCCAACAAAATCCATTTATTATTTGGGTACCATGACAACAGAGCATCATTACAGATTGCTTTATTAGGAATTAGGAGTGTTCAGTGTACCTGCACAGGCAACACAGTGGAATGGTGGTTAGCACTGTATCCTCACATCTCCAGGTTCCCGGGTTCCATTCTCTTCTCAGGTCTGTGTGTGCATGGAGCTTGTATGGGCCCCACACATGCTTGGTGGGTTTCCTCTTGGTACTCCGTTCCCCACCAGAGTCCAAAGACATGCAGATTGATCTAAATGGCAAATTGCCCATCGTGTGAGAGCATGTGCATTTGTGTTTGTGCCTTGCAATAGATTATCAGGGTGTACTCCACCTCATGCCCCAAGTCTTCTGGGATAGGTTCCAGGCCGCCCGTGACCCTATGTACAGTACATAAAGTGGTATTGTTTTTTATATATTTATTTTTTATGTAGTGTAAGGTGTCCTTGAGTGTCATGAAAGGCGCCTACAAATAAAATCTATTATTATTATAGCCGATGAGCAAGGCTTCATTCATGCAATTAACCAATTACACAACATGTGGCAGCAGCACAATGTATATCACGTAAATGTTTGGAGAACAATCCAGTGAGCATCAGTTCTGCCAGAAGCAATGGCTTGTCAATGTCAGAGGCCAGACTTGTTTTTGAGGTGAAAAAAATCATGGTTATTCAAATATCTGCTACAAATGTGGCAAAGACGGTGCATTCCCATGACTGTGCATACAATAGCCAATAAGACAATAAGAGAGGAAAGTATGTGTCAAAAGCATTTAGTGTCAGAGCACACAACATATCGAACCTTGACGTGTTTTCGCTACAACAGCATGAGTCCACATCAGGTTCTAATTGTATCAGTCTGGAACAGGAAGCTGACACTATAATAAACTGAACAGCTGAAGACTTGGTAATGAATTGTGATTTCTACTGCAACATGCAAACGGTAGGGTCAAGGTTTGGCATCAAGACATTTATCAAAGACATTGATATCTTTAATTAGTGGACTGCTTCTCAATCCAGCAATGGCATTGTGTTCAAGGCACTGATAACACCTGATACACTTATACCACATTCATCTTAATAATTGCAATTCGTTATACTTTTTGAGTTGTTTTATTAAACATACTAATTGTGTTCCATACAAACTGGTGTTACATCCTATTTTTAATTGACAGTAAATAAATAGAGGGCATATTGACTGTTGACAACAGTGGGCAGTGTTGCCGCCTCACAGCTCCAGAATCCGTAGCCTGATCCTGGGCTCGGGTTACTGTGTGTTCAGCATTTCTGTACATGTCCATGTGAGTTTTTTCCAAGTTCTCCTGTTTCCTCAGACCCTGCCAAGTAAGTGGGTCGGCAAAGATAAAATGCATTTAAGCATGAGAAGGACTGGCTTCCCATCCAGGGTTTACACCCGCCTTACATCTAGTTTTCACTGGAGGTGCTCTAGATCCACCATGACCCTGAGCAGGTTAAAGCAGCGAAAGTGAAATGGAAGTGAGTGCATTAAAAAAAAAAAAAAGGTTTTTTATATCTCTTATGTGATTCTTTCTTTACGAAAAAAAAAAATGCAGTGCTTTTCAGAGTTCTGCTCTTTCCCCTAAATCTGTAGATTTAAATAGAACATGGATGATGGATCAAATCCAGGACAGTCCAAAAACCAGTAGGAAAAGTACTGGTACAAAACCCTCATGAAGAATGCTTGCTGCATTTCCCAGTTTAAGCTACAACACGGCGTGTGGCTATAGCTGTCTGAACATCAAGTGTTCCAGTGAAGAGAGTCAGCCCTGTTTTAGTTGAACATGAAGGACATTGCCTCAGATCCACTGTGTATCAAAAGGGAACACTGCTGGCAAGCCTTAGTGCAAGTGAAGTTGGGTGGACTTTCTCCAGATCTGTTTCTTGTCTGGCTTATGACAGTAAGCGGCTGTACTCCGATAGCGCAGAGGATTTCTTTACCCCATCCCAAATTCTGGCAGCATAGTGGAACCTGTGCAGGTATAAACAAGCCACATACATTAATATGCACAATGCCTACTCTGTCAGAAACACCATAAAAGATAATAATAATGATATTAATAAAAGTAAACAGAAAGCGAGTTTACAGCAACATAAGGTGTAACTTTTTCAATTAGGCAATTACACGTTACATATTCCTTGTCAGTCATGTGATGCATAACATTGCTGATGTCATCAATCCATTAAAACGATGAGTTGTCATTCAGAAGATGGTAACTTTTACATTGCATACTTTCAGACAAACGCATGACTGAGTGTGTCACGGTACACATTGCTATGAGGTGTATATAAGATATGAGGTCTGACCAGTTTCTAGACAGGTGTTTGTTTTTGCCTCAAGAATCCAACAAAAACAATTCTTTGAGCCAGTCACAGGTTCGGAATAATGTCTGGGGTTAGGTGGCAGCCAGAGTTGCCAGATCACACTGACAGAATCCTGCCTAGGTAATGCTGAAAAACCTGCTCATAAAACATAGTGTTTAATTAGTTACTGTGTGAAAAACTCCCCACAAAAATTTAATAAGCTCAGTGTTTATTATCCACAAAAGGTGATAAAAAGTAGCCCAACCGCATGCAGAACCGACCAACCTGACAACATGACTTGCAGCCTCTGAATCATCACTTCCCAGATTGTTGTGATAGACAGGTCTGCTTTACATAATGTCCTACGTCACCACATCATCTTGGGTGGGCACATAAGTTAATGTTACTGCATGCCATTTAGGCTTAACAGGTTTGTACTGTGGCTCTCTCCATCACAGTCGTGGGTTTGTTTGAACAAAGTCACGAGGAACATTAACTTTAAATGTGATTTATGTCTGAACGACACAAAGCCATGGCTTTAATTAAAAAAAAAAAGGCAAATGATACTATTCATACATGAAGCCGGGAGGGTCATTTGCCTTTAGATTTATGGAAAGGAGTGAATGTCTGAAAGGCACCTATTAGCACTTAATCAGAAAACAGGGCATCACAATTATTTGTAAAATCGAAGTAAATAGGGCTGTAAAACATTAAACTGTGTTAGCTGCAAGTTAAAATAATGACATAATGGTTGTTTAGCACATTCTTGTAATCTAATATAGGTATTTACAAAATTTAAAACTGCTGAGAAACTAAAATAATGAGGAAAATATTGAATAAGTGTATATTATCAAATTCATAAATCAAGTCATGACAGAAACCAAAAATCGTTATTCATGTTCACTGTTAGTTTGACACACTCAAATCGGCCTACCAGTTTTTCTCAGTGAGGATGGTGTGGGAGATCTGACTGCGAGGCATTGCCAAGACTTGGCTACGTAGTTTGGAAACCAGAGAGGAAAAGCTCGGGTGGCCCTTATAGCCAGGCAGCAGAGAGAAAAGAGGACCAGATCCAGATCCTGGTATACAAAAAAACATCACACAGACAGACAGGCACACAGACACAGGGAAAGAGCGACACAGACAGACACACACACAGACATGCACACGCACATCAGCTAAATGTTTTTAACAACGCGTCAGCCACGTTTTCTAGAAACCAAACTGGTTAGGAACCAGTTTAATTTGTTTAGGAGATCAAAGGAAAGGTTTAAGAGTTGTAAACTCATACGGCGATACAGTGCATTCTCTATAATTAACATAAATTAACATAAGTTTCTCAGACCTGCTCTTGTCAAAGCTTCATCTCCATCATTCTCCAAAATTGGCAAAAGGAAGAGATTCACTTCATTGTCAAGGTAGCCCCGCTCCAGTCCAGGGAATATATTACACTCCAACATGGACAGCATGCCTAATGAGCACCAACACCACATCAGCACAGTTAGTGATCAAAGCAACCATGACAAATACATATGCTTAATAAATGGGGGGGAGGGGGGGGAGGGGGGGGGGCTATTTCATACATCAACGACTCAGCTGTGCATCCTTATGAAATTAAACCTTAATGCAAGTTCGCTGAAGTAAAAATAAATGTAAAGAAAAAAATGCTAACTAAAATGCAGAAGATAAAAAACGAAAACCAACAAACAAAAAAACACCTGTATTTTAGGGGTGTACCGAAAGTAACGCAAAAGATTAATTAACAAAGTAATATGAACAATATAAACACAGGTAATTCAAACTGCATAGTCTCAACATAGTCTCCATCATAAGCAATGCATTCGTGCCAATGTTGAACTCAGCTCTTGAATCCTCGTTGGGGGAAGATTTACTCCACTAAACGTGTGCATTACTTTCGGTACACCCATCATAAGGAGATTTTTGCTGAATCTCTTTGGATCTGTGGCTTAATACACGAAGAAGAAGCAGCTTCCCAGACAAACCTTTATATTTCAGGTGGGAATGAGCCATCAGTTTGTCCACAATCATGTGCATATCTTTTAGGTTTCGGGGACAGAAGTCCTCCCTTCTTGCTTTGTTCTGCAAAAAGACTACAAAACACGCAGTTATGACAGTCTCCTCAAAACAAAAAGATGACATTTTGGGTTATCTATCTATCCATCTGCATATCTACCCATTTGTGTGTTTATTTAAATGAATTAAGACCTGCTTGGCAGACAGGCAAGGCCAGTGTTCTGGCAACGACAGGCAGCATTATTTACTTATGTTGAACAAATATTCAAATTCAAATTTTATTTGTCACATACACAGTCATACACAGTACGATATGCAGTAAAATGCTTACACGACCGCCAGTGACCTTAAAAATAGAATTAAAGCTTATAATAAGAAATAAATATGAATAAAAGAAATATGGTAGAAAATTTAAATTTAACTAGGATAAAAATTGAAATAAAAATAATAAAAATATAAATATGCTGTACCTAAAATAGAAATAAAAATAGAAATATACTGTACAATAGAACCCTAATAAAGTCCACAAGTGTGAAGTCCATTGTTTGGCAGGTACTGTACATGTAAATTGTGCAGTATGGTCATGTGACGAAACTCGATGCTGTAACTACAGCACAGGTTGTTTGTTCTAGCTGGATTAATTAGCATAAAGGAATGGCAGGTGATCATTTCAGAATCAGAAAACTGCATGCATGTGGAAGCGTTGACCAAACCAAACCAAATAAAGTGAAGTCTTAGATTTATCAAACATGGAGTAGTTAAATAACGCCCAATACATTTCTTTTTTATTATTATTTTTTTTTTTTTCTTGGAACCCTTCATTAGCATGCCTCCATCAAGGCTACAGCTTCCAACCAGATATGACGAAAGACTATAACGTGGTTCCTCTGAGCCGCATGACGCTGAATCACCGCATCTCCAAACTGCTTGCTCACACATCTATGGGAGCGGTGTAACACACACTCAGACAATAGGGTTATTCGCTCCTTCCATTTGTGTGAGCTCACGGACGCCCGTGATTGTTTAGAGCCACTTGGGAGAGCGCCAAGAGCCTCTATTCCTTCCCCTCTGAGAGAACTCGGCCAATCAGCTCTGTCTAGGCTCCCAGCTACGGGAGGCTGAAGCATCACATCTGGGACTCAAACTTACAATCTCCAGATGATAGGCGAACACGTTACTGCAACACCACTCGGGGACGTCCCCAATACATTTCTGAATCATTCTCAGTGACAATGTGCTGCATTAGAACTGTTCTTACAAAGGATACCTAATGTGGCTGAATAAACGCATGTGGATTGATGGACGCATTTGTGACTGTATTTATGCACTTTACTAGACAACTAGCTAGAAATACTTTATGATGTAATGTTAGCAACCATTTTTAGGTGGCTTGGTAGTGGTATTATTTTTATGTGGCTTTGCCAGTAATATAAACAGAAAAAAGAGGTGAAAAGTGCTAAAGTGATCTTGATGTAGCTGAAGTGATCTTGATGTAGCTAGACTTACTGAGGTGAGGATAGTATTCTGATCCGTCATCCGGTCCTGATGAACCAACACTGTCATGGCTGGCGGACGGAGTCGAAGGCTTCAGCATCTCAGCAGTCTGTAGAAACCTGATTAGCAATAGAAAATAATTAATTTCAAACTCTATTATTCCTGGTATTGGTGTTCTCTCTATATAATATACAGAGGCGCAATAACCAATAGAGACAGGGGAACAAAAATCTTTTCAGTTATGTATTGCGATTATTTAATGTGGCCATTCATCTATCGCCACACTGATTGCAAAGTTATTGTTTTTATTTATATATGCTAGTATTTTAGGTAGGCAGCACGGTGGTGTAATGCGCTGTGTGTGTGTGTGTGTGTGTGTGTGTGTGTGTGTGTGCTCACGTGCCTTGTGCTCACTCTGAACAGAATAAGTGCTATAGAGAATAAGTGAGTGAGAGCAAGTGCATTTTAAATGGTAAAATGTTGCTATTCCTTTATAATCCTACAGGCGGAGCACTCTTAACTATCGGCAGGCTGCACACGATACCAAGGTATCGTGACATATCTCTAGGAAGTTCCCATTCCTAGTAACGAAATCATCAAAAGGTAGAGAGTAAGGGTCCGGACACTTAAATTTCTGTGAAAAATCCCTGTACATGACCTTATTAAAGGTACCTAATATTAATAAATAGCAGATGTCAAAAAGCATTTGAAAATGTAACTGGTGATAATTTGAGTTAGACAGAGGAGATTACTGACCAGTAACTATTTTTGTTTTTTCCTCTGATTTTCTCCCTAATAGTTATATGCACATTTTCTCCTCCAGTCATATGCACCTTTTTCTCTCGGAGGAATGAGTTATTATCCACACCTTTCCTTTGCGCGAGTTTACAAATGCCCATGATTGGTTAGTTTCGCTATGATTGGTGTGTAAGTTCAGGCATACTGTAGCATCCCCACCGAATCTACTATCTCCAGAATTAAACTCACGACCTCTGAATGACAGGGCAAACGCACCTCTGTTGCACCACTCAGGAGCCCATTAACTCTATTAATGCCGTTACTGAAAAATTACACAGGAGCACAAGTAGACAAGCATTACAGCATTTCCTGAATAAAAACTACTTCTTACCTGTAGATGTTGATGTCTGTGAACCAGTCCTGAACTACAACTACAACATGGCAGACAGTGAAGAGAAAAGCAGCTATCTGTAAAGACTGAAGATAAACCAAGATGGAATGAAGAAAAATACGGTTTGACGTTGATCTAAATTAATATAGTTTCTACATTAATACAAAACATATTTCAATTTCAGAGAAATCTGATAAAACAATTGATGAAAAAATTATTAAAAACGAAAGACATTTTTTTAAAAAAAGGTGAACTCACGCAAAGGAACTAAATGAACAGTTTTCAGTTTTAATCCAATACATTTTTTAAGCCTTATATATTATTAATGAGGCATACTTACTATTTATTATAAACTGACCTGCATCTCCACATACGTGTGTGGTAGGTTATATTCCGGTGGCAACTTGCGGTCATTATTAATGAGATGATCCAAGATTGATGGACTCAGAATTGGCTGAAAAGGGGCAAGACATGTCAATATCTATAATATGTCAATATCACACACACACACACACATACATACGTGTGTGTACACGTACAGTAAGGCTGGTTTGGAGTTGGGAACATTCACTACATATCTATATTTTGTAATATAAAAAATATTGTTGAAAGAAACAGACTGCTGGAGTATTTCAGAAACTAATCTCCTGCACACTCTCTCATCTTCTATATCGCTTTATCCTGTATTCAGGGGAACTGGAGCCTATCCCAGGACAGGGTGCCAATCCATCGCAGGGCACACACACATTCACCCACTCATTCACACACTACAGGCAATTTGGGAACCCCAATTAGCCTAACCTGCATATCATTGGACTGTGGGAGGAAACCCACCAAGCACGGGGAGAACATGCAAACCCCATGCACACAGAGACGGAATGGAGCCTGGTCGGAAATCGAAC
>JAQQZS010000033.1:6914711-6925854 GCA_030068045.1 Platyallabes tihoni
GAAACCCACCAAGCACGGGGAGAACATGCAAACCCCATGCACACAGAGACGGGAATGGAGCCTGGTCGGAAATCGAACCCGGACCCTGGAGGTGCAAGGCGACAGTGCTAACCACTACATAACCATGCCGCCATCTCCTGCACAATAGTCTCTAAAATTTGTACAGACTCAATGAAGAGCAGTTGTGCAGGAAGAAATGCCTTGCTGATAACAGAATGACCAAACTGGTTTGAGCTGACAGGAAGTCTATGGGAACTTAAACACTTTTTACAACTGAAAAGTGCAGAAAGGCAATCTTGCGGCAGACATGTCACAACAAAAGACCACATTTTTGTCAGCCAAAAAACTGGCTACACTGCAGAATCTCTTGACCTTTGTATCCATGATTTTATGCATCGCAACTGCTGCAACATAACTGGCTGATTGTTTAAGTGCATGACTAAGCAGGTGTACCTATTAAACAGTTCATCATTCTGAAACATTTATTAGGAGCAAGACAAAATTAATTGCATCAGAACGAGAAAAAAAAAAAAGATGCTTGCTAATGCTATTCTTACATACTAGAAAACTGATCAAACTGACCTCTGATGAAAGTACAAGGACATTTCCCCGCACATTCCACCTCAACATTCACAGGCTTTCTTGAGCTAAACTGGGTGTCTTAGAGCAGAAAACATTTTTTTTAAAAGGCCTAGAAATGGGGTTCTCCTGGACAAAAGGTTTGGATCTAACCTGATATAAATGCAATGATGATGACAAAAAAAAAAATCCCTTTGACTTTCTAACAAATCTCAAAGACCTATCCAGTCTCAGTAACTGATTTTCAACATGAGTAACAAACAAGAGCCGCTGATTAACCTGTGTGTCCAGAAAGATCACTCTCTCTTGTGTAATGTAGAAGTCGATCCCACTCGTTTGGTTGCCCCCCCTCTCTTTGATCTCCTGTGTCTGGGCCCTGAACACATATGCCCTGCAATACACAAGGCACAAGTATTTTCAGTCCTGTGACCAGTACTGCCAGTAACTCCACTCGTAATGATCAGGTATTGAGTTACCGAAAAGACACAAAAATGAGGTAACAACGAGTTACCAATCAGCCATTACATTATCACTACTGACACGTGAAGTGAATAACATTGATTATTTCCTTACAATGCTTTATTGATGAATGAAGTTAACTACATTATACATGTGAACAACTTTCAGGCTTATATTAAACTAAGTGAAATACAATTATTAGCCGGATTTGTTGTGGTTCCTTTGAAAATGTCTGAACGCACTGCCATTGCTTATTTTCTGAAATAAAAGCAGCAGGTGTGTAAACTTGGCAAGAACAAAATAATTACATGGTAGTTGAAGTTTGCTGTACCAAAGCAGTGGATTTAAAAAAATATATAATAGTTTAAGGTACAATTGTTGTACAGTTAGAACATTAAATGATCCAGGAAATCCCTGACATTAACTGTTACTATAACGCTGCATCTATAGCACAGTCAAAAGTTTGGACACATCTTCTAGTTCAATGTTTTTTGTTTTGTGATTTATTTGCTTCATTCTAGAACAATACTAGAGACTTCAAAGCTATGAAAGAACACATATGAAATTAGTGTCAGAAAACAGTCAACTGTTATTTTAAGATACATAGTTCTTACAAAAACATTATTACATCAAGTGCATTTGCAAAACACATCAAGCACCATGATGAAACTGTCTCTCATGAAAACCATCCCAAGAAAGCAAGACCAAGACTCACCTCTACTGCAGAAGTCATTTAGAGCTACCAGCTTCAAAAATCACCAATTAACAACCATTAGATTAGCGAGTTTATGAAGGCTAGCAGCAGACATATCTCAGTATCAACTGTTCGAAGAATTTTATTGCATATTTTGGACGCCAAACATTAATTCCTATATTTTAAACACAAAGACCAGTCACACAGACAGAGCCATGACATGACGTGCCATTTTATTTTCTTTCTTTACCTTTGGTCTTCTTCAGGCATGTTGGCTGACAGAAAAGACATAATGGTGGACTTTCCCATCCCCTGGAGCCCAATGACTCCCACAACAAGCATATCAGTCTGGTCACGTAGATACTAAGAGAGAGAGACATCCAGCTAGCAATAATGTGACATACAAATATGTATGGAGACCAATAAGAAGGTCAAACTAGAAACATTTCGATTTTTAGACTTAATAAAAACAAACCCTCACAGCTACCCGGATTCAACTGATACAGGGTTAAACGAACCCTTACCTCCATAGCGCTGTCACACCAATTCATCTGGTCGTCCACTAGTTTAATGCTGTGCTTCATCTTCTCAGGGGAGAGGAGCTTCGTCTGACCAATCACAGCTACCAATGGAAAATTAATGCAAACATGACACCCTTTGTACAATGCACACAGATGACCTGACATAAAGAAAAATAAAAAACTAATAAAAAACTAAGAATCTGACAACAACTCACGATCAACAGCACAGGTGGATGCAGCTGAAGCCATTCCACGATTCTGGATCTGATATACAGGCTGTGTTGGACGCTGGCCCTCCCTCTCTAGTTTCACTGCTCCAGAGCCAGAAACTGGAGGAGCAGCATCTGGAGTAGTGCCCGGTTTGCCTCCTTCATCTCTGGCTTTTATCAGCATTATGGGCTTATCTAGTGGGCCACCGCTGACAGCAGCACTCGGCTTCGCCTGAAAAAGCATCAATGAGAACTATCGGCATAGAAAAAGTATAGGTTGCTAACATTCAGATTAACATACAGTATGTCCTCGACTTACGAACGAGTTCTGTTCCGGGTGCATGTTCATAAGTCAGATTTATTCAGAAGTCTGACAAAGTGAGTCTTATACACTTTTGACACAGATATACGATGTAAAGCATAAAAAAAAAAATCAAGCACACAGGTTTGGTGTTTTGGTTCCGCATCATGCTCTCGCGAGACTGCGCATCCAAATCATGAGGAGAATCTCTGTGACGCAGTGGGGTCAGCTGACCTCGTTTAAAGGGAACTCGGGAAGACGTCTGGGGTAGGAAAACGCTACATGCTGTTTATTGCATGCTTGATAGGACGCCATTTTGTCTCAGAGCTGTATTGGACTATGAACTCTGTCTCGCTGAGGATTTTTCAAAATCAGGATAGCTTTACAGGACAGACATTTTCTGTCATCACGCTACCTGACTGATTCATTGAAACAATGAGCCGTTGAATTTCTCCACACATACAATATACCGGACATTCACTCACACTCTGAAAATATACTGTTAGTATTCTGTTTTTAGTATTTGTAGTATTCTATTTTTTTCTATTTTATTATATTTTATTTT
The DNA here is from genome assembly GCA_030068045.1 of Platyallabes tihoni. Lineage (NCBI taxonomy): Eukaryota > Metazoa > Chordata > Actinopteri > Siluriformes > Clariidae > Platyallabes > Platyallabes tihoni. The sequence goes on from JAQQZS010000033.1 coordinate 6,918,040, forward strand.
GTTGTTTCTTAAATTTTTAACTTTGTACTGTCCAATTGCTGCTGTGGCAAAACAAATTTCCCACTTGTGGGACTAATAAAGGTTTATCTTATCTTATCTTAAATCATAAGGAGATCCTTTTAAAGCATTTGCATAGCACATTGTTTATTAATAAGGTTGCATTAAATTCTGTTCTGTACTGATCTCTCAGATTTTGTTGTTGCCAATTATCAAAGCTTCCTCCATCATAACAGATACTACAGCCAGCCACTGACATGTGAAGACACCAAGCGCATCTGTTCTAAACTGACCCTCATATACTTTCACACTGTTCAACAGTGAGAGAAGCAAATAAGGTCATTCTTCTCAGGCACAATGCGTTATCTGGATACAAACATCCACATAAAAACAAATGAAACCAGCCAGAGATGGCATGATTTTAACATCTTGTCTGGTGATACGCAACATGACATGCCTTTGGTACAGCATGTGGAATGTCACACATATAAATGTTTCACTTGCTACAATTCCACCCATTGGGTTTTTTTTTTTTTTTAGCTCAGTGGTGAAGATCTTGGTTCAAAACACAAGCTTCCACTGTTGGCCTCAAACCCTTAACTGCTGACTTGTATAATGAGATAAATCTAAGAGACTCTGTATAAGGGCATCTGAAAATGTAAATAATGATGCATCATAACTTGATGACACAGCTCAAGCGCTACAGACTTACCCTTTCTCCTGGAGGTTTGGCCAGAATAATAGGAGTCTTCTGAAGAAGTGGACCAGAATGTTCCTCGCTCCCATCCTAAAAGCATGGTGCAATAAAACACCTTATCGCATTTAATATAATGCTCGGCTGTAACACCTGATTCACCAAAATAATAATATTATTAACAATAAGCCTACCCTACGCTCCCGTGGGCCATAGTCTCTATCCCGACTCGGTCCGGAGAGGTTTTGTCCAGGTGGCCCAGGCTCCCTTTCCCTCCGTCTTCGCCTCCTCCGTCCCTGTCCATACATCCCGGGCTGGCTGTGCCCTGACTCCGACATTCTGCTGCGTTCACTTAGAAACTGTCACACATAGAGTGTAAGGAGTCAGGCACATGGGCAAAAAACTAAATTTAACAAGACTCAACCAAGACAAATCCAAATTTTACGTGTTACCTACACTACTATACACAGTATGATATGCAATGAAATGCTTAAACAGAAAGATGAGATAGAATAAGAAGATATTCCTTGCAATAATTGAAGAAGAAAAAAACTGCACAAAAAGAAAGAAAGTAAAATAAAACGAATATACACCGATCAGCCACAACATTATGACCACCCACTTAATATTGAGTAGGTCCCTCCATTTTTCCACCATAACAGTGATGTGCTGTTTTCTGACAATTGCTGACATCATTAACCTTTTCAGCAATTTGAGCTACACTAGTGATTCTATTCGATCGGACTACACGAGCCAGCCTTCACTCCTTATGTACATCAGTGAGATTTGGCCGACCATGACTCTGCCGCAGCTTCAACCAGTTTTCCTTCCTTCGCTCACTTCTGGTATTTCCTGACCACTGCAGACAGGGACCATCCCACAAGACCTGCAGTTTTGGTGTTGCTCTGATCAAGGCATCTAACCTTGTCAAAGTCGCTCAAATTCTTATGATTGCCCATTTTATTTTCTGCTTCCAACACATCAACTTCAGGAAAAAATTATCACTTGCCGGCTAATATTTCCCACTCATTTACGTGTGCCACTTTAATGAGATATCGTAACTACAGCTACTGTGACACGGGCCAAAATTTGATGGGTGATGTGATGGGCCAGAATAACTCCAAAACTGCAGCTCTTGTAGGATGTCCCTGGTCTACAGTGGTCAGGACATACCAAAATCGATCCAAGGAAGGAAAACCAGTGAACTGGCGACAGGGTCATGTGCGGCCAAGGCTCACTGATTCACATGGGGAGTGAAGAAAAAGGTTAATCCTTGTTGTGATAGAAAGGTGTCATAACACTGTTTTGGTGGCAAAATGGGGGAGCTACTCAATATCAAACAGGTTGTCATAATGTCATGGCTGATTGGTGTATAACATGTAGAAATTCTATGCCATGTGTACAAGAAGGAAAAGATATGGTGTGTGTGTGTGTGTCTGACAGCAGCAGCATGAATAAAACATGGAGTATGAAATGAGGTGTGTGTGTGTGTGTGTGTGTGTGAGAGAGAGAGAGAGAGAGAGAGAGAGAGAGAGAGCGCAGCAGTATGAGTGTCCATGTTTTAAAATGCAAACTTAATCCTCACTAACCTAACAATGCAGTTACTTACCTGACAGGCAGAAGTCCAAACGTCTCCTTGTTCCTCTTTACAGGCAGCCCACAGAACACCGTCTGTATAACCCTAATGTTATTTACACTACGTGTTTGTGTTATTTAGCTTTCACCCAGCTCAAGATATATTAGTAACCCACTAATGCTAATAAAATATAAAGCTATTAATTGCCGCAATTCAATTCAGATAAATTTGTTATAATATTTAAGGTTAATTACAATATTATCAATTTATTTATCTCAACCATTAGGGACGCTGGTTAGCACCCAGAGCTAGCCCACGCTATAATTTCCGGTTCCGGAAGAGATACGAAGGACCAAACTAAATAGAGGGTCGGTAGGGAACATCGGCTGCGTGTTTTAGGTTCCGGAGAAAAAATAAAAGGTTCCGATATAATCATTCATGTTTTAATACTAAGTACAGGGTGTAGAAAGGCTACATTGAATTTTCATAGGTGTGTCTGTGTGTGTGCATAGTATCCTATGAATTAATATATAAATAAACAAATAAATAAATGACTTCCAACTCTATTTTTTTCAGTGAGTCAAATCATTCAGGCTCATATTGAAGCTAGCAAACAAAGTCAGTGATGTTTTCCAATGATTCTTCTTGTAGGTGCCGTTGTGGTTAGAACCGTCGCCTTGCACCTCCAGGGTCTGGGTTCGATTCCTGACTCGGGTCATGTTCTCCCTGTGCTTGGTGGTTTCCTCCAGGTTCTCTGGTTTCCTCCCACAGTCCAAAAACATGCAGATTAGGCTGACTGGTATTCCCAAATTGCCCATGTGTGTATGTTTGTGTGAGCCCTGTGATGGATTGGCACCCTGTCCAGGGTGTAACCCGCCTTATGCCCTAACTCTCCTGGGATAGGCTCCAGGCCCCCTGTAACCTTGTGCACAGGATAAAACAGTATAGATGGTGAGTGAGTAGATCTTACTCTGCCTTCTGCTTAACAAAATGTCATTACTTAGTAGTGCATTGTAAAATCAACAAAGTACTACAGTACAAGTGCAGTTGGTATAATAATTCATTAAGACCTGAATGATTTGCTTCTAGGCGGCACAGTGGTTTAGTAGTTAGCACTGTCACCTTGCACCTCCAGTATCCGGGTTCGATTCCCGTCTCTATGTGCATATTCTCCCCATGCTTGGTAGGTTTCCTCTGGGTAATCCGGTTTCCTCCCACAGTCCAAAGCGATGCAGGTTAGACTAATTGGTGTTCCCCAAATTGTCCATAGTGAGTGTGTGCATGCCTTATGATGGATTGGCACCCCATCCATGGTGTACCCCACCTCATGCCCCAAGTCTTCTGGGATAGGCTCCAGGCCCACGCAACCCTGTATACAGGATAAAGCGGCTTAGATGTGCGAGTAAGTGACTATATTAATCAAGAAGCAAATCAAAGTCGTAAAAGCATGCTGAGGAAGGATGAGACACAAAAGAGAATGCTAATATCATAGCATGTAAGATCTGTAGTATCAAGCAAATAGTTTGTACTTATACTATTTTGCCAAAAGCATGTGGATTTCTGACCATCACACCCATACACATCCCTACTCCAAACTATTGCAACAAATGTGAAAGCACGCTTTTTAAGCATATCTTTCACAAAAAATATTTTCCTTTTACTGGAGCTGAGATCTAACACAAACCCTTACTGTATGCCCATGTGCCACAACGTGAGGTGATTTGATAGAGACCTGATTTGTGTAGAGCAGCTGTAACAACAGGAACGGTGGTGTAACGGATAGCATTGTCTCCTTGCATCTCAAGGGTTGAGGGTTTGATTCCCATCTCGGGTCTGTGTGCATGGAGTTTTCATGTTCTCCCAGTGTTTGGTGGGTTTCCTCCGGGTGCCCCGGTTTCAAAGTCCACTCGCACAGTCCAAAGACATGCAGATTAGGCTAATTGTCATCAAACTGCCCGTAGCATGTGAATGTTGACAGGAGGTCCCAGCAGAGTTGTAAAATGGAAATAACTGGAATCACCATTGGCCTCTATTGTCCCTAATTGGACTACAGAGGTTCCTAGATGGAAGTCTACACAGAAACACTCAACCCCACTGAAGACCTTAGGAACGAATGTTCCTAAAGCCCCAAACTGTGCTCAGGCCTGTTTGTCTAACCTCAGGGCCTGCTCACACTAATGTGACAGGGGACATTCAACACAGCGATGGTCCTAAATCTAGTGGAAAGCCTCCCCAGAACAATGGAGGTTGTTAGAACATCAAAGTGGGATTGTTATGGGTCCACATATTAGTACAGAAATTTTTGCAGGTTTAAACTACAAAAATGATATAATTCCTGTTTATAATTGCTAATCTGCATTCATTTTTGACTGTGAAAGACAACAATTATAAGTAATTTATTCATTTATTTATCTTCTATACTGCTTATCCTGTGTAGGGTCACATATGCCCTGGAGCCTATCCCAGATGTTGGGCACAAGGCGGGGTACACCAAGGGCAATTTGGAAACACCAATTAGCCCAATCTGTATGCCTTTCGACTGTGGGAGCCAGAGGAAACCCACCAAGCACAGGGAGAACATGCAAACTCCATACACACAGACCTGAAACTGGACTCTTATTATGCCACTGTGCTGCCACAATAAGTACTGTAATACAATTTTATAATTAATCCATTAAAATTAAAAGGTAAGCATTGTTTGCAGTTACTTTTTAAGTAACAAACTTTAAGAACAACTTCCCTCATACATTTTATTTTACTCAGTTTTATTTGTTCATTTCTAACCAAGAGCTAACTCATGTACAGTCCCTTTTTACTAATTCCCTCATCGTCTATACCTTTTTATCCTGTATACAGGGTTGTGGGCGGGAAGCCTATCCCAGGAGACTTAGGGCATGAGGCGGGGTACACACACACACTCGCATGCTCATTCATACACTACAGGCAATTTGGGAACACCAATTAGCCTAATCTGCAAGTCTTTGAACTTGAAAACATTGAATTCATAATTTGTAATATAGATAATAGGAACATAAGTAAGTGTAACGTAATTAAAGTAAAACGCAAGTGTAAAAAAGTTTTTTTTTTTTTTTTAAGAAGTGATGTTTTAATGAAGAAATTACTTGTATTAAAAAAAAAAAAAAAATGACTCAAAGGTTGGCAGTTCAAGCACGTATGAATATGTACAGTGCTGGAGGGCTATATAAGGTTTTATGCTGCAACCAGGATACAATTTAAGACACCACTTCATCTCTACTGTATATCAAGCTTCCTTTACTAATAAAGTAAATGTGCCTGGGGTTATCAGATTTGTTTATTCTTTCTCCTCCCAGACAATGTACACTAGAGTAACAATGGAAACCTTATTTTTTTCAAATCAGATTATGTTCACAAATTGAGCTACAATTACAGGCTTGCGTATTCTTTTGTCCAAATCCATTCAGATGTTGCTTAGAAACTCATCACCATACTGTACTTGAAGTCTTTTAAAATCACTCGGTTTTACATCTTCCTTCACAAGGAATTTCATCACAAGTTCCAGTTTGATTTGAACGCCCCAAGATTTTACTCAGTTTTGGCCTAACCTGGAGCTGTTTAATGAAAAAACTTTAAGAAGGCAAAACTGTTTTTTAAGTCAGATGGATTAAAGAGGCCCAGATTCTTTAATAGCTTGTAATAAAGAAAAAAAGCCAAACATGTTAAAATGTTAAATTATTACTGTTTATTACACGTAGATGAAATTACATATCCCCCCTCCCCCCAAATAACATTTATGCTTGGTGTTTCATGTGAAAATAGCAAAGAAATGAAAACAAAAATGCTAGCCAGCCCAACAATAACACCCCAACCCCTGTTAACTACTTCATAGCCACATGCAGTTCAGGCAAGTATCAAAAATTATCAAAGAAAAAAAAATAATAAAACAAAACATAACAGGACAAAGTAGTAACTATATGCATGTTGGAACGCTTGATGCTCTGCTTATGCAGTCTTACGGTATCAGTATCAAGCATATGTGCTCTTTGATCTTAGGGGTCCTTTCTACCTCGTAATGTTAAAGAAGAGGAAAGAAGTGAACTAAGGTGGTCACCTGCAGCAGAGAAAAGGAAAAGAAAATGCAAAAGCACATGGAATGTTTTTTTTTTGTTGTTTTAAATCAGTATGTTTTTTTTTTTTTAAATCATTATTAACATGTGAAGCAAATGATGTTCCTATTACCTAGTCTGCCTTTCCTTCTCTGATTAAAGATTAGGGCTGTTTTTATTGATTTATTTGTTTTTTTAAAGAATGCTTATAAAAGTTGCAGCTGTGCATAATGAGTATGGCAAACACCCCAAATCTGTGACCAATGAACATACATGATATACAAATGTAAAAGACAGAAGTTGGAGTTGAGAACTTGCCCTCGCCTACACACACCCACGCTAATGAGCTCATTAGCACGAGTGTCACCCTACCTGCTCCCTCCCCCCCCATAATAACCCCCCCTTAAATCTTCCTTCAACCTCCCTGCCTTATCCCCTACCTCCCTAAAGAAAGATCCCTGGGTGGATTAATGGTGGTGACACGAAAAGGAAGAAGAGAAGAAAAAGGACAGAAGGATGGAAAGAAGGAAGAATTAAAGGAGGCAGAAGCTGAATGATGTGGTGTTCAGTGTGGATAGGATGATAAAAGCCAGATGTCAGAGGAAGGACAGATGGACAGGGGGGGAATCAGTTTTCTCTTCCTTCTTCGGTGTCCTCGTTATCACCCTGGTTGTCTGAGGTCCACAGCTGAGGAGAGAGAACAATTATCAGCACCATATACAATAAAAAATAAACATTTTCCAGATTATTGAAGGGAGTCAAAGCAAAATGAGCTACCAGCCAGGGAGGGGGAAGTCCATCACATGCTTCCTCTGAGACCCGTGAAATTAGCCTCATTACAAACTGCCCACGCGTAGTTATGGCGCGTAGGAAAAGTGTTATCTACGTGAGCATGTGGGTGAATTCCGCTTGATGCGAGAGTGCATGTATGCCACCCCTTCAATCAGGTCCCTAAACTCCTGACCGATTCGATCTTGAAGGTAAACTGCTTAGCTAATTAGCTAGCACACTGATTATACAGTATACCTTGCTGATTCACTAGTAAAATACGGTAATTAAATGATATTAGTCATGTGTTATGATAAAGTAAAATTGTATAGTTTATGTTTTGCTGGTCAGTTTTCATTTCAGACTCAATTCCTATTTTTTTTTATATCATTTAGGTAAACTTGCAAACGCTAACGTCAGAAATTACAGAGTTACTTTAAAATATACCACTGCTTTCGCAGTAAAGTGAAAAACTAACATTTTGCAATATTGCTTCTTTTTCTTTTCTTTTTTAGTTTATGTGCGATTGGTGCACCTGCTGAACTGGAGTATGGGGCAGATTATTACTTCATATGAGACCTGACAAGTTACACAGCATTTTAATGTGCACTAGGATACTTAATACAGGGAGTGCAGAATTATTAGGCAAGTTGTATTTTTGAGGAATAATTTTATTATTGAACAACAACCATGTT
>JAQQZS010000033.1:7002590-7021614 GCA_030068045.1 Platyallabes tihoni
GTGTCTTATTAAAGTGTCGTGTGCAATGGTCCAGAAATGAAAATATAAATATGTAAGTGTAGGTGTGCATGAATGTGCCCATAGTGTCCATGACAAAACTGCAGCTCTTGTGTGATGTTCCAGGTCTGCAGTGGTCAGGACATACCAAACGTGATGCACACAGAACACTCAGTGCATTGCTTTTTTTTAAGGCACAAGGGAGACCTAATCAATATTAAGCAGGAAGGTCATAATGTTGTGGCTGATCAGTGCATCAAGGGACATAAGGTTTAAAACCAACTTGGCCGCTAGAGGGCGCTGCGAAACCACCAGTGGATTCCTGTATTTACCCACACCCTGCACCTTGTGTTAGAGAGACCTCTCCCTCTAATGTAGTGCACGGAGTAAAGCGGCATATGGTTATCAGTCGCTCTCCACCAGCGCTTTATCACCTTACACAGCCTGAAAAGAGAGAAAGTGGGAAACCCAGCCCAATTCCAGCACTGCAGACATGGACACTACAGCAGGTGCGTACACATTTACACTACATTCATCTAAAAACGACTGAATTTATGGTTGTTCTACAATAATAAATAATACATTCTGCAGTTTGCATTACACACGGTATATTGTTAAGTCGTGTAAACTATGCATTCAAGATTGTGCGTGTGTATAAGAAAAATTATAAATAGCATAGAAAACTTTTATCTAACATTTTTCTCACGTATAAAATAAGGTTTACATGCATTTTGCAAGTTTGAGCTCTTTAATAAAAAATTCTGCTTTATTTATTTATTTTTATTTATTAATTTGCAACACATTTATTTATGTGTTGCAAACAGAATATCTATTAAGTCAAATAAATGATTCAAATGTGTAATTACTGTAACAGTGCATGTTTTTTAAGAGTTTGTGATAATATTGGTATTTAAAAAAATAAATTCTCCAATTTGATGATATATCTACATGAAATATGATTCTAGTTCAGATCCTTAATTTTTTAGATCTATATTTCATATATAAACAAGACCTGTATCTATTTGTGAAATGTTAATAAATGCAGTCACACCCTGCCTCAGCATCTCCTAATAAATTGGCGCTCCCAGGAGACTACGTCGCTTCTCATTCAGCCGGAATGTGCTGCGCCGCGCATGCGCGTTTCTGCCATGCAGCCACACTGCACACTCGGGGGTTCATTTCGCTGAGCTCAACACACTCCACCTCGTCCTCCTCCACTGCAGCCGATCAATACACCAGACTGCTGGAGGGTGTGAAAGAAAAAGCTTATTAGAAATTACTACATAGGCACATGCAGAACATTTCAACCACATGCTGGAGTCCACAATGGAGCAGATGGTTTTCTTTTTTATTGTATTATATTAAAAGGATATAATAATAATAATAATAATAATAATAAAGACAAAAAAAAAAATCACCTGATCCATTGTCGATCCCAGCATGTTGCTGAAATTTCTAGTAAGCTTTTGTTTTTACACACTCCAGCAGTCTGGTGTATATATATAATTATTTTTCCTATCATTTCTATATATATAATTTACATTTTTTATTAAATTTTTTTTTTGGTTGAATCCTGATCTCGGGTTATTGTTTGTTCAGCGTTTCACATAATCTCCCCTGTGTCAGCAGCCTGGGGTTCCTCCTGGGTCTCGTTGTGTCAGGGACATCCAGCGTAAAACTAGTGTCAAACTCAATGTTTGCAACATTTTGTCTGCTACTACTGTATCATTGTCAAGTTTCTTTGTATTTTAAACTCTCTTCCCAGAGTCAATGTGGCAGGACCAGAGTGCCTTTGACTACGGTAAGTAGTGAAGTAAAGAAACACTGATTATGGAAAACACTTCACAGCAAAATCATCATAATTTAGTAAAGCACTCAGGCATATTGCTGTGTGCCACTTTTGCAACCTTTTTTTTCTTCCAGATTATGAAACATTGCGGACCACTGGTGTCATCCTCGCTGTTATAATGTTTGTAACTGGGATCCTCATAGCGCTGAGTAAGCATTCATATTTACATTTATTCATTTAGCAGAGGCTTGAAACAAAATCACCGGCAGGAGAGTTTTCAGGCCATTTTCTTATTTACACAGCTCACATTAGCACAAGTAACCATCAACAACCATGCACAAATATGTTCTATTATACACTTTAGTTCCAGCTGAGTAATCTGATTGTCTGAGAGTCTAACAGCACTGGGACATTTAACTATATGATTATTAATTCATGTCACAGGAGTTCTAATAACCATTTTAACATTCACCAGTATGGTGGAAAGTAGGTTGGTTTGGTTCACAGTACTGGAAAGAGGAGAGAACAGTTATCTGCCAAAACCCACATTAAAAACCAGTCACACACACACACTTTAAGCAAGAAAAACATCTGATAACTTTATGTCAGCTTAAACAACACTATCTGTCCATAGTAACTGCTTCTAAGCCATTCTTAATTGTCTCTGAAACATTTGTGTTGTCCTGTTCATAGCTAACAGGAGCTACAAAACTATAGTTGTAAGCAGTGATGAGCGGGCCCAAGCACCTGTGTCATCGCCACCCGGGTGCACCACACTACCTGTGTGCCTTTTGAGCAAAATGAAATTATAGATGTCATAGTGCTTGCCATAACTAGCTTCCAACACAAGACCCAAATTAATAACCATTAAAAAAATAGCACTACTTGGTGTGTGGAACAAGTGATTGTAAACCTTAGTGCACTAGCTTTCCATTTAACCCTATTTAAGATTCAACCCTTGATCCCAAAAGTGAACATAGCTGATATTCTAAAGCGGAAATTTAAAGTAAATCTTGCAAGTTTCTTAGGACTGTTCGCCACCTTCATAGTTTATTATTCTCCCCATCCTGTGGCTGCATAAGACCAGTAAGAATTTAAAACTACATTCCTCCTATTAATAACACAGTAACTTTGGGTCACAAACTGTTGATCACCAGCTATGTCTTGGCAGAGCAAAAATAACTGGTTAAATAAAGAAACAAATCATAATCTTCTGAAAATAAATGGTGTTTGTAGAACTGTTGTATAAAAGCAATATCACACAATCCTGTGCTGTTGTACTAAATATCATCATATAAGACCATACAGTATGTGAAGCTACTTATAATATAATGCAAGTGCTACAAGGTGCTAACTTGTTTCATGAACATCAAAAGTCCCATATGTTACTATTTTTTGACGAGTCAACACAGGTCTCCAGCAAAGTGTGTGTCTGTTATGCTCTAGCTTAAATACCTTAAAGATAATGCATTTTTTCCATACTGTACACAAAATGAGTGAGTTTATCTTCTTATATGAGGTCACAAAAGCTTCACATTTCTCTTCGGACATGCGCACTGGTGACCCATCTGAATGTGTACAGATAAATAGCAAGTGAATTTCTCATCAAATATCCCCTTTAAACAATGTAAAATGTAACAGTAAATGGATAATACTGTATGAGATATAAAAGAAACAAAAAAATTGTGTTAACTACCCTCTGCTTCATGTTAGATCACTTCAAGTTTTATCACCCCACGTCAAGTTTTATTATTCACGTTATACAGTACTGTACAAAAGTCTTTGGCACATGTCAGGCACTATGCACCAAGAATGCCCCCCCCCCACACACACAAATTTAAACCCAGTAAAACAGTAATTAATGAAACAAAGTCAGTATTTGGTGTGACAATGCTTTGAGGACTTTATATTGTGAGGTACAAGGAGGTATAAGGAAATTAGCTACTAAGTTTTACTGAGCATCCTGCAGAACCACCCACAGCTCTTCTGATGACTTGCAGTGTTGCACCTGCTTTATTTTTGCATGTAAACCCCAGCAACTTCCATTGTTTTTCTAAAATGCGGTCGCATATATAATATAATGCTATATTTACCACGACGCAACTTGTAAGTTTGTCGTGCAAGACCAATGTTTGAAAATCAGACTCAATAATAAAGTCATAAAATCAATAAAAACAGAAATCAGTAAAGTTGGTAATAAAAACACACATATAAGATATAATTGAAAGTATCACCCAGTTCACTCCACCATCACACTTTTCATCAATTTACTGTATATAATTCATCTATCCACATTGAATCTGTTTTTGTCTCTTAATAGGTAAAAAATTCAAATGCAAAAGGTCATCCAAGTAAGACTTTGCACATGAGTGGAAAGCCTGCTCCATGCATGTGGAATGACTTTGGGGGAAAAAAGATGAGGAGACATAAGGACCTTCACTCAGAAGACTCTTCGGTCAAATGCAGCCCCTGTGTTAAAGGCTTGCTGAGCTTCTCCCTGTCCAGGAACACTGCCTATCCATGAAAATAACTGGAGTAAAGGTTGCCTCTGCAAAGTCAGGGATAAACGCTGTACCTGGCAACATGGGAGTAGAGTGAATATGCTGTATACTCAAGCTCGTTATAGAAAAAAGTGTTGCACTTTTTCTATAAAGGAGTTCTGATCACTTGTGGTGTTTTAGCGATGTTTGTGTGGATAGACAGTGTGTATGTGCAATGCTGAAGTGCATGTTGTGATCTCAGTGCCTGCCTCTATTTATTCTCTGATTAATTCCTACTGACTGTGTAATAACCATAGGTGGAAGGTAACTAAGTACAGTACATTTACTTTGATACTGTACTTGAGTATGTATTTCATATACGTGTAATTTACTTGAATAGTTTTATTAATGGATACTTTGAACTTTTAAATTTGAGGGTAAGCAGTTTTTTAGACTTTTTCTCAGGTACAATTGTAAATGGAGGACTTCTACTTTTACTTGAGTAATATTGTATAGAGGGTTTCCCTACTTTTTGGGATTTGTGCATTTCGCCCACCACTGGTTATAACTCAGAGCTACTAATAGTGGCAATACTACTACTACTACTACTAATAATAATAATATAATAATAATAATCTGTTAGCTATATTGCACTGTATACCAGGTCCCGTGTTAGATTTGTAAATATTGTTCCTGACTGTGCATGCTTGCTGATTGTGAATGCATGAGTAAGTTCTAGTTTATCTGTGAGCCTGTGATAACGTCTGTTCCACCTTCCTTTTGTAGCTCAAGTCCGGTGGAACGTCTTCCATCCCCCACCACAGAAGGTAGTATAACAACGTCAAAACACGTCACATACTGTACTATTGTTTAACTTGGTCGTAATTTCCTTATTTATATATATATTTTTCTCTTTTCAGTTCCCACTCAGTCGGTATAGAGACTGATATCCGTATCCAAGGATGTTCCTAAGAATGTGAGGACAGCTGCATGGGATTAGTCACCTTTTTATCTAAACTGAATTTTGAAGCTTGCGACTTCTTTTTTTGAAAAAGCTCATCTTACAGTATGTGTCACAGTTTGCTCAGGACAAACTGTATATTTTACAGGTTATTACATACCAGTCTTCATAACTTAATACATAACACACACTAGTCAATGTTTATTAACCAAACCGTACATACAGTAATGCGCACAAATATAACTGAAAAGAAGGTTGTGGGATCACATTTTTATTACAAAGCTAAAGATGGGTTTCCACCTACTGTACAGTCCACCAAATTTGCAGCAGCAATAGTTTACATGGATAACATTATTCCATTATTAATCTGAATAATAGATCATTCAAAATAAAAATGCATCATGTAACCAACTCGATTGTAACACTCTGGCCCGATCCAGCCCGAAAAAGTCTTTCATACAGAATGAAAGGGGTGTTTTAAATTTTGCTTTTACTAGGAAAATGTTCGCCATGCTGGAATAAATATATTCTTTCTGTGCAAGTTTGCCCCATGTGGGGGTAATATTAGGTGAAGCTTAGCATTCTGGATGAGTCCTGAACTCTTCTCCTCAATAAGAACTTTAGGAGCCATAGAGTATGCACTTCTGTGATTGGTGCTTAATTAGAAACAACAGCAGAAAGTCAAATATTGTTCCAATGACAAGAGATAAATCATCTTGGTCATTATATTAGGGCTGAAAGATTTTTACGCAATTCATTTTGCAGCACTATAGTAAATGAATTAAAGTTTACCAAAATTGTACAACAAAACCTTTTATGTGAGCCTTCAATGCAGATCTTATAGGATCAGCATCCATGTAAAAAGTTAATCTGGAATCTCTGATCAGAATGATTGCAATCAGATAAATAGTAGTTATATAGAAATACAGTTAAAATAAACACAGCTAAAGTCTCTTCTCCTATTCTCATGTGTTTTACAAAGCAGTTTAGCGGCATGACCCTATTCGACACCAGTATATCATAGCAGCATTTGTAAAAGTTCTTAACTTTGTCAGACTAACAACAACACCTGGAAGTTAACCGGATTATGAATACACAAATGCTGTACATGACTATGCAGGAAAAAAAAAAACTTCTGGCAGCCTTTAGCACAGCACTTCTATTATAGAACGTAAATGCTTGGATGTGATATTTATCATTAGCATGTAAAAAAAAAAAGTGTCTAATACAGTAGGAATGCATATGAAATACATTTGGTTTCTGGAAAGGAAAAACACATGGCTTATTAAAAGAAAGGGAAAAAACAGTTTATATGTCCCACTGTTTCCATGAATGTCATAAGTCATTGGATACTGTAAACAAGTAAACAATACTGTATCAGACAGAAATAAACAAATCACAACTGTAACAGCAAATTTTTAATGCCATTGCTGAAGCTTGAAACTATTCATTTGGTCAGTGTATTACATTCAAAGAGGAAGTTTGTTTAAACTGCAGTGTTGATGTTATGTGATTAATTAATTATTATTGATATTAAAAGAAAAAGGATTAAACAAGTAGCAAATATGTGGATTCTGATTTACATGAAACACTCAAACAATTCTGATAAATTAACAATCATTTCTTTCTGTCTGGCTAGGAAGTGACAGTAGAATGTTTTTCCCCCCCTTTATTTGAATTACAAGACACTCGAGTCCCAGAAACCCAGTGATTCACTAGAGATAATCCCCTTAGCTATTCCTCCACCCCACCTTTTTTTTTCGCTTCTGATCCTTTTCCAAATTCAACAGATAACACAGTTACTTAACATGTATAAAAGATAAAATAGTCATGTAGGTTATGTAAATTCAGCTAATCTGAACCTTAGAGATGCTCAGGTCAACCTAAAAAGCATGACATTTTCACGTCATGACTCATCAAAACACATTCGCGTTCAAGCTATAACTGACGAGCTCTGCCCACCCTCCCTCTCTGTGCACACAATGTCAACCACAAAGGTCACAGAGAGAATGCATAGTACTGTAAATAATTCTACATCTACTGTAAATAATTTATCCCTGAGGCAAAAATTAGCAAAAAAAATACACATTTCAAAATACGTACATACGTGTAACACATGAGTAAAAAAAAAAGAATAAATAGATTGTATTTTTTATCTTTAGCAAGCTAACATTACACTGATGCATATACTGAGAAAACTCCAAACCAATATGGTTGATACATAAAATGGTGGGAAATTCAAATTAAATCCCTACAGATGATTTCACAGAAATCACATTTTCATATATATATATATTTTTTTTTACAAGAAATGCCAGTGACATGAATCGTGTCAGAAATCAAACACTTTGGATCAGTAGACAGATGTGAACTGAGAAAACCCTCATGAGAGGATACTGTAGATAAAATCAAGATCTGAATTCAGTCAAGGAATAGACAGCAGAAACTGGCAGCACCTTTTTTTTTTAGCAGATTCCCAAATTCTTTCTATCTGAATTTAAAAAAAATATATATTTATAGATTATTTTAATACAGCTTATTAAATATGTTTTCTGCTGGATTTTCCCTTGAGTGAATGCAGGCCAATGAGAAGTCCCTATGAGAAGTAAAGGGAGACATGTTGGGACTGAAAAGCAGTCCTGGTCACTCTTGGTCCTGTAAGGATATGATACGCCGCCTAGAGGCATTTCTCTTCTTTAAGATCTGCTTGAGCTTTAAGAAAGAAAAAGAAAGAAAAAACTATCAGTAATCTGCTTTGTATTAACAAATTATTTTCAATCAAACATTTAACATGCTGACCTTTTAAATTACACACTCAGCTGAAAAAACAGTGTTGGAGCTAATTTTATTTCTTATGTTAAACATATAATATAGAGAATGCAAAGAAACTACTTCTGAAGTTTATGTAACATGGAAGTGACCAATCTCGCTTCCCTAAAAATTTCAAGTTGCTAACTGCAGCTGTTTTTACATGTGCCCCAAAAATTACCATTTTTCAGCGTTATACTGTCTCTCTTCAAACAATAACCATTTAAAATGCAAATTATTCACATTCCTTTATGTGTATTGGTACTAAAATTGGTGTAAGCTTCTAGAAGCATATGACTGGTAAAAACCATGTCAAATACATGCTGCAATATCTTAACAATTTTGCATTTTAGGTTTATGTCTTTTCATGTGAAATCTAAATTGGCTAAGTTTCATCTGTATGACAATTATGATCAAAGATTTCAATTCAAAAAAGTTACAGACACTACATAAAAGGGCATGGAATTGCATTTACCAAATGTGTTTCTTTTTATCTGATAGAAATATAAATTTGTTTATAAAATACAAAGCATGGATCAGAAGTTTAAGTATTATGAAAAATGGTGTCTTTGATCCTATCTGAAAATGTACTTTTTCACCTGAGACACTTTTTAGCACCAATACCATGTTTTGGCTGACTTCTGTATACATAAAAGCTACAATGAGCCACAATGATTTTCAGACTATTAGAAGAATATACAGTTGTGTGAAAAAATAAACGATTTAGTCATTGCAAACCAAGACATTGATTCTGTAACAGCCATAGTATATCATTTACACCGTTTTTATATTCATTAAATCATTTAGAGATTAGAGCACTTATGGCTCATGAATTGGATTATCATACTGTATATCACTGGTATAATGGTGACTAGTCAGAATGATTGATTTACAGTCATTCTTTCCTCTAAGGAGTCAGATCGACTCGAAGCGTGACAGATTTTTCCTGTTTTTTTCTTGTTGTTTATTTTGTCACTTGTCTGTATATATAGCACATAACAATGTCATAACAAGGGTTCAAATTAGATTATCTAGATTACTTTTTTAAGTCGCTATCAACAATAGCATCTTACTGTTCATTAAACTAAATTGTACAGTAGCTTTTTTAGTGAATTTACCACTGACTGTAAAAAAACAACATATCAAAAAAAATTTTTTTTCAATTAAGAGAATCCTCTATTTTTGCTTATTTTTTACTGACAGGTTCAAAAATGGGTGGGAGTATATTTTGGGGTGAGTCACATCTATAAAAATAGCATAATCTACATGTTAACCCAACCACAGGAACTGAACTGTCTTCTTTCCTGCTTGTTTAATCTCCTTTTGTGAGCAGAACTGCACCTAGTTCAATTATTTACCGTCGTATACACCTTTTTACATCATGGTCTAGTTTAGCTTTTTAATGGTGTGAAAGGAACCAGAATTATCAAAATGACCATCGTACAATTGAGTTTTTAATAATCCTAGTTATTAGTACTAGTTATTAATTAGTTGAAAATCCAAGAGTCAATGTTGTGTCTGTTTTTAAGTAATAATAATAATAATAATAATAATAATTATTATTATTATTATTATTATTATTATTATTATTATAATTAACAGAACTGTAAACAAAATAACTTGGTCTGATTTCTCCAAGGATGCAAAACTCACAATCCTGAATAATTGGCTAGCCACTGCTCTTACATAAAATCCAGCGGTTAAACAAGAAGACAGCAAACCTTCTTTCATCCATTTTAATCTAGCTGTTTGTGCACATTGCAGTGCCATGCTCTTTTCATCAGTGCAGCTTTTTAAATAAGGTGAAGAAGTAGTAAAGTGCTCACTGCATCCTAAAAACCAGGTAAGATCTGTTTAAAATGAAAACTTATTAAGGCAAAAAAACTTTCATTACACCAGTACGTTCCAACCTTTCTTAACACTCCTTATCGTCACCAGAGTCTGTGCTCACCTTCTCTCCTTGTTCTCCGCTTTGCAGCAGATGAACGGGCTGGTCGTTCTCCAGGTTGCGGATGCTCGGATCAGCTCCTCTGCTAAGCAGAAGTCTGATCAGTTCCTCCTGATAAGGGCTGCCATGTAACCCTGCTGCCATGTGCAAGGCTGTGTGTCCGTGTGCCTGAGACGTCGAAATAAATATTCAGAAATGTTCTAGGCATCACTGTAATTTAACACTATGTACTATTTATTGAGCAATAATGAGCAATAGATGTTACGTGCTGTATTATACCCAATCCATATAATGTTACAAGGTGTAAAACTGGACATGAACAAGTGATAGAAGTGAAGAATATTTGTTGGTCCAGTATATGTATAGGTATGAATGGGGAAAGCGAAGTCTCGGCATGTGTTACCTTCATGTTGATAAAGGCCTGCATGTCGGGCAGCTGAAGCTTTAGGAAAAAATTGACCAACTGGATATTTCCCTCCTTGACTGCCAAGTGGAGTACAGTCTTATTACTTTTGATTTCCTAAAAAAAAGAACAAGATTTAACATTGTGATACGAAAGCAAGTTCTAACACAATGTTACACACTCAAAGGATTTCCTTATTATGGGGGTGAATACACGGCTCTGAACTTCATGCACACAGAAACAGTCATTTGTGTTTTTTTTAAAGCTAAAGAGTATAGCAGCTGCTGCAGGATTTCACCTGGCTGAGTGGGGAGGCGCCGGCTTCCAGGAGCAGCTGCAGGCAAAGGAGTTTGTTTTCAGCTTGAGTCTGCAGATTGCCATCAGGTAGCCAGGCAGAGGATGAGATGGAAGCAAGAGCCTTCATTGTGGTGTTGTGGGAGATCACTGCACAGTGCAACGGTGTCAGACCTGAAAGAGTACAAGTAAAGGAGAATGAGACACAAGCTTATTCCAGTTATTATCTTTTGAATAATAATGTATGTGAATTTGTTACCTTCAAAATTGCGAGCCTCCAGGTCCACTCCGTGCTCCATCGAGAGGACAACCTGTGAACGATGACATTGATCAACACTTTTATTTGTTCTTTGTTACTTTACTGACTTGCGATAACCATTAACATGGGGAAATGGAGGAGCGAAAAATTGTGATAGGATGAACAAATTATGTGACATTTTGTCCAGCCAGCTTGCACAACTGATATTTAGTGCAGTTACTAATTATGTCAAAAAGGAAAAAAATCCATTTGGAGTTTAAGACAAAAATGCTGAATGAAAGAAATGTGTCCCTATGTGCTCTGTGAGATGGGTAAGAATGTATCTTGTAACCAATCATAACACAGGAGACAGGATTTATTGGAAAAAGTTGGAAAAAACCCAATGTAACCTGACCACCTTTTTTAAACATTTGATTTACAAAGGAATAAGCAAAAATGGCTATTACTTCCATAAACAACCAATTCAATTCAAAACCAAGTGACGTTTTGAGAAACCAAGTGACCATACTCAGAACTTTGCTCAGAATACTCAATTCCATGAACTTTTTAAGAACTTTTTAAAACAGCTGAGGATCAACTCTTTCTCTACATTTAATATCTGGGATTTGACCTATATTTAGTATATCTATTAAAACTGACCACAAAGTTACTGTCATGGCTATGCCCAAACCCTTACCAGAATTTCTCAGCAACCACTGTACTTTATGCCAAAATGAACGTTTGGTAAAAAGAAAAAAAAATACTGTTCAGTGGTTAAAAAAAAAAAAAACTACAGCTCACCTTCATGACCTGTGGAAATCCATATGTGGCAGCTAGGTGCAGCGCGGTTTGACCTTTGATGTCACAGATACTGATATCAGCGCCCAGTGAGAGCAGGTCTTGCACGATGTCTGCCTGATTGGCCGTCACAGCTACCAGCAATGCAGTCTACGACATACAACAGCACTAAGGATCAATGCTCTGAGCAAAGCAATAAGCGTAAGAAACCCATATGCTGTATGATAGAAGATAGAAGCTTCTCCTGGTTTTTACAGTTACATAACCATGCCTCTGGGTGGAATACACATAAACTATCCTACTCATGCTCATGAGTGGGTTTTAAGTATACAAATAAGAAAAAGAACTTGAGGCTGAGCAGCTTTAAATCATCTCTTTTGCAAAGGAGTTTTATAGTACTGGTATTAAAGTGATATTTAATAGTACTTCTCTATTACTCTCTAGTACTCTAGTACTTCCAATCCAACTCGAATACATTTTAAGACCATATAAGAAGAAAAAGAAGCAGACGTGTTGCTTTAAGTGTTGCTTTAAGTGTATTAAAGGGTATGTCGATTCATATGGTAGTCATGAACGAAGGTATTGCAAATGGCACATATTACAGGAAGAATTAGCACATATTCTGGCCTTTAAATGAGCAGTAACTCTGCTGGTTATGCTAAATAATAACATTTTTCTTCTCATAGTTGTGAGTCACATTGTGAATACTCCCACTTCAAAATTCTTCTCTTTTTTTTTGCATATTAGTAGCCATTACTGATTTTTTTCAGTACACAGAGTTTGTGGGCGTCACTAAAAGTGAATCAGCTGTGCTGTGCATATGCCTGGTAATTTTCGGGTGGTTGGCATTTGACAACACACAGTACATACAGCTCAGGAATAAATTTTATTTCTGAAACTTTTGTAGAAATATTTTGGTCGGTTTCACTTATACCAACATTTGCGCACATCCTCACTGAAACACATGAAATCTTTATTAAACCTTAACCTTAAACCTTTACTCTTTATGTTAAGGACGTACCTTTCCCCTGTGCTCCTTTGCGTCCAATGTCCCAAGCTCTTGCAGTTTCTCAGCTGCAGCAAAGGCATATTCCCTATGCCCCTTGGCGGTGTATATGTGCAGAATTCTAAATGAAGAACAAAATAAAGTTGAGCTGTTTCCTAGCCAAATAACTGTCTCTATGATGGTGTTACAGGAAGAATTCATGCCAGCCCTCCATTCTGTTTCCCCTTACTCACGTGTCTCCATCATCGTCCTTCCATGTGGTTCTGCTGTAGTCCATGGCCTGCAGGGAGCGCCTAGCTTCCTCTAGCTTACCCATGTCCATGTCCATCTGCGGTCTAACTGACAGACTGGATGCTGGAGTTCTGGAACCAGGGGACCACAAGTAACCAGAGCTTGGGGCACTTAGACCCTGAGTCCTGAGGTCAGCACTGGACATGGACGAGGGACACTCCGTATTGGATGGCTGCTGAGAAAGATAAACATTACTCTTAAACTGTATTAAGTATATTTTATGGAATATTTGAACTCCATATACCACAAACACATCATACACAGTAAATACTGTACACAACTAGGATCTAAACAGCTTGACTTTTGGAGACTCTTACAAAGTGCTGAGGAATCTGTGAACTCGTACAGTTCTGCAGTGTGAGGGCATTATAAGTGGAAAACTGCGTCTCTGCAGGGGTTAAGCAGTGGGTATAGAGCGGAGCAGACGGGAAGCTGAGAGAATCTGGAGAGTCTGTTACATAATTGAGACACATCGAGGTGATGGGGCTGCAGTCCTGAAAAGTGTGTGGCTGCACATCCCAGCGGTCATATCTCATCGCTGCCATGTCTGAGTAGCTGCTGTTTGAACCTGTTGAGAAAACGAGAAACCTGCTTTTAACAGTGCGAATCAATACGTGAGTCTCTGATTACGCTCACAATTACTTTATAAAGCTTGAGAAATTTCCTGATGTGTGATGTGTATGAAGAGGTTATCACTTACTGGCAGAGGGATCTGATGTTGACACCTAATAGGGAAAAGATCACATTATTACCGATTTTTATTACTCGGGAATCTCTTAGTCTCATAGCGTCGAAAAGAACGAAACCTCATACTGGTTTTCTAAGCGTGTACTCACTGAGATTGGCACAGCAGGACCAGTGTTATTGGTCGCACAAGTCGGAGGAGCCGAAGACGTCTCTCGCTTTCTCTTCTGCTCCAGGAGCTTCTTCACTGTGGGCAGCGTGTAACACGGCTTTTCCTTTGGCGCTACAGACCAACAGAAATGTTTCAAGCTAATTAACAGTGATAGATTTCAACTCAAAATGTACTTTTTGTAAATGTTTGGAAATTAATAATAAATATGAATTTACATACTAAAAAAGTCAGTATTTAATAATCATATGTAATTTACGAGTAAAATTCTTATAGCAATTCACATCCATCCTGGCTGACCCTTTTTTCTCTAGAACAACATTGATTGTCAAAAACAACAATAAGGAAGGGGAACCATGAGGATGTAGATACTGTAAAAAACCAAATGCTTTACTTTCTGTATAAAACTCAATAACCCCACATCGTGATTTCATCTACAACCGAACCAGTCATCATTTCTTAAAAGAGTAACGTCTTCCATGTGACGTCTTGTTTTTGTGTTTTAAAGAGCAGTTTGTCTCACCTTTGTGCTTCCCCTATTGTTATCTTCTACCCTAAAGATACTGTATGTTTGTCTGCTTTAAAAAAAAAAAGTCATTTCCCTCAGTTACTCACCGAAGGAAAAAAAGTAAAAGAAAAGAAAAAAGCCTGATGCAAATATCGGGTTTCCAGTGGTCATCAGCTGTAGACAGGGAGGAACATTTCTTCAAAATCGCAACCCCAAAAACGTGAGATAAGTCTGAAATTTCCATCAGGGCTGTTTCGTTCTCGTCACTCAAACCATGAGGAAACTATTCCATTAGGAAAAGAGGTGGTGAGGTCATGTTCAAGCTGTTCTCCTCAACAGAAAGCCGTGGCGAATGTCGCAGAGCATTTTTCTGTTTCCTTTGCTCCGTTACGCTGCGTGGCCAACCACATCTTCCTGCCTTAGTGACGTACGTACTATGGGGCCTCAGTAGTTTCTGTTAACACTCACACTTATGCGAGCTGGCAAAGCTTGACTTACTGCCACCATACAATGCGTATATACATTTTTACGGAGCAAACTGTGTACCAAAAAGCTAGTTTTTGCCACTTGCTCTATTCACGTAGACTTTGTAGAATTTCATTATTCAACAAAAAAAGGCTCCATTCACAACCACTACAGCATTTCAAGATATGGTATTTTTAGTACATTACTTCAGTGATGTCACTTCCCTATCTGCTACTGGGAAACAACTACACAAGTAAAGAAGATCGATGCTAAGATGAACTGCTTTTCGCTTTCCGTATCCCCTCACAGGGGAAAAAACAGCAGTTTCTATGTGGAAACTCCACTGTGCCTGGCTGGCCTCGGAGAATTCCCTTTCCTATCAGCCGTTTTTTATTTGTTCTCCTCTCACTTTAGTTTCACTTTACTCCTACCAGCCCAACTCTTTAAACTCCCTCACCACCATGACCTCATAAAGCAATCGAACACTCAAGATTCCTCCCCTCTGCCAAAATCTAAAAATATAGAAAAACGTAGAGCTCTAGAAGTCTATATTTAGAACATGTCACACCAGGTCACCACTGTTTTTAACTGACTCATCATAAACATTTTAATCTATGGTTGCATTCAGGGGGTTACCAAAACACAAAGGACATCCCTGTTTAGTAGGCAAAGAAGTCATTCAACCATGTCACTTACGGAAACAGCCACATGTAAATGATGTTTTTGTACATTTGTAGTAGAACTCTGATGAACATTACGTAAGCCATTACAGTCACGATGACAGGGACAATCTGATCATTTTGATTTATATATCTCACATATTTTATACTCATTTAGTTCATTTTCTTTTAATCCTGTAAAGTTGATTTGTGACAATGACATCGTTAAAAGCTCTATATAAATAAAATTGAATTGGGCCGGCGCAGTGGCTTAGTGACTTAGGAAACACATACACACACTCATTCATACACTACAGGCAATTTGGGAATGCCAATTAGCCTAATCTGCATGTCTTTGAACAGAGAACATGCAAACTCCATGCACACAACCCGGGCCCTGGCGGTGCTAGGCGACTGTGCTAACCACTAAGTCACGCACGTGACTCACTGGTCAGGGATTTCCGTCGTTTTGCATGTGGAGAGGGTATCCCTGCCTGCCCACTCGTCCGCGACCTCACACTTCACAAGGGTCACGCTACAACGATTAAAGATCATCTTTGCTCATGTTTTAATGTCAGGATGATGTCATTTAAAGTCACTTACAGAAATTACCTCATAGACATTTCTTCTGGTGAAAAGTTTGAAGATTAGATGACAACTCTGATGATGAGCTTAATGTATTCTGTATATTTATAAGGCTTAAATGTACAGCACATGCCCCAGTTTAAAAAAAAAAAAACAAAAAAAAAAACACTGATCTGCACACACTGATGGTTTGCATGGAGTTTGCATGTTCTCCCCGTGCTTGGTGGGTTTCTTCCCACAGTTCAAAGACATGCAGATTAGGCTAATTGGCATTCCCAAACTGCCTGTAGTGTATGAATGAGTGTGTGTATGTGTTTCCTAAGTCACTAACTCTCCTGAGATATGCTTCAGGCCCCCTGAACCCTGTATACAGGATAAAGAGGTATAGACGTTGAATGAGTGAGTAAGTGAGTGAGTGAGTGAATTGAATTGAATTCAATTGAGATATTAGCGAATTGGTGAATTGAATTGAGATATTAGCACCAGACGTCCAGTTATAAAATACCAGTGCAATATGGATAAAACATGTTTGCATTTGGAGATCAGTGATTTGATTTGAACTGGTGCATGTACATTAAAGGCTTATAACCAGGAGTAAATGGAGACCATAAACTCCATCTATCAGAGTTATAATCTAATCTTCAGGCCTGCATCAACCTTCCCACAAGAAGAAATACTGTATCTATTACCAAAATACAATGGACATTCCTAATTAGTAGGCAAAGAATGATGTTTTTGTAAATACGTAATAGCTCTCTGATTAACATTAAGGTATTACAGGGACAGTGACAGGAACAATCTGATAATTTTGGAGATTTACATGTATTTATATATTTCACCTCATATATAAGACTAATTTCCATCATTTTATTTTGATCCTGTGATTTTGGAGATCAGTGATTAGATTTGAACCTGGATAAGAGCGTCTGCCAAATGCCTAAATGTAAATGCAAACCGATGCCATGTACTGTACATTTAAGCCTTATAACCATGAATCAATGGAGGTCATGAACTTCATTTGTTAGAGATATAATCTAATCTTCAGGCCTGCATCGACCTTTTTGCAAGAATAAGTATGTATTACAGAAACACAAAGGCTATCCCTGTTTAGTAGGCAAAGGAGTCATGTCAACTGTGTCACTTACAAAAACAGTATTTATATATCTCCTATTTACTGTAATACTCATTTAATACTTATTTCCTCCATTTTCTTTCGATCATGTGTAAAGCTGCTTTGCGACAACTGCCATTAAAATTGGATTGAATTAAACTGAATGGAATATGAGCACCAGATCTACAGTTATATAAAATACTAGTGCAATAGGGATAAAATATATTTGTATTTAGAGAGATTTTTTTTAAACTGGGGCATGTACTGTACATTTAAGCCTTATGAATATACAGAATAAATTGAGCTCATAAAACTCTAATGTGTCATCAGAGTTGTCATCTAATCTTCAACCTTTTCACCAGAAGAAATGTCTATAAGGTCATTTCTGTCAGTTACTTTAAATGACATCATCCTGACATTAAAACATAAGACCAAAGATGATCTTTAATCGTCGTAGCGTGACCCTTGTGAAGTGTGAGGTCGTGGGCGCGCGGGCGGGCGGGCGCGCGCCGCAGGGATGCCCTCTCCGCATGCAAAACGACGGAAATCCCTGACCAGTGAGTCACGCGCGTGGGCGGAGCGGGGATTCCGCTGCGCGTGTCCTCTCCGCGGCACGCCGTGTCTCATTCTGTCACACTCTGGTCAATTTTTAAATACGATACAATGTATCAGTATCAATCGTATGACAGGTTTAACAACAACAAAAAGGACACAAATTAACAACCTGTTCTCCGTCACTTTACACCCTCCACCTCCCCGCGCTCTTCCCTGAAACAACGCGTTCTTCCATCGCACCTGCTTGAGTGCGGGTGTTCTGTGTGTGTGTGTGTGTAGGTCGATAACGCTCGGTTAACCATGTGTAACAAAACAGACAAACTACTCAGATCCCCCACAACTACTACTCCCCCACACCTATATTTTAAACGAGAAGTGAAAATGAAGTTCGGAAGGGAGGAGATAGCCTCACAGGAGTTTCTCTGGCTTTCTGCTTTTCGCGCTAGTTTAATCATTATTTATTAACCTACTGTAAGACCGGGGAGCTCCACGACTCTTACTCACTGCTGCCAGGCAGAGAGACGCGCGCGTGCGCGCGCACACACACACACACACACACACACACTATCACCAACATAACGACTATACAGTGGCATTAAAATAAAAGAAACGACTTAGCTCGTCAATTACTGTAACACTTCATTATATATAATATTTATATCAGTAACTAATAATAATAATAATAATAATAATAATAATAATGTTAATTCTGTCTTGACGGGAGAATTAATCATCCTGAACACGAGAATTAGGAATAAACATTAAAACAGAAAAGTCCGGTTACTCACATTTCTGTAAGTGCATGTCAAAACTCCTTTTTACAGCAGTCTGTAGTTGTCAGCTCGCCTCGCCAAGTGAAACGGGTGATCCGGTGGTTTTATTCGCAGGTCTCGGTACAATACTGTCTCGCGCTCAGGTGTCGGGGCTTTTCACTGTGTACACTCGCGGCTGTGATGAAGTTCTCTCACAGGGGGCGGGGCTTTATTTTAAAGGAAAATCTTTGCCTTCCACTAAGCACGTGTTCCCTTACATTCCAGCGTTGCATTATTTGTGAATTTAGACACTGAAGGGATTTGATGATGTACTTGTGTTTTCATGAATATAGAGTAATACATTATGTAATCAGAGAAGTACATAGATAAGACCATGCGATGGCTGTTTTTGACCATCATATATAATCCTTTAGTATTATTTACTGCACTGTAAAAAATGTTCGTAATTCTAACAGTAAAATACCGTATAAATGCTACAGAATAAAACCGTATTTCACAAAAC
>JAQQZS010000033.1:7029564-7046514 GCA_030068045.1 Platyallabes tihoni
CCTGGCCGGGGAATCGAACCCAGACCCTGGAGGTGCAAGGCGACAGTGCTAACCACTACACCACCGTGCCGCCGTCTCTGGTAAATTAGCTGTTCTTTAATATCAAAACTATATGGTCCCCATCTTGTTGAAAAGTCCCAGTTGGTTTATCCACATCATCATAATTTTTTTGTAAAATGCCTGTGAAAGAAAAAAAAATCACATTGACCAGTTTTCCATTATTAAAATTTTTATTGAGTTTAAATTAAAACTCAATAAAAAGCCACTGCAGTAAAAATAAATTCATTCATGATGAGGATGATGATAATAATAATGATAATAATAATGATAATAATAATAATAATAATAATAATAAACTGTTACAGATTGCTAGCAAGTACTGATCAACATTCACTTTTCTGATGAGTTTTCATGTTCCAAAAGTCTTGCATCTTTCTAATGCAGATCTCATGTCTGTACAAGTTAACTTGTTCAGTAAGTTAAACAAGTTAAGAAAAAGAATCAGGGAAAAATTACAAGGAAAATCGGACCCTTTAGTACAAAGTAGCTATCCTGATCGATAATAATGTTGTGGTTGTTTAACCAGCTTAGATGGTAATCTCAAGAAACAGTCACAATGGTCAACATTTTAATATGTCGTCCACTTAAATAGGGAGCTAAAAATATATTAAATTATAATATATTATAATGATTGGGTGTGTGAGTGTGTGTATGTGTGTGCCCTGCGATGGATTGGCACCCTGTCCAGGGTGTACCCCGCCTAGTGCCCGAAGTCTCCTGGGATAGGCTCCAGGTCCCCCGCGACCCTGAACACAGGATTAAGCGGTATGGAAAATGAATGAATGAAAGAAATGAAATATATTATAAAATATACTAATATTAACTATTCAACATGTATTTGTTTTATGAATTAACTAAAGACATTAAAATGCTGTTTTGAAAGAAAATGGGCGTTTACCGTCTTGTTACTGTCACTGTTTTCCCAGCACTCAAGAAGAATTTTTATCATAAGGTGCTGCCCTCAACTCCCACAGTGAAACTGAAACTGGTAGAGGAGGAAGCAGATGATGCATTGTAAACGCAACTTTTTTGTATTGTTAGTAAGGTTTCTTCTACTCTTTAAGAGTCGTTGCAATTAAAGAAAGGCTTTATGTGCAACAAAATGTGCAGCACAAAAAGCCTATTAATTAATTACTTAATTAAT
Source organism: Platyallabes tihoni (assembly GCA_030068045.1). Taxonomy (NCBI): domain Eukaryota; kingdom Metazoa; phylum Chordata; class Actinopteri; order Siluriformes; family Clariidae; genus Platyallabes; species Platyallabes tihoni. The sequence goes on from JAQQZS010000033.1 coordinate 7,030,769, forward strand.
TAATTTAAATATTAAATGTGAAAAAACTGTCAGAGAGTTATAAAATTTGGCCAAATTGCAAACTGTTATTAGCAAAATTATTTTGATGTTTTGCATCAGTTCGTAATACATTTTGCTTTTACTTAAATGACCTGCTACAGCAGAGAATTCATGTGACATTCAGACTGTTTGTTGCACTGAAATATATTTTAGATTTACATTATTTTTTGACTGGAGGAGGACAGAAACTCATGGAAGTTTATTGTATAATAAGTTAACAGAAGTTTATAATGAATTTAGATCCTTATATTATTTTTAAACATGGCAGTATTTAACAGTTTTTTTTGTGTGAATATTTGGAAAAGATGAATTTTCTGTTTAAAGGTCTTTGTAAAATGTACGGTAATAATATTTAATGATCTTTGTTGTTTTGAAATTCATGTTCAATGGTGCTTCAAAAATATTCAATAATGTTTCAGTGACAAGTCCAATGTGCCAAAAAAAAAATAATCAAATAAGGCTTATTTTCTTTTAATATCTCTGTGTCTGACATCTCATGTAATTGTGATTTTTTTTTTTTTTGGTTAGTTAGTTTTGTTTTTTGGATAATTTATTTTAAATGCACAGACCCCTGATATATGGACATAATTTTGTCAGGCTGAATTACTTGATGCTGTCCCACAGTTCTCATTTTTCAATTTAAAAATGATGACATCACCAAGACAAATAAATCACAATTAGTATTTTGTTGCTCTTCCGCAGCCTCAATTTGCTGAGGCATGGGCATCACTACTGGAAAAAAAATATATATTCTCCATTAAACTGGGTCCAACTTTCTTGGCAGATCAGCTATGCAGGATGGAGCCTTGGACCATTTTTTATAATTACACCATAAATGTTTAATCAGATTAAGATTTTTGAATGCTTGTTGGCCTTGGGAATGAGATGATATGTTTTTCCTAAAGAAAACTTTCATAGACTTTGCTCTGTGGCAAGATGGCTTATAATCCTAAAAAAACTTACTTCATCACCAAACATAAAATATTAGATTGTTTTCTTCAGGCATTTATCTTTAAATGTTTTATTAGAATGGACCCATACAATTTGCAGCATCATCTCTCTGGACAATTCAGATTTGTGAAGACCACTTCTATCCAATCATCCAGACTCAGTTTTTGTTTCTCTTTATCCCGGCGTAATACTGTTTCCTCCTGTTTTAAACCATTAGTTTTTATTTATTTTGTTGTACATTTTCTATTTTCAAGGCATATTTCTTTGAATTTTCCATCCTAATACTTTAATGTCTTACTCAGCCACACATACTATATGGTTCACTTTTATAACTATCTCAAGTCTTTAGACATAGCTGACTAGGAACAACCAACATCTTTTTTTCCACATTTGGCCACCTTTTTGAAGGCTTTATAATACTCAAATATTTTTTTCCTCTCATATTTTTATTTTAATCCTCGTGTAAGACGAAAATACAATACTACACCCGTATTATATTACACAATACTACACAATCAAACCACAAACCCTGGTGCTGTGAAGTGATAATTCTAGAATCAATCAGTATACTGTAGCCTAAGTTATATGTTTTATTATCATGTTGTCATGCTGAATCTCACAGACAATCTCGGTTTCTTTTCCATCCCACTTCTGCACTTGTCCCTAGTTGACCCAGGAAAATAGGCAGGCATTTATTTATCACATGTAAACGTTTAAGGCCACTATTAATTCACTAAAAAGAAATTTGGTGTATCGGTTTCTCCCATTGTTAGTATCTTCATAGAACACATCCTGCAGTTTGATCCTCATGTATCCGATAAAATGTCTTTTCTTTACTGTGAAGTCCACATGTTCTCCATCTTGGTGAATAGCTTCAGTTGCTTTATTTACATCATCTATTCATTTCATGTAACATACCTGTGAAAGTATAGAACAATGGAAAAAATCAGCATGAATTCTGAATAGAAATGTAGCAAGTTTTCACTATATAAAAATTGCTAACGCATTTATTTTTTCCTGTCAAACATACTGTAAGAAAGTTGTAAAAAAAAAAAAAAAAAAGTAGGGTTAGGGTAAGTAAAAAATGTAAAAAATAATAATTTCTTTTGTAGTTCCCTTCTTGACAAGTTTCCACATTCCAAAGAAGACTTAAATTATTGTAAAGTGGTACAGTAGCAGACCCGTGTTTACTTTCTAACAGATTTCACTTCTGTATAGCTTATTTATCCAGCAACTTACAGAAGGAGAAGGTACTGTATTGTTCTTGGCCAGTAAACAACTCTCACATATCTGATTTGTACTGTATGTACTTTGCTTATAATTAAGGTAAAAAACTAACGAAAAAAGACATCTGGAACCGGGTTCAGTGGCTCAATGAATGGTTTGATAAGTATAGAAATGATGTAAATCATATGCTATGGCCTTCTGTGTCACCAGATGTGTTAAGGGAGATTTTGGAAAATCTTATCTTTTCACTTATCACTTATCTCTACAAAATCTAATACATCACTTCATAGAATATATTTTTGAAAGAATGGTGTTCATCACTGCAATGAAGTTCAAGAGACTTGCAGCATCTTGGTCAAGGCTCAATGAACATGACTGTTTTGTTGGAATGTACAGCATTTTACTACAGCACTTCATGAGTTATACAGTTACTTAGTTATTTGTCAGACACGTCTACCCAGGAAGACTTTCCTTCATCACATTTACTGTATAGAATGAGCAATTGAGGGTTAAGTGCTTTGCTCAAGGAACCAGGAGTGGCAGTTTGGCAGTGCTGAGATTTGAACTCATGACCTTCCAATTAGTGGAACATAATAGTTTAATATTAAAATACTTCATGAGAGAAAAAAAAAGTTCATGAGAGCTCATCTCCATACACATTGAGGGACCAACTTATTTGCTCCATATACCTTGGTATTTTTACACATACATAACCAACTAAATTAAAAGACCACTTTGTAAGTTTGCAAATATACTTTGGCCCATCAGTAGCTGCACAGTTTCAGCATCCACTCTACTTGACGTACTGTATCATGGATCAGTTTTAGCCAAAGGACCACTGCTGAACAAATAATTATAGAACAAAAGTGGTTCTGGAATGGTTTCTCTCCGTTACTGCATGTGATAGAGGACACAGCAACACCTGGCCTACAGTTTGCACAGTGGTGGCCAATATTATTAAAACAACATTATACTTCTCCCTGTGTGGTGGTGATGTTACTAATTAGTTCTATCTGGCTAAAGTGTTGTGCTAATTAGAAAGCTGGTTAATGGATGGAACAAATATGTGGGAGGACTTTTATTTTCTGAACCTGGGGTTGTCACGTCTGAATACTGATGTCACAAAGGATTCACCGCTAGTAATCACTTCTCTCTTTTGCTTGCCAAAACATCAACCATAAGTATTTACGGGGATTTTTTCCCCCTTACTCCTTTTGAACTACTTCTACATAAACAAAAAAATGTAACGTATTTAGATGTCTGTAGAATTATATACAACTATTAAATCTAAAACAAGGACTGTGTTTCCACAGTCCTTGTTTTAGATTTAATAGTTGTATATAATTAAATCTAACTCATCTACTGTGTACTGTGTTTCTGTTTCCAAAAGAAGTTCCTGGAAGAATTGCTGAGACAGTTGCCCCAAATTAAACGAAAAAAATTATTGTATATACAAGAAACAAAGAGACACCCACATTTTTATGATAAAATTTGTTAGATGCTCAAGCGCGTAAGATTTAATTATTAATACATTACATTATGAACCCTTTGTTGACTTTCCTTTAGCGGCTTTAAGAGCTACAGATCACGTTGGTATACAATGAGAGATTTGTTCCCATCACATCTTTGAACAGTATGAAGACATCTTTCAGAAGACCTTGACCAGGTCATGACTCTGCTGATGTTTTTGTTTAAATTGAACTATATTTCTGTAAACAATACAAAGGGGTTTTCGCAACACTCTGACAATTTCCTTGAAAATCTAAAATGTCAAGTTTCAATTTTAGGATTAAAGTTGGGGATGTTCCAATTTGAAAAAAAAAAAAAAGAAACAAAAAGTTATAATAATGGCAAAAATTTTGTGGATGTTGATTTACTTGTATATCTGTGTATATTTACTTTATTTGTTATTGTTGTTGACATGGCAATAATCATTAAATTGCAAATATCAGTATGAATTAAATATTGAAATAACTTTGTAATAAGGACATGCTCTACATAGATAAAACTACTGATTTTTGTTTATTGTTTTATAAGAACTGTAACACCCTAACACATTTAAATATTAATTGTATTGCTTAAACCATTACATCTCATCATTTAAATAATAATCATCAAATTAATCTCCTTTTTTCTTGTTGTTTAGGTATACTTTGGGAGACATTTTGCAACCTGCTCTCTGCTGTTAAAAACTTTTATTTCTTTATTTTTTGGCATTTGGGGAGTATGTATCTACAGTATGTACAGTATGTATGTATGTATGTACGTATGTATGTATGTATTTTTTTTTATACATTGCTTTTGTTGGACAATATCAGTGTTTTTAATCTGTTGTGGGCAGCTACAGGAAGCCAGAAGAGGAAGCATAGAAGTGAGGTGGTGCAGGAGAAGTTAGTGAAATACAAGAAAACAAGTCATGTAGCAGACCTAGTTATAACAGTTAGATGGTTTCCAGGGTGAGAGATTCAGCCTTAAAATGACAAGGACTGAACAAGAATAAAAATAACTGAATCCTGCTAATATTGAAAAGGGCAAACCTGTATGTGAGAAACGGTTGAGCAATGTAAGACGAGAAAGATAATTGGATATGCAGGACTATTCCAGGCTTACACAGAGTGACAGAGCATGAGATCTGAGACTTATCACTGGAGATTTTAACATGGGATTGCATTTACAGGGGCGTAGAGCAGCTCAGTTTTGCTGGGATTTGACATTTACAAAGTGATGTTTACTAGATACCCTGAATATGGGGCAGTGGAACCTTAAGCAGTTAAGACTCTAGGTTATTGATCACAAGATCATAGGTTCAAACCCCTTCACATCGATGCTGCCACTGTTGAGCCGTTGTGTAAGGTTCTTAACTCTATGTACTCCAGAGGCGTTGTATCCGGGCTGCCCCTGATCTCTGATCCTAGCTTCCTAACTGGGATATGTAAAAAAATATTTTAAAAACTGAGTAAGGTGCTTACAGTGTAAGTTGCATGTAGTGACTATTTTAATCTTAAATGTAAGCGGAAACAGGAGAGTGAGGAGAAAGAGATCTTGTGTGGAGCCGAGGAAAAAAATTATAATACAAAAAACACTTTACCATGAGTGTACCATGAATAACTCAGACCTGGCATTTCCTCATCTTCTAATTTGCTATCATCAACAGCAGGAAATTTGCCATTTTTAGTGAGCTGAATTTGTTTAGCAATTTGTCTCCAGATTTCCTGTCTGTTTTTTTTTTTTTTCCTTTTACCCCAAAACACATCCTCATCCTGTAGATACTGGATAAAACCACTTTGACCGCACCCCTGTTTTAATATATAATTGTCGGATATGCTTTTAATGCCCTATTTGAAGACGATTTGGACACACCCTTGACCTTAAATTCCTCTCATAATTCCCTGCTGTGTTCTTTTTGCCACATGGACTGTTCATGGCTCGTTAAAGCAATAAGGCACTTAAGGGTGTGCATTGCAGAGATTTTATCAGCGGTTAGGACATTATTAGCCAAACAGACTGCTTAAATTCCTTAAAGCATGAAAAAGTGCTGTAATACATGTCTTCAATTGTTTACTATAGACTTTTTTTTAAAGCAAGAAAAATATCATAAATACAGTTTTTGATAAATAATTATTTAAAAAAATATTCACAATAAACTATTTTCCCGCCACACAGTCTAACAGTACGCTGTGGTTGCAAACATAACAATCAATGGTTAGGCTGTTCCATGAACAGAACGGTGGCTTGTGTGCTGATATACAGTATTTAAGCTACTTTGAGCCAATTAGAGTCTGAGAGGAAATCAAATACGTACATCTGTTGTCATGCGCAGCAGATCCCTGAATCCAGTCAAGCATTTATCTATTTGTGTGGGCGAAAATGGCAAAATGTAAGCATAATGATATTGCTTCTATAATATCGTTATATTATTTGGCATGTCGTTCCCCAATTGATGTTAGAAGTGTCTTCCAGTGCCAAAGCATGACTCAGAACTGATTTTGGAAATTAGCTTTATGAATTGAGTTTGGACAGTTGAGACAAATATTTTTGAAATAACTAACCAATACATCTATATCTATATTTTTAGAAAATCACAGGAAACCATTCACTTCGTAGAGTGACTGCCTTAGGAAATTCCTACCAAGTGTGTGCTATCTATTTCAATTTAGTTCTTACCACATTGATATAAATGTACATTGTCATAACGAAACTTTACAGAAATCTGTAAAATCCTGATATAAATGTTAAACTTATTCATTTATTACTATTAAGCAAAACAAAAATGTTATTGGGAGTCAGAGTTATCAATCGTTTTTTTCATTCATTTTCTCTACCGCTGAACCTGTACAGAGTCACGGAATTAGTCTAATCTGCCTGTCTTTGGTCTGTGGGAGAAAACCAGAGTATCTGGGGAAATCCACTAAGCACTGGGAGAACATGAAAACTCCATACACATAAACGAGGAGGAATCGAACCCTTGACCCTGGAGGTGCGGGGCCACAGAGCTAACCTCTAAGTCACCGTGCGACCTTTGTGAGACATTTATGAGTACAAATTCTGTAAGCCATAATAAGATTCACCTATTTCTTTTACTGTATATTTTAAAACTCAATTAATGTCAATTAGTAAGTCACCACTTTTTGTAATCTATTGTAAACATTATACAATTAAAATTAAGTGAACATTGAGAATTTCACCATAGATTAGCATGTTTTAGATGCACCGTAACCTGAAATTCAGTAGATCAAATGAGAAAACTACATACAATGGGAGGTGAACCTACTCATAAATTAGAGCAATTATTTTTGTTTGTTTGTTTTTATTTGAAAAGCTGTTTATAAGTGTAGGAAGCCATAAGAACTGGACAAATCTAATTAGGCATTTCTAGTTTCACCTGGATCCATGAGATCACTTCTGGTTTGGAGTTTTGATTACTTTGTGACAATTCAATAAGTTCAGCAAATACTTTTTTTTTGCTGAACTTACAACATAGTTTGGACAGAACTTTTTGTTTGTTTGTTTGTTTGTTTGTTTCCTCAAAATCCACTGGGGAAATGAGTACTGTAGTAACTTCTGTAGTAGAAATGGATTAACCCAGATGATTAGCACCATCTAGTGGTGGAGAAATGTAAAATATTTGTATACATATTAATATGCTAAAAATGTTTTCTTACTCTGGCATACAGACAAAAATACAATTAATTTGCTTAGTTGCTTACTTACTAGTACAACCAGTTTCTAGCATCAAGAGTCAAGTGTTCTTTAAATAAAATGTAGTTTTTCATAAATTGATGATGGTGATGTTGATGGTGACAAAATATCAAGTGCCTTTTCTAGATCTCTTCCCAAATCCAGGTATGTTTTTAGTTAAAATATATTGTGATTTCAGCATTTACTTACATTTGAATGATAGGGAGAGACAAGACAACCAGTAACCCCTTTGTTGAGAAAAGAGTAAGAGGAATTGCAGATGAGACACAGAGACAGATGAAAAGAGACAGAGACTGGAAAAGTTATTTGGAGGCCTTACCACCTATTAAACCTACAAATAGAGAAGAAAACATTAACTAAACAGGAATAAATCATTGGATTTAGCAAATGTAGAGTGAATTGGTTTTTGGGCAGGATCAGTGACTAACACTGGATTGTTGCTGGAACAGCGGATAGAGGTAATTTGGGAGAAATCAATAACTTTGCCTGTCACTAAGACATTGATACAAGATTACCACTGGTGTAGGAACATGCCTGGAACTGCCTTTAATAAAGGAAAGAAGTATGGTCCGAGACTCCCATGGTCCAGGAGCGCAATGTGCACCTGCCAATGGGTTAAGAACATGACCTGAGATCCACCATGGGCCAAAAGGACAGGAGTTGTGACCTGGGAATGACAAGGGCTCCAAATGTTACAATATTTTACATTATTGAAAGTGAATACTTCTACTGCTAATAATATTTACAAAAAAGAAATAAAAACATTATTCCCTACATTACTTCCTTATAGCTCATTTAAACTTTGAAAGCCCTTGTTACAAATCTTAATGTTTTCTTTTTTTTTTCTTTATCCAACCAATTTCACTTGAGGATTCATTCTAGTGCATTAATATAGAACAACAACAACAAAAAGAAAAACCATAAACACTCATGCAATTTTGTCATGTCCCATAAATAAATGCCTACATTTGCAGAGTAAAATCCTCAGTGTTGACCTAACTGTTTTTGACCTAACTGTTCATTTAAATTTACTTTTTATCTAGTTAATAGTAGGCCTAAATATTTTAAACTTACAGAATGATGCCTTTAGGCAAAGTTCTGTAGATGCACTTTGAAAAATGATCTAACAGTTTCAGATTAATAATGAAAAAATTGCTGTGAGTCTTCCATGGAAGACTACTGAACGTGCTACATTTTTTAAAAACACTATACAGGGAAAAGGTGATGTTACAAAAACATTAATTTATTCAACCTTTATATTTCTTATTCTGCACAGCGTCATGGGGGGCCTGGAGCCTATCCCCAGGAACTCAGGGCATGAGGTTGGGTTACACACTAGACATGTGCCGATCCATCTCAAGGTGCACAAGGATACACACTCATTTAGACACTATGGAAAATTTGGAAACTGCAATCAAACAACTCTTACTGTCTTTGGACTTTAAACTGTGGAAGTAAGGTGGGAATCAAACTGCCACCCTGGTGGTGTGACACCATAATGTTAATCACTGTGTCTCTGTGACACCTGAAGAAAATTCACAGGTAGAATAGAGACAAAAGAAAGTTATTTTCGTTGATGATGTCATTCATGACTGCATCAGTGCTCCTGTTGTATATGAAATTGAGATGTTGCATAGTTTTCGGGATGTTTATTTTGGGATAATTCTCTCTGGCTCACAATCTAAACCCACTTATTTATTTTCATTCATTCATTCATCTTCTATACCGCTTTATCCTGTGATCAGGGTCGCAGAGGGCCTGGAGCCTATCCCAGGAGACTTTCGGGCACAAGGCAGGGTACACCCTGGACAGGGTCCCACTTATTTAAATTAATTGAATTTCATCAGTAATTTCATCTTTTAAAAGCACCAAGGTTTAGATTACAATGTTAACTTTCAGTAATTCCCCTTCAGTATATATTTTTTCTTCAGTACTTTGCCCCATGTACAGGTGAATTAATAAGAAAATGTAAATATCAGTATCCTCCAGTTGAGTATCACTGAAGGCAGTGCTGCCATCTAGGGGCACTGCTATTAAACAACATTTAATTTAAAGTCTTTTATGGGTGGAGCTCTATCCATCAATCTGTAGTCCAACTAGGGAAAGTGGAGGCCAGAACTGACCATTGTATTTATTCCCATTTTAGGTATAACCTCCGGGCAACACACACACACACACACACACACACACACATTACAGGCAATTTGGGAACATCAATTAGCCTGATCTGCATGTATGGGAGGTAACTGGAGTCCCCAGAGGAAACCCACCAAGCACGTGGAGAACATCCAAACTTCCTACACACTGAATCGAACCTGGACCCTGGAGGAGCAAGACGACAGTGCTGACCACTAAGCCACAGTAAGAGTAACTGTACATAAACTGCATACAATCAATAAATGAATGAACTAATTCCGTGTATGCATTCTACTTTGCTGTTATAAGTTTCCAGTCCATCGCATTGTATCAATACGTGTGTTCGATGCGAAGGAAAAGAGGAAGGATGTGTAAGGTCATCTGCAGGTCATGCAATATTTTTGGGAGTTTTTATTATTATTATTTTTTTTAAGTCTCATTACATTTTTGTCTTCCAATCCATTGCAGGCCACACAAGCATACACACTCACTCAGACACTATGTGAAATTTTTAAACTCTATTCGGACTCCACATGTCTTTGGACTGTCAGAGGAAACTTTTTTTTATTATTATTTACTTAGAGGGAACCCACCAAGCACAAGGATACAAACTACACATACGCAGACCCAAACCGAGAATCGAACCCTGACCCTGGAGCTGTGATACTGCTGTGTAAGCCACTATGTTGCAGTGCCACCTGAAGAAATAATTAGAGAGAGTAGAATAAAGATACACACACACACAAAAAAGTCATTTTATTTAATGATGTCATAAACAAATATATCAGTGTTTCACCAATCCATGAAAGTGTGGTTGAAAACTGGGCTCAGTTCAATTTGAATGACAGAACAGCACTGGGTCACTCCTCCAGTTGAATATCACTAAAATGCAGTGCTGCCATCTAGGGGCACTGTTATCAAACAACATTTAATCAGTCTCTTCAGTCTGAGTTACTGTACCTGACCTGAATACAATAACTGAATGATTGAATGAATAAATTCTCTGAATGTATTAATTCTCATTCTACTCTGCTGTTATAAGTTTCGAGTTCAGCCTATTACCTCAATATGTGTGTTTTGACACAAAGGAAACGAGAAAAGACGCGTACGGTCACCAGCAGGTCATGCAATATATACGTAAGTCTCCTTTCATATATTTTTGTCTGCCCACAGTCACTCACACACCATGGGAAATTTCGAAGGATTTCAAAGCCCATTATATCAATACGTGTGTTTGACGCAAAGGAAAAGAGAAAAGATGTGAAAGGTCACCAGTAGGTCATGCAATATTTTCGTGAGGGTTTTTTTTTTTTTTTTTTTTTGATAAAGTTTCCTAGCGTGTATTTTTGTCTGGTTGTCAGCTTAACTTCAAAAATCATATGCAAATCATCTATAGACTGGTTAGAAAAATATAATGTACTAAGATAATGCGAGGTGCCAGAACACACAGTGTATCGCAGATTTCTGTCAGCTAATGAAATGTTTTATATTTACATCATATGAATGATCAAGTGTCGGTGCATTGCTTATCCGAAGAAGAGATAGTATTATTATTCACGATGGGAACAAAGTGACCTGGCGGAGGCAGTATGGTCCTTTGGCAGAGGTAGCTCAACGGTTAAGGCATTGAGCTACTAATCAAAGGTTCCCGCTGTTGAACCTTTTGAGCAAAGTCCTTAACCCTCAACTGCTTACTGTATATGTGGAATGAGCTTAAAAGTAAGTCACTCTGGATAAGGGTGTCTGATAAATGCCATACGTAAATGTAAATGAGTGCTAACCACGACACCACCATGCCACCATCCCCTAGCATTCATATCGATATTATTTTGACATGTACCACTTACGTAAACATTTCTACAGACCACATACACATGGCAAAGGTAGTACAAAACAGAGGGTCAGAGTTTCTGCCCTGTGCAAAAATTATTCAGGAATGATTTAAGGAACATGATAAATGTCTCAGTGCCAGATGAAACAGCACTCCTTCAGAAGTCTTGTAGAGTCCATGCCTCAATGGGTCAGCACTGTTTTGGTGGCACAAGTGGACCTAGACAATTCAGTAGTATTTGGAAGGCAGTTTTTTTTTTATGAAATAATGTTATGGTGCACGTTCACACCTAAGGGCACTTTATCATATCCAATCCACATACTAGAATGTTAACAGTAACCATAGCTCAGGATCAAACCTGGGACTGTAGAGCTGTAGAGCAGCAAAATTACCCATTGCGTCACTGTGCCACACCCTTGGAGCATTCAAATACTGTTAAGTGTATTTGCATTTATAGCTAAGCAGGCAAATGTCATTTGTGCTGTTCATACATGCTCGTCAGTATGCATACTAGCAATACTAGCAAGGAGCAATGATTGTGCAAGCACCTGCACTGGCCTGTACTGTAAGTAAGTCGATAAAACACAGCCTGTAATAGAGCACCTGTCTATACCACCCATAGTGGCACTACAGTTTCACTCATCTCTGTAAAAGATCATAATATTTTTGACATGCCATTCTCAAAGTAGTTGGAAGAATCTTTATCTTATACCCAGGTCTTACTTTACCTGCATTTAGGGCCTGGGGCTAGAATATTTTGACATTTGACATTTTGACCTAGCTAGCCACAAGCCACTCTTATTTGAATACACATGTCACATGCTTAAACTATTCCTCTACATTCTGATAGGCTGCTGTGTCACGATGCCCACATGGGTCACATGTGAACCGGATCAATCCACAGCCACAAACAAGAATGCCAAGTGATGGACAGAAATTTTAACAAATCACAAAACAATATATTTATATTATTGGCTCATGATGGGTCCCTGATCTTCATTGGCCCTGGGGTCCTGTAGATCTTTCTGAAGATCCTTCCTGTAGATACCTGCATCAAATTCAAAACCCTGATGGACACCTACAAGGTTAAAAATGGCCCAACACCCACATACCTCTCAGCTCTAATCACACCTCGCACCGCGCCACGGTCCCTCCGCACTGCTCGGCTGGTAACACCATCTCTCAGACATCGAGGAAGATGTGCATCTAGACTCTTTTCTGTTCTGGCACCTAGATGGTGGAATGAAAGAACTTCCTCTTGAGGTCTGTAAAGCTGAGACACTTGCAATCTTTAAACGACGACTTAAGACACATCTGTTCTTCAGTACTTAGGTTAATCTCTCCCATATCCGCCCCCACTCCTCCAAAAAAAACCTCTTCCCAATAGTGTTCGACTGGTACTTAGTTATCTTGTAACCCTGTGTAAGGTTCTATCCAATGACAAGGACTTAAACTTAAGCTCTTTTGTAAGACTCTCTGGATAAGAGCGGCTGTCAAATGCCTAAATGTAAATGTAAATGTGATGTAAATGTGTATTAAGATGGTTGCACCATAATTCACAAAGTTCTTTTTTTAAGAAACAACCTTAAAAGATAGTAATGAATGTAGCAAGAGTTCAGTAAACCCCAGAATCCATTGGGGTTGACCAATGTAACCCAGAAAAAGTGCACCCATTAATAGACATTCAAACAAGCAGCAACATACTGTACAGTAGGATAAAGACTTTTCAATACGTTCGGGTGTCATAGAACCTAGAGAACTTCCTGTCTGAGTTCTGTTTAAGTGCCCACTGTCCAATGGTGCCTAGCAAGCAGAAGTGAAGCCTTATTGCGGTCTTAGTAACGTCATTGGGATACTCTTCTAAACAGTCCTGGTTGGTGCAACTAGTCCACCTACAGGTCATTCCCAATGGGAAAAACTTTGTTTAGACAATCAATCCTCCTCATGTTTTTCTTCCATGACACATGAGCAATTGATTTGAGGAACCCATGACCATCATTAGGACTAAGTCAGTCAAATGGGTTACAAACTTGGGTGGAAAACAATGGTTTAGCCACAAGAACCACATGACGAGCAATACATGCAAAGTGAGCGTTTTAAACATGCTGCTCTTCCACATGTTTTACTGAAGTGAGCAGTAGCAACAACAGACCTATCGAAGGCATTTATGTCTGCACATACTGAGGTGATAGTGTGTCTAGCATTTTTTTTGGTCAGAAAAATTAACCTTCTTGCAATCTGTATTAGCAAGGCCCTGAGTTTTTGAGAGCTGACAGGGGACTTAGGGTATGACCATAAAAAAAGGAACAATGCGGAAATCTTTTGATTGAGACTAGGCCCCGGCACCACGGTGGTGTAGTGGTTAGCACTGTCGCCTTGCACCTCCAGGGTCCGGGTTCGATTCCCGGCCAGGCTCGATTCTCGTCTCTGTGTGCATGGAGTTTACATGTTCACCCCGTGCTTGTTGGGTTTTCTCCGGGTATTCCGGTTTCCTCCCACAGTGGAAAGATATGCAGGTTAGGCTAACTGATGTTCCCAAATGAATGTGTGTGTGTGTGTGCCCTGTGATGGATTGGCACCCTATCCAGGGTGTACCCTGCCTTGTGCCCTAAGTCTCCTGGGATAGGCTTCAAATCCCCGCAACATTGAATCCAGGATAAAGCGGTATAGAAGTTGATCAATCCACCTGGTGTAATGTATACTTTACGTGGGCTATCGTGTATGAGGCCAGAAGAAGAAAGAACATTTAGTGCAAATAGTGCAAAAGAAAGTATACAAGAGATTGGTGATTGGGATTAAGCTGCAAATGTTTCGGTTATATGCACGAACACTCTCACATTCAAATTACAAAGTCTTGCCTCGTACGCTTGTCCATAAGTCCTGAGCGTTCTTTCTAATTAGTGTTTATCGTGTACCACTGCCTAGGATTTTCCATCTCTCTCCTGCATTTTTGCCCTTTAAACTGTGTTCTATCTTGATTGTGTTTCTGACATTTTCCCTGGCGTACTGAATGTTTATTTTGAAATAGCTCATGGAGATTGTTCTAGAATTAAATTGGAATTGTGTACTGACTGGAGCAACAACATTATTATGTCATTACTCACTCATATGATTGTATCTCTTTGAATTCATATGAGGTGCGAACCCAGAGCTCTGACAGCTTAATGAACACTTTACTAATATAATAGTTTTTAATCACCATTTTAAAACATCACTTTCAGTGTCATGTAATAATACACCAGCTTTAATACATTTGCTCCATGTTGGTTCAGGGAATTTTGATAGAAATGTTCAGGTTTTTGTTTATATTCCTTTGGAGGATACTTGACGTACAGTAGGAGTCTGGGTAGCTATTGCGATTCAGACAAGATCTCTCAGCCAACTGTGCCTGGTTTAATCTAGTTTTGGATGACAGATTTCCAAAGGACAGCAGTTGCACTTTAAAAAGCACAGGTCAGAAGCTCTCGCCTTCTGTTTTGGAGCACCCTCATATTCACTTTCCATACAAACAACTACTATTTTGACTATTCTCCATGAAGATCCTGAAATTTGTAAATGACCCCAGAGGAGTCGGCATGAACAAATGATTGGCAAATGGCTGGTGTTGGTACAGTCACTTCCACCTGACTAAGCTCAACATGCCAAAAGGTTGTGCACTTTAGTTTAAGTAATATTACTTAGGTGGCATAAATATATGTTACTCTTGTACTGTAAATAAAAACATATACAGTAATTAAGTCATGATCACTTTGTTGCCCATGGGCAACAGGTAGATTTTTTAACATTTACAGCACTTGGCAGACACCCTTATCCAAAGCAACTTAGGTTTTATCTCAACATACTGTACATCTCAGTAGTTGAGGGCCTTGCCCAAAAATGCCAACAGTGGTAACTTAGTGGTGCTGTGTTTTGAACCTGGAACCTTCTTATCAGTTATCAGTTGATCAATCCATTTGCCTTAACCACTGAACTACTCCTGCCTGATAAGCTGTCAGTGGTAATTTATTTACGTACTGTAACACAACATGGTCTCTAAACCTCACACATTATACTTAAATTTTTACACTTTATTTCACGTTGTTATACTACGTGGCGTCCAAAAAGTCTCCATACACATGGGACTTTACCACTTTTACCAACTGCCAAATTTTTTTGCATTACTTTATATTACTTTTAGATTGTGTTGAAGAATATCTTTAAAGAAAGAAACTGCATTGCAATCATTCTCACGGTTTAACCGGAAAGCAGTTGCATTGGCTGTATTAATTTCCCCTATGCATGAAGACTGTCAGAACTAACCTCGGATGACCAGAAGACGTAGCTTAGCGGTTAGCCCTTTGTTGCGTGAATGGTAAACCCAAAC
>JAQQZS010000033.1:7066741-7078687 GCA_030068045.1 Platyallabes tihoni
CACAGAAACAACTGAAACAAAGATCTAAAAGCAGTTTAGCAGCAAACTTTGTGAAAACTAATATTTGTGTCATTCTCCAAACTTTTGGCCACGACTGTAATTGGCGATGTCAATGGTGCCAATCCATTGCAATCCTGCAATGGATTGGCACCCTGTCCAGGGTGTACCCCGCCTCATGTCCTAAGTCTCCTGGGATAGGCTCCTGTATACAGGATAAAGAAGTACTGTATAGACAATGATTGAGTGAGTGAGATTAAATTAAAGAAATGTGAACAAATGTTTTACTGTGACAGACGATTTTTAAATTGGGCAGCAACCTCATTTCCCCTCTTGTCTTTTTCCAACCACTCAGCACTCAGCATCACCAGTATACTAATCACCGGCCTGATCATCTGTCATCATCTACACCTGTTTCTCACTGGTTCATACCATGAGTTAGATGTTTTTTTTTTTTTTTTTTTTTTTAATGTTTTGAATAATTCATAGGTCACTGTGTGGCTTCACATATGAAAAACATTGCTCTGAATCTGGTCAGGTACAGGGACTGGACAGAAAATGAGAGACAAAACGTCCTGGAGAACTATTTCTCAAGACGACATAAAAAATAGAAAAACGGCTCATTGGAAGCAAAATATGAAGAAATACAGTAAGAGGTGGGTCAAGATTTTTGAACAGTACTGTAGTACTGTATATGCTCTGCTCCTTCTATACTTTTTGTCTACTTTGTCCAGATACAGTAGATCCGTTCTATGACAGCCAAATGCGTAGAGCATAACATCACCCATCCGTATTCGCCCAAATTTACAGTCACAAAATAGGTAACAAGAGAAAATCTGTTGTTGGTAAATATTGCACAGTTTAGGCTCAGCAATACACTTTGAATAAACCCCCTAATGAAAAACTGGCATGACAAATGTACCCACTCGGGCAAGGCTTTATAGAGCCGTTCAATTACGCTTTTTTATGACTCGTAATAAAAAGAGATTGCATACCATACAGCCTTCACTGTCACAAGGTGACCAATCCCAAAATAATCCCGGGGTCACACTGTTTATTTATCCCTCCAACATTTCATACACATAGGGAAATGTTTTGTTGCTGGTATCTTAATTAACATGTAAGTGAAAGCATTTCGGCACAAAACACCCTGCACGCTATTGAAACAAGAAAACATTTCCTGTGCACCACCTTGTTATCCATGAAAGCGCTTTATTGCAGCCGAGCGTAGCCACTGGCAGTTTGAATCAGCATAGTTTTATGAAGACACCTGAAAAAGTGTTCCACAACAATACAGTACATTGTCAGGATGCATTCACAAGAAGAAATATAGTGTTATTTTTACTACAATGCCAAATATGACGCCTAAACAGAGCAGGCTTGCAAAAAGCTGATATCTTTTCTACTGGAAAAAAAAAACAAAAAAAAACAATCTCAACTTGACAATTTCTTCATAACTAAAGTTGTCATGTCTCTGTTTGGAGAAATGCACAAAGGAGTTGACTTTAATAACAAATTGCCTTCTTCATACCCAGCTGTCCCAGTGAGTGAGTGAGCGAGCGTTCTTGTGTGCTCAGAATTTGTGTGTGTGTAAACAAAAGACTTTCTCTTCCTAATTTGCAAACATTGGTTCAGATTAGCTGCTCCCTCCAGTTGAGAGCTGATGTGCGTCCCCACTCGTCCTCTTAGCTCAATGAATGAGCTCGGCGTAATGCCTGCAAGATGAAGATGGAAATAAGAAAAAGTTCGAAACTCGAGAATTCATTCAGACTGCAAAGTTTCACTAATGCTCCCTGTGGTGATATTAGATAGAACCCTGTAGTTATAAGTACTCTCAATATCCTTGAGAGATGTTACCGTGGTAGATATAGCAATTCTGTACAATTCAATATTCAACGACTACGCAGTCGTACAACCTTAATAACCCTTGACAAACACATCTAATAAACAAACACACGAATAAAACATGACAGGGTGTTCTAAAAACACAAAGTCCCAAAGTGCATGTACTACAGTAATTTGTCAACATTAAAAATATTTATTTATATCGTACATTTGATCTGTTTATAGTTGTATGTATTACTTGTACTATAGCTATAAATAGGTGTAATTCCCTTACCATATCAGTCAGTTTTTCGTTCTTTTTATGGTAATAAGACAAAGAATGCAGTTTGTCAAACTAATAGTTCGTCTGTAAAAAGGGTTTTAAGATAGATAGTTTGTTCGTGTGTTTCTTTTATATTCATATCAAATCCATTTATTTTAGACCTACTCCATGTGGACATATTACATCAACACGTATGTGGACACATTGTACATACATACTGTCTCTCTGTCGAGCTACACATGTGGCTCCTGAGCAGCCAGTGATCCAGACCCCCTCTGCCCTCTGGACATGTCTGACTCGTCCTGGTGTCCCGCTTCTGGTTGGAGATCTCGTAGCATGAATGCCCCGTGTGGTCTGGGGACGGTTCCACTTTTCCACGTAGATGGTCCTGTCCTCGGCTGATGCTGACCGGTGTTCTTGAAGGACTTGTGACTGCAGTCGCTTGATAGTTCAGGACTGTAGTTTCCTACAGTCTACCTGAGCATCCAATAATGAACTGGACTCCACCATGTTGCCATCACCCTTGGCTTGCTCATCAGGGACAATTTTATCATGATTCATACATTTTTCATACAAACATCCATACAGTAATTCTTAAGATCTATGTCATACAGTATCATGTATGACATTTGCACAATGCCAATATTTTCACATACTAGTTTATAACTAGTTTATCCTAGTTAAAATTTAATTTTCTACCATATTTCTTTTATTCATATTTATTTCTTATTATAAGCTTTAATTCTATTTTTAAGGTCACTGGCGGTCGTATAAGCATTTCACTGCATATCGTACTGTGTATGACTGTGTATGTGACTAATAAAATTTGAATTTGAATTTGAATTTACTGTATGCACATATAATATTATTTGCACTTCTAGTAGATGCTACACTGTATTTCGCTGATTAGCACCTGTAATATGTGATGACAACAAAGTTGCCTACCTACCTAACTACCTACATACTTGTCCCTGAGATGAGTTGCTACTATAGAAACTGTAATATATTGAAACAAGCACATTAATATAACCCTGTGATATACAATAACACTGTAAAAACTGCTGTAATAGAAAATTAATCAACACCTGCTCACCAATCATTTGAAAATTCAAGTGTTCTCCTTAAATTCTAGGAAACCATTTGTCCAAATAACAGAAGACAAAATATATAGAGCACACAGGGTCAAGGGTACGTCAGACGTTTACTCCACTTGTCATAAACTATAATAACTGGCAATAACAGACTCTACCCACTTAGACTGAATGACAGAGTGTCTTACAGTACAACAAAGAGCAGTCATAAACTAAAACCAATAAGAAAGAAAAACAACCAATAAACAAATAAATCACAAACTAACTCTGATCCTGGAACGATTAACACCATTATAACGCAATGTTTTCCCTGCGCAGGCCTTTTTGATTCATTTCAATCGTTCATTTTCAGGAGAAATACAGTAGATGATTATCTTTTGTGGTAGCTACATGATGCAGACATTTGAGGACATGCAGACTAGCCTCTGGTGGTCTGTAAAAGGACTTTAAATATTTAAGACTTCTTAAGTGGTCTTCGGGTCATCTTCAAATAATGAGATGTTACTAATTACTCTTTGAAGACACTTTAGTAGAAAAAAATGAGTCCTGAAGGAGTCTGGGGTTTTAACAATTTAGTAACAGTCCTCTAGTTTGAATGGTCTGAAGATGCCCTGCAGTCTTATGTGTGACAAATTATAACGACTCTACAACTGAGAATGATGCTGTACATAAATCTACAGTTTATTTCTATAGTTTACAGCTTACAGTATGTTCGATACCTTACAGCGCATGTTCTACACTTTACAGCCCATGTTATACACTTCACGTGACATGTGTTCTATATCGTAGTGTGTGAATGAGTGTGTGAATGTTGACCGAAGGTCCTACAACGCCTGTAAAATTGGAATAAATACAATGGTCACCATTGGCCTCCACAGAATTGGACTACAGAGGTTCCTAGATCGATGGATGGATAGTTCTACACTTTGTATTATTTGTATTATTGTGTGCCCTGTCCTCATCTCACACTCTTTCAATTTCAATATCTAACAGCTAAACAAACACCAATAAAAGAACACGACCTGTAATTAGTCCTCAGCGTTGTAGTACCCCTGACTCGCCTAGTGGTGTCGCCAAACACAAGCATTGCACTGCACTTTACAGCAAGCCTCTTCAGCTTTATCACATCACCTTATCTCTCGACACTATAAAATCAATATCTTAAGGATGGCACCAAGTCCCAAAGATCCTCGTCCTTTATTGTAGTATTTATCAGGGCTGCCGATCTGAAGCTGACAGACTAACCCGGATTAAAAAAAAAATACTTGAAATACTTGAAATAAATTGTCCAAATCTATGGAACATTAAATCTAAAATCTAACATGTATTTGCCAGTGCACAGCATTCCGAGTTAAATGCATTTATTTATTTTTTTAGACCAGGTTGTAATGTGTTAGAATTGTAAAGTGCATCATGTGGTCTGTAATGTCGCTAATGCTTGCAGTTAATCACGTTTATGGTGCATTGATTTCAATTATTTTAAAAAGAACCTGCTCTCTTTTTATTTTTTTAAATCAGGCTTCTCTCTTTAAATTGCCAACCCAAAACCCCGCCCATGATTACCTTTAAATTGACATCAAAGCCCGCCTAGGATTCATTGCCGCGATGCTATTGGTCAGGGCGTGAATTAGCCACGCCCCCCTTCGGCCGGTTGACAGTAGCGTGAAGACCACGGTGGAAACCCGGAGCTTTCCAGCAGCCGCTCGGTTCAGCTTCAGCTCGGCTCAGTTCAGCAGCTCAGCTCAGAGTGGTGTGTGTGTGTGTGTGTGTGTGTGTGTATATGTGTGTGAGTATGTAAGAACCAGTCGGTTCGAGCGCGACGTCGGAGTTCAGAAAGAAACTTCCCCCGGTCTCCGGATCTGACTTAAATACGGAAATAGAGCTGCCATGGCGTTGGCGTCCGTGTGGAAGTACTGCGGTGTATTCATCACGCTGCTCGCGCTGTCCCTCCTGCGCACAGGTAACGTCCGCATCTCATCTCGCTAATGTCATGTGCATGCGCGCGCGCGAGAGAAAAAACAGCGTCTTGGTGCGTGTGGCTATGGGTGCGCGCGCGTGTGTATATATACATGTTTCTCTTCATTGATGTGTATCCACTGTGCGTGGCTGTTATTGTTCCTTTAGTGTGTGTGTGTGTGTGAGAGAGAGAGAGAGAGAGAGAGAGAGCGCTTGGATTTCTAAATCACAGCAGTTAATTTTCTCCACATGGCTTCTGATGATCGTTTTTGTGATAAATTGAAATGAAATTAATTAAGAATTAAATTAAACCATAATTCAACTACAGGCTACAGAAAGTACTTTTAGTTCCCTTTTTTGCTCCAATCAGTTATTAAACTGCTCTCTGATTATATTGGGGTGTGTGTGTGTGTGTGTGTATTTGTGTTTAGTAATTGTATACTATATATATATATATATATATATATATATATATATGAAAAGCTTGTCTAAATATATTGCTATATGTTATATATGGATATATGATAATAATATGATAATAATATAATATTAGTAATATGTTTATATAATATACAACATACTACTTTTTTTCATGAATCATGTAGACATTTTTAGCTTGACTGTGTGAATATATATATATGTGTGTGTGTGTGTGTGTGTGTGTATATGTGTATATATATATATATATATATATATATATATATATCTACACACACACACACATATACACACACACACACACACACATACATACAATATATGTGTATACAATATATACAATATATATAATGTATGTATGTTTGTGTGTGTGTGTATACACTGTTCAGACCATGGGAGGAGACTCTGATACTGCTCACTTAATGACCCTGTGTCATATGCCGTAATAACCCGCCTACATTCCAAACCTATGTACTAAACAGAATGCCAATATCCAAGGAGACACCCCATAATAACTCCACCTCTAGTAACTTATTGTCTGATCATGCTTTGGTGATGCAGTTATGGTGATCCATGTTCTAGCTCAACGGTGTGTGGTTTGGGACGGAGCCATAACCCTTTCTTCATTCTCCTCGATTCTCTCATTGTTCCCTCATGCTTGTTTCCTGCGAGCACTATACAGGCGCCGTTTCCAGTCATCAGTTACAGGGTTCGATCAATTTGTGGTTTTTAGGGTTGGGTTGAATACAGATGCGTATAAACTTTTGGCACTGCTATGAAATAATGAAATATGTTTCTAATGAGAAGCATCTGATGCTTGATATTCTCATCACGTTCATAAGCCTGGAATTAAGCTTTAATATTGAATATGAATATAAATCAGCAAAAAAAAAAAGCTATTATGTTGTGACTATTACATGGCTTTGGAATCATAACTCGTAATAAATGCTTTCTCATCAGTTTGGATTATTGCTTCTTTTTTATTCATTTTTTCTTCTTTCTTCATAAGAGCCAGTCCTGCAGCGCTTGTGTGCTTTGTGTGATCCCAGATGGTAGATGAGCGTTGCAGAGTTCATCATGTCACCTCTTGCAGGATGGATGGCGGCACCTATACGTCTCCTCCTCCTCCTCCTCCTCCTCTGCCTCTCTCCTCAATCCTGTGCAATCCTCAATAGGGCAGCATGTTTCACGCTTGCCGTTGCATGATAAGTGTCTCTCGAGGGAGTTTGGTAACAAAAGGAGAGCTCGGTCGTGCTCCCGTCACAGCCCGAGTCCGGCGTAGTGATTTCCCTGCTTGTGTAGAGCCGTAGTGGAGGTAACGCGTACACACCACCTGTAAATGACTTCACGAGTTGTCTCAGGTGTGAGTGCTGGACTGCAGCCACGTCGCAGTATTCTGCTTTTCCACAGTGACATCTGAGGATTAGATCTGATTTAAGTGGCCTGTTTTTTTTTATTGCTTTACCTAATCACTTCCATGTGTGTGAAATGAAAACTGGATTACGTTGTTGTTTCAAAGATTGCTCCGCAAAGCCGTTTGTTCTCGAACGATCCAACAGAGGCAAAATTTCTTTCCGCCGCCTGCTTTTTCTTATTTTTTTTTTATTTTTTTTTGTTTCAGGCAGCTTTTCGATTAGTAATGGGCTCTAATCATTTTCCTAGATTGTTTCCCCCATTGTTTCTGACCTTTTTTTTTTCTTCTTTCTTTCTTTCCTTTCGCTGCTCATGCTGGGTTTGATACGTGGGTTTGAAATATAATTTGCTACGCTTTAATAAATAGAGCTCACCAGGTCATGTGGCATCCCGCAGTCTAACATGCGGTTCAGTTCCCAGTGTGTGTTTGTTATGCATGATAGGATGTGTGTGTGTGTGTGTGTGTGTGTGTGTGTGTATGTGTGTGTGTGAGTGAGTGTTACTCACAGGCCTGCTTATTGGACAGCCGAGGCTGGAAGGCGGATCGGCGATCATAATCATTAATCTCTTCACTGACATGAAGCAGTGGGGGGAAGGAGAAGCAGAGAGAGAGAGAGAGGGGGAATGAAGAGAAGAGAGAGACGGAGAGGACGAGAGGGGTCTGATCGCATCATGTCATCTGGCAAATCAGATGAGACTTTTGATAGCAGATTTACATGGCGTCCTTCCCGCCCCCAGAGGACTGGATGGAAAAACTCAGCAGAGAGGTGGTGATGAAGTGCTCGGGAGAGAGAGGGGCGGGTGGGGGGTGAGGGGGGGATGGGGGACGGTGGTGTGTATGAGGGGAGCCACATCAGCTTACCTACAGTTACAGGAACATCGGGGGAAATGCAGGATGCAGATGGAGAGTGAAATAAGATGGGCCAGAGTCATGAAGTGGAGCGAGGGAGAGAGAGTGAGTGAGTGAAAAGCATGACAGAAAGAAAGATGGATTCATTTGGAGCAGCGGTTCTCCAGCTCAGTCCTCAGGGCCCCCCAGACAGTCCACATTTCTGCTCTATCCCAACTTTCCAGCACAAAACGGCAGCAGGGTAATGAACCTGGAGCGAAGTGTCTGGTCTGAAATAGACTGAGAGTGGAGACGAGAGAGATGGGGAAGTCAGAGTTACAGAAAGATAAGAGTAATACTGAGTGGTGTACAAGTGTGTGTGTGTGTTCTTTGCCTGTGCACGTAAACATTTCGAATCCGGCCCCCTTACAGCTGATTCCTCGTGTTCAGAGCTTTTGTAGCTGTGTGTCCCCTCCGGCTCGGGACTCGCAGAAAGACGTTGTGTAAACCTGAGATCAATATGATCCCCTACCAACTCACCCCCCACCAACACACACATATACCTGTGCACACACTCGCACACACACACACACACACACACACACACACACACACACACACACACACACACGCGCGCGCACACACGCGCACACACACACACACACACACACACACACACACACACACACACAGGCAAAGCAGCGTGACCATCCGTGGCCCACTAGCGCCAATGCTATTACTTTGGCTTTCACTGGCCTCGTCTATTTAATCACCTAGACTTGTTTATTTGGTGGAGAGCAATACGCGAGTCGTTTACTCGAATCTGTTTCCATCATTCGCCTGGACTCTGTCAACATTTGCTACTGCCAGAGGGCCAAATTGCCTGCAGACTGTAAAAAAAAATAAGTCTCTTTGCATTCGTCCGTTATATACATGCACGCACAAGCATTTACACACATGAAATGCTAACGCGCATCGATGAGGTGGAGGGGCAGGACAAAGGATCAAGGTTTTCCTTTGCAGAAAAAAATGAGATGAAGGTTTGTGCGAGTCAGTTTGTCTCGGGATGCATGTCGCGAGCCATAGGCTTTTGTTTTGTTCTGAACACGGTGTCTCCACTTGACACTGTTCTCGAACGCCGCAGTTTATCCTTTGATCCAGGCCCACGGGCGTATAATTCTCCTGCTAAAATAAAGATGTTGACATTTAATTAAAGGAATTGAACCCACCTTCCACCACCGCGTTCAAAACGGCAATCAAATGAAATCCTCCCGCATGAGCAGAATCCCAAAGCCCTTTTGTTAGATTAACTTCAGCCCCTTCGCCTGGGCCCGAGCCGCAAGTCGACGAAAGTGCACGAAGCGTTTCTGTTCCGATATTTTCGCTCATTATTGCAGCAGATCACTCATTTCCTGGTAGTGCTAAAATGTTTATTTGAAAGTCTCAGCGGTGGAGGGAAAGCACAGCAAATAAAAAGGGGAAATGCAAGCGAGTTCCACAAAAAACAAAAAAGATTTTCTGTATTTCTGCAGCGAACGATCGGGATGCTTTATGAAACCATTTAATTGCATTCTTGCATTGCATACACTATTCACAAGCAGAGAGAGATGCGAGTGATGGTTTGCACATCTGTTTGTGTTCCTGTTCCACGTCAGCATCAATTCTCAGTGCCAGGAGCAAACTGTAGTTGGTGCTGGTGCCAGTTTTTATGCCATAATTATCAACCAAGCGAAGCTGATCTTTAGCTTTCAACCTGTTCCTGTTTTTCACTTTGGTATGAATCTTCATCCTTCACATCCTCTGGACTCTTCACTTCCTCAGTGTGGTTTCAGTTCAATGTTGGAAAAATGCAGTGCTCTCTTGTCCCTCTGTCCCCATTGCTGGACTGCAGTTGTGCCCTCTTGTGGTGTACAAGTAAATAGATATGTGAGATATGAAATATCATGCAAAAACAAAATTTCTCAATAAATTCATCCAGTAATGCATTTTTAAGCAGTTAAATTCGTACACTGATTAATAATTGATCATCAAGTTCCCTAATATGGCATGTTTTACTTCAAAATGAGATAAATCCATTTATGTGTTTTCACAAAAGCGTAATACATAAAGCATTGGAAACTGATAGAGAATATTTTAGGCATGGTTTCTCTGAGTCACAATGGTGCTAAAAACAATCAGCTGACAATATCATGTTGAATCTGTTTTTGGTTTTATCAGTTAGAATTTTGTTTGATTTTGCGAAACGCTATAAATCCACTGCTTACAGTTTGTGTCACAGCCAGCAGTTGTTTCTACGTCAATGTAAATATGCAGTTTAGTATTGATATTACGTATGTCGTGTGTTTATTTTGATGCACACAAACCACTTTTAATTACAAAGATTGTTGAAGATTACAATTCATCAGCTTCCTTCTCTAATGCTTCTGTAGTTGATGACAGCGCCTGATCTCCTTACAAGTCCTTGAATTCTGGGGAAAAAAACAAAAAATTGCAATGACTGTAACAGACTCTAAATGTCCTTTTTTTTTTCTAACTTCAGCATTCTCTTAATGTCCATCAAATGCATTTAGTTCATCCACAGCAGTTTTGTTTGTTTGTTTGTTTGTTTGTTTGTTTTTTGGTTCAGGTGGGAGGTTTGCTTCATTGATCATTTGACAGGAAGAAGCGATGTGATTGAGTTTTTTTGTTTGTTTTGGCTCTGTCACATTTTGCTATTAAATACTGTTGCGTTTAGCCAAAAAACATGTGCTGTAAATTCAAAGCTTCATTAAGGAGGATAAATTGTCTGATCACTCAATCACTCATCATCGATACTGCGTTATGCTTTATAGACGGTTGTTGGGGGCCTAGAGCCTACCCCAGGATATTTGGCGCATGAGGTGGGGTACATCCTGGATGCAGTGAGCACACACACACACACACATTCAGATTGCTCATTTACACACTACAGGGCAATTTGGGGAACAGCAATTAACTTAATCTGCATGTTTTTGGACTGTGGGACGAAACCGGATCATCCAGGGGGAAACCCACCAATCGAACCTGGACCCAGGAGGTGTGAGGCGTCAGTGCTAAACAATAAGCCATCGTGTCGCCGAGGATATATTATGATTTGCAAAAAATATAATAATAATAATTATTATTATATATATACAAAGTATATATATTATAACGTGCTTTTAGACAACTTTTTTGTGCTTGAGGAAATAATTCATTAGAATAAGCGAAACGCATCACATACACAAGTTTTACATTTATACTTAACATTTTGTCTCAAGGACCCAGCAGGGGACTCTCCATCATTCATGGAATTCGAACACACAGCCTTCTGGTGACTCGAACAGACCTGTAACCACATAGAGATGTAACTCTTTCTTCCACGTTTCTAAAATGTCCCGGTGACACTGAACACAGTTAATCAGGGGCTTTGACGTGTTGCGCAGTCAGTGACGCTTCAGAACTGTAAAATAAATTCTCTCAGCGCAGATTTATTTTATGAACCCGAGTCGAACACATATTAAGCCTGTTTATTTTTTATGCAACAATATTTTGGATGTTTATTAGAATCGTAAAGTGTTAGTTTCTGAAGACATTTAGGTCCATGTTGACATTTATAGGCGGACTTTATTCTGTCATCAGTCAGAATGAGCAAATAAGTAATAGTTAAAAATACTGGATTGTGATTTCTACCTATAATTTTTACAACATACTTTTTTTTTATATTTGTATTGATTTATTAATATGATTATTATTAAATGTATTTATTTATTTGGGGTGGCAGTGGCTTGGGATTGGGTGTGGTCCCTGGTCTCTAACTCCTTCTCCTATTGTGTCACACAGTCAGGATTTTACTCTTGATTGCTTGTCATTATGCAGTTAGTATGTATATGGGTTCAGACGTCATGATTGCGCCATGTTGTGTTTTTTTTTTTTTTTTTTGCTCTATTTTATTATGCTGATGGAAATTGAAGAGCTAAACATTTAAAATGATCAAATCAAATCAAATTCAAATTTTATTTGTCACATACAGTCATACAAAGTACGAAATGCAGTGAAATGCTTATACGACCGCCAGTGACCTTAAAAATGAAATAAAAACTTATACGTGAAAAATA
>JAQQZS010000033.1:7078787-7092943 GCA_030068045.1 Platyallabes tihoni
CGAGATCTCAGAGCGTCGCGGATGGTTTTATCCACCCACGGCTTCTGGTTGGGAAACGTTCTGATAGTCTTTTTCTCTATCTGATAGTCTTGTTTGATGCTCAAAGGTCCCATATTTTACTGCTTATTTAACAAGTTAACACGTAGTACTGTGCAAAAGTCTTGAGTCACACAAGACCTTATTTTATATTTCGCTTCCAAAGAACCAGACATTCTTGTATTATTTAATGTCAGTTCTCCAGCCTTCCTGAAGGCCTTTTTATTTATTTATTTATTTTTGGCTCTTATTTTTGCTAATTTTTTGATCTTTCATTTTCAGTACGGTATCTGAGCAGTTTCAGAGGAATGCTTTTTGTCTGTTAAACCACACAGTGACCTACGAATCATTCAAGCATAACAAAAGAACATCTAATTTAAGGCATGAGAAACAGGTGCAGATAATGACAGATGATCAGGCTGGTGATTAGTGTACTGCTGATACTGAGTGCTGAGTGGTTGGAACAGACGAGAGGGGAAATGAGGTTGTTGCTGAAGTTGTACTGTAGCCTGTCACTGTAAAAAAAAAAAAAAACTATATTTCTTTGATTTAATCTACATCATTTAATTCAATTTATTTGTCATGAAGAAATAAGCGGAGGCTTGAATCCAGAGGTTGTGTGTATTAATGCCTCAGCTGAAATACTTTTTATAATTTTTTTTTTAATACCTCAAACTATTTCACTCCTCCTCCCAACGTGTAGTTTCAGTGTCTTTGTAGATGAGGTACTGCTGAGTCCGACACTTCCAGAGATCAGCAACAAGATGGGAACGGGCACTTCTTGTATGATGTCATAGTAGGGAGGAAAGATCTGATTGACTTGTTTATGCTTGTTTTGGGAAATTAAAATGAAAAAACACACACTCACACTAGAGATCCATCTGAATGCCTAAACATGGCTAAAATGTGAAATGTGCTATTTTAAATTTCATGTACTGAATGCAAAATTTGAGCTTCAGGGCATTCACATCCTAATTGCAACATCCCCAAGAAGACTGGAAGCCAGCACATGTCTCATTCCTGGTTTAGTTTCTTGTTTTTGTTTTCTGCCTCACTTGCTTCTTTGAAAAGGTACTCGCTGAGCTCCCGCAGTGACGCACATCCCCGTATCTGCATCGTAACAGAGAGCGCATTCATGGGTACGAGTAGCTCGCGCAAATTCCCGTTAGTTTGTTGTGCACACCTCCAAAACTAATCTATAGTGCTGTGCATGAGGAAAAGGCTGACTTGCTGAGCAGGGAAGAACTGCGCCAAGAGTTTTCTTCCCCGAATGTCGTTCATTTCCAGCCGCATTCCCGTGTCTCCGACGTCTCACCTTTACTACTCACTCTACCATTATTTGAATACAACTAAAATGATGCCTGCAATTCCAGAAACACTAAAGCGGTCCTTCATCATGTTCATCTCGTCCTCATCGGCCCCCCAACTGACAGATTTAATGCCGTTTCTATATTTCATCTCGACAAATCCATATAGGACCGAGACGAGACAGAAAACAATGGCGTAGAGGAGTCAGGAATGCAGAGATGTAGACTGTTAAATTACATCAACTTTTGATTTGTCAGGATTTTGCAGGGGGGAAAAAAAAACTTAAACGAAAGCATAATGCACTCCTTTACCAGGAGCTCTCAGTGGGGACGCCACTGAATCTGTATTAGAGAGGCTTTTGCGAGGAGATCAGAAGAAGGAAAATGAAAGCGACGATAACGTGGGAGGTAAAGAAGGGGAAGTGAGAGGGAGAGAGAGTGAATTGTTAAAGTCAAGAGGCTGTTGGTATTAAGAAGTGCACATTCCTGTGTGTGTCTTGATCTGTCCTGTCTCATGTGTTCTATGGAATTGGATTTGGCTCATTTCTTTGTTCAGGTTTCTGCAAATTCCAGGCTAGCTCCGCCCCAAGCTTTGCATATAAATGATCTACGAGGGTGAGTCAAAAATGATCCACACTCTGGCTGTGGACCTTATTTTAATTAACATTTAGAAAAGACAAATACATCATTCTTTCAACCTAACCTCCTTGCATTTCAATACACTGGTGCCATCAGTCAAGAGGCTTCCGCATTCCCTCATAAAAAATGTTTTCAGCTGAGCTGCGAGACACGAATACACCGTTGTCTTCACTTCTTCACTGTCGTCCTCGTAAGGCTGCTTTGGTGAACGTCTGATGGAGCAAGGTCAGGACTATAGGGAGGATGTTTTAACATCTCAGAACAAAGTTTTTGTCAAGTGTCAACAGTGTGGGCAAGAAGTGTGTGGACGTGCATCGTCATGCGAGATCATAACCCCCTTGGATATCAGTCCTCGGAGTTTAATCTATAGTGGCTTCAATAAGCATCTCACTGTAACGAGCACTGTTGATGAACTTTTTTCCTGATAATGTTCCAATACTGGTCCTTGAGAATCCCAGAAAACTTTAATCATTGATGAATTTTCCAGCTAATGGTTGACTTTTTCTCGATCGGCAATTGAGGATGTTTTTGTTCCATACTCTCGTTTACTCTCAGGCTCGTCGTGTCTCGTCACTAGTAATGATTCTCCTTAAGAAACTTTCACCTTCCTTAGAGTATCGGTCTAAAGATATCCAAACACTTTCTTCCTACTGTGCACAAAGTCTTGGATGAATAACGGCACCGGGTACACCCTCAGACCACAAAAACGAATCACTGCATGCTGCTCTTCTTTCCTGCAGATCACAAGTGGGGCATCCATTTTTGCTCGCACCGGAGTTACAAAGTTACAAACGTTCACACCTGCACAGCAGTGACTAGGGAGACAGTAGGCTTGAACGGAAAGCGCTGATAAGACAGAAGAGTTAATATAAACCAGAGTGCAGATCATTTTGACTGAGGTTCAGCTGACTGATATGTACCAATAACATGCCGATAACAAACAATGAGAGCCGTAGAATAATGGGAATCACCAGGGATCTCCCGATATGATATTATCACGATGCCTGGGTGCCGATACTGTTTGCATTGTGATTCTGTTAGTATCATGATTTTATAAATGATCTGATACGATATAATTTTTTTTTTTCAGATTTTGCTACAGTTTTTAAACTTAGCAAATTATTTGCTCCTCCCACACAGGATGCTGTGCTGTATGAATAGTTTAGAGCACTCCCGCAGGATGCTAGAGGTACTGCAACATTGTGAAAACATATATAAATGTAAACTTTATTTTTTAAAAATAATTTTGTAGTATGAATATGATGCATGAATAACCACATAAAAGAATCGCGATACGTAACCGAAACCATTTTCTTTTCTCCCCATCTCTACTACACATTATAGCAAAGTGAGTGAGAGATCCCAGGCCCGAGAGGTAATTATTCAAGCAGGATGAGCGCCGAAACCCCCAGTAGACTTGTTTAAATGAAGGAGCCACTACGAGGCGTGCTCCAGCCGAAGAGCGAGCGAAAGGTTACGCGGCTTTTCGGGAGAACTGCTAATGCCACGCCACCTCACCTGGCCTTCACGGCGTGTGGAGAGATTGAAGGGTGACAGCAAGGCCACGCTGGAAGGAGGAAAGAAAAGTGTTTTAGAAGTCAAACTGTGAGGAAAGTGCAAGAGAGAGAGAGAGAGAGAGAGAGAAAGTGTAAGAATAACGTTGACTAGGAATGTGAAGGTGTCTGCAGAAACCGAATCATTTGTCTCCTCTACCTTTAAGTACGAGACCTGCCTGACGTTGCTGACGGTTGTAATGTATCTTCAGGCTAAATATACACAACTTCAACCAGCAACGGTAAACATGACTGTATTGTCATTTCAGCAAGCAGTGACACCTTATTAAATCTAACAAGACGAACTATATACTCGTGTTAACATTCCTGCTCCCTTGTCTGAACAGATGTTTACGTAACCAGTTTGTCATGGATGTTAGAGATGGTCTTGACTGCCCTTTTTTTTCTTTTGTCCTCCCACTCCCAACTCCATGCACAGACACACCCAAGTGGGACTCGAACTCTGGAGTTGCAAGGCGACAGTGCTAACCACCACTAAGCCACCGTGCCGTCTCAGGCTGCATAATCAGCCTTTATTAATCGGAAATGGATGTGATTAAAAAAAAAATTTAAAACCTCTTCTGGAATTTGTCATTATTATTTTTTTTTCATTCAGCCTTGAGGGATTCCAGTCCCCATGCATACCTCTTCTGGATGCCATCAAGTTATTATTGAAGTGGTTCATTAAAAAAATACTTTTTTTTTTTTTTTTTAAGTTGAGCACATTGTCTTATGATGCTTGTTGAGAAATTATATACAGCTGGGTTCGATTTCAAGTGAAACTGAGACTTGTGATGAAATTGTGATGGACTTTAAGCAAGGTACGGCAATGAGACCTTTAGACACCTAGCGCAAACATTTTAAAGAAGCCTGTACATCTTAGAATGATGCTCTCGACCGAAGTGGCTCGAAGCCCATGGCAGATATTTCTGTCAACCTGCATTGTTGTCCTTAAAAAGTGACAATTGACAAAAATTGACATCCTATCTGTCTTTGGGAACTGTGCACGCAATCATTCACTAACACCACTTGCACGTTCCAGGAACTTGGCTGGGAGTTGTTGCCACATCCCCCATACAGTCCTGACCTCACTCCAAGCCATTTCCTCATGTTTGGGGCATTAATGGAGTTCCTGGGAGGCCAGCGTTTTAGATATGAAGCAGGCTAATCCGATCATGGCCGTACTGATAAAACTTCCTACCTTGATGGTATCCAAACACTAGTTAAAATGCTGGGATGAGTGGTTTGTTATTCTGGACAATCGAAAGTCCCAGTTTGACTTGAACATTGATGTTAGAATTGTTTTTTGTTGGCTCTAAGCCACCAAAAAGTAAAAAAAAAGTTTTAAAATCTCACCCACAAGGACCAAAACCAAACCCACACAACTGGAACTTCTGGTACTAGAATGATTTCACTTCTTCCGCTTAACGAAAATTAAAATACAGAATTTTGTACAATGAAGAGATGGAAAAAGCTCACAGAGAGCAGACGATTAAAACCTATTCGAACTGATTGCTTCCTGTAATTAATTTGATTTTTAAATTTTTTTTTTAATGAACAAGTTTGAACTTGGCACTGGTCCGTGGCTGAGAAAGAAAGTGAAAGCCCACTCATCGTTATTCAGTGGTCAGTGGGTGGTGGATTAGAAGAAAAAAGGGCAAGAAAAAAATAATGGCAACTATGCAAGCCATCTCTAAGAAAGAAAAAAGGCTGGGGGGAAGAAATGCTGGCTATGCAGCGGAGAAGAAAGCGAGTTTTTCAACAGAATGCCAGTCAGTTAAGACCGAAAACAATCCAGCCAAGAGGAAAGCGCGAGCTGAAGAGGGAAAGAAGAAAGCAACAGATGTAAGACAAATGGAGATGGGCAGGCGATTGGTCAGTGTAACGCTGGAACTACAGAAAACAACAGAAACATGGCAGTGACACACACACAGAGCAGATGATCAATGGGGACATTTCTTCTTTTTTTTCCAAGTCACCCGTTGTCCACTGAATCTGTCACTGTGAGTGGTAGGTCGGGGATATAGCGCACACAGACACGCACACACTCTTCACCCTCTCTGCTCTTGACAAACCACCCACTCAAGTTCTCAGCAGAGTGGTGTATAAATGAGAACTGCAACACTGATACCATCAGCCCAAAGCCAGCAGAAAATGAGCATTGGAACGGCGTGAGAAATCACAAATCAGAAAATCTTCTCAGAAAGTTCTCGCGGTCCCGCTGCTTGCCGCGCTCGCACGGGTCAGGGGTCAGACAGGCTGAAAAACGGCACAGGAGTCAACACTGAAATGTCAGAGATTAGTCATGCACCAAACAAAGATGGATTGATGCATAGTAAGTTGGTTGACATTACACCGAGTTACAAATCAGCCCTATGAGCTGCATGTAGATTCTCACCCCTGTGCTGTTGTATGTCACTGACCGTACGCCTGGAAATCGCATAGACATGACTCTTGAAATAAGTTATTAGCAAGCATCTAAGGAGCCTGGCTCATAAGGACAGCTAATCAAATGTTAGATTAAAGCTGGGTTGTCAAGGTTACCATGGAATGCGATGCAAAAACTCATCAGTGAAAAACATTTTTAACCAGTTAAATTCTTAATAGCAATTAACCAATTAAAGGTGAATTATTAACGTCTATACTGCATACCCAGCAAGAACCCTAACGTCGTATGATGATGATGTCATGTACTGTTTCAGTAGTTTTAAGTACATGATGACCTTGTCCACTTAAAATACATTAAGATAACCTTGTTGTACATTTATTTTCTTTCTTCAGTCTGTTGTTCGACGAAGCAATAAATGCACTAAAAACTACAAAACCTCTCTTTACTTCTCTAAATAATCCCCTGCTACACTGTTGCAATTACTGTATCTTAACATTTCCATAGTGCAAGGACAAGGTTTTCTCAGTACGTCTGCTTCACATCTGAAACACTGGCCTCCCAGGAACTCCTTTGGAAGGAGAACATGTGGATCGTCTTTTACTGCTTGATGTCTTCCATAAAAGTCAAAGTGTTTCACATCTTCATTAAAAAAAATAAATATCAAGTCCCAGTTTGACTTGAACATCCCTTCTACTTGCTTCAGTCACAGGGTATCTGTGTTCACTTGTTCAACGCAGTCTTAGTGTCACATTTGAAATCGGTATGACATCATTGCATCAAGTGATTCTAACGACTTCTAAAAAGGACCTCATACAGGTTCCAACATCTGTTTCATTGCCAGATTAACATCACTGCAATGTTTTGACAACCGAACCTTCCCGCTGGGTGTATATGCTTATATTCCTAACATCCAATAAACACCAGATCACCTTTAACAACTGTGAAATTCGCACTGCATATAAAGTCTTTTACAAGATACAAATGAACAAGCCTTGCCTCTGGGTCAAATCATAACCACTGCACAATATCTAAAGTAACAGTATTAAACTTTGCCTGTAGTGGTTCGTCTTCTGCACCTTCAATGTGTATCTTATACCTGAACTTGTGCAAGATGTGTTTGCCTTTAAAAGTAAAACTTTGCAGGAATATCTCCCTTAACCTTACGTTAAATGTAGAATATGTTCACATTTACAGGTAAAAGATATACAAATATTGAATGTATGAAAAAAAGAGAAATGGATGTTCAGAAAAGCTGCGCTGAGTAAAGTCTACGGATAATACCCATACTTTCATTAATATGTATTTACTGGTGCATTTCTGACCCTTGAATATGAGACGTGCTCAACAGCGATGAATGTAAAATAGCAATATATTTTTCCACGCGGTAATTCAGCAGAGTCATTTTGTATCATCCACCGTGGCCTTAGGGTCACAGGGTTTGTCAGCAGACACATACTCATAGCTGAATGTTTCATTTATGAACCAAGGGTTTTCATAGCGCTACATCTCTAATTCCAGCAGTGTCCGCCTTTTGCCATCTCATCAGCGGGGAAAATACAATGACTCGGGCGAGCCTTTGATCCTGCATAATTAGTGAGCGGCGAATGCATCTTCATTAACCGTAATTAATTCGTGGCATGGAAAAACAAACATCAAAAAGTTGCAAATCAAGCCCGCGATAAAGCATCCTCAGCATGACAAAAAGGGCTGAAGCAGACTCTGGCCGTAATCCACGGTCATACTTGGAGTGATTTAGATCTATTTTATTATCCGAGAAAGAGAGAAAGGAGAGGAGACGTGAAATCGTAAGGTCAGAGTATTGCTCAGGGAGGCAGAGCGAACTTCAGGTCCGGACTAGAAGAGATTACTACTTCCTGTAACAATGGATTCATTTTTACCCCGATTGCATCGGTTTAAGAAATGGCATTCAGTCGGGTATAGAGACGTCCCCATCAGGCGACCTTGAAGAAGTGGGGCAAATCGGCTCCAGGCAATTCTTTGCAAAAAAAGAAAAAAAGTATAGTAATAGTATAATAATAATAATAAGAAGAAGAAGTATGGACTCTTATAAGTGAATACTGCCTTGTGTATGTCTGGGCATTTCATTCTCTTTACCTCAGAGACCAGAATGGTACATGCAGTCATCTCGGAGCACATCTGATAAATAATCATCTCTCTCTCAGACAGCTGAGGCGCTGCCTCGATCCGGGTCTGTAACTCCTGAAGCGCTAGAACTTCAGTGATCCTCAGCTGGCAAACATGACCCGGAGTCAGCCACCTGTTCCTGTTCACGTTCACTAATGAAGCTGTTCAACAATCACGCCCGCTGCTGTAAATAACTCGGAATGCCAAACAGACACCCCGGCTTGATTAGTTGATTAGTGTTTAACTGCGGCTACCGTCTAGTTTATGTCTGTTTGCCAGTCGCCTGAGCGTTCGCACGTTAGCCCTTCGCTTTGCTTGATGTATTGATTTTAATAAAACCAGAAACCCTGCACACTCATCTGTTTACCTCTTCACGTCCACAATAGCCCAGAGTGAGAGGTTCGAACAGCAGACAACGCTGTCGTACTCACGGGTACTTGTTTTTTTTAGTTGTTCTTGTTTTTTTTGTACTGAAACTATTTTCTTAAGGAAACGGTAGACCACAGGGAGAATCAATGCTTCTGATGCGAGATTGGTGAAAGTTGCATGTTGAAGAGGTGTAGTTTATTATAGTATAGGACAGGTGATGCTATACTATTTAAAAAAAAAATACTTTATGTTATACAAATTAAGTTCGACTAACATTTGCAACTTATTATACAACATCTGTGAATCACAACACGCAACACGAATAAATGTTCAGGGTGTGCAAACTTTTGCACAGCTCGAATGTACCCAGGTCATCGGCGGTGATCAAGATTTTGTCTCCGTACTCAGGAAATGCACGTCAAAGTGCGTGCATGCTAGGTTTTGTGAGAATTGTGTTGCAGCAGTAAAACATGACATTTTCACATTAACATTTCAACATTACATCAAATTTTGATATCCGTCTTATCGCCTACTGTACTGTACATGAGCTAGCTCTGGTAATATACATGTTTTATTCCCTGTATTGAGACAGCAGGGGGGTTTTTGTGTGTGTGTGTGTGTGTGTGTGTGTGTTTTGCTAGCCAGTTAATTCACCACAAGCTTCATTCGATCTCTGGCTAAGCTAGCCTGACTTTGTTTTTTTTTTTGTTGTTGTTGTTGTTGTTTTTTTGTTATGTCTTTTAACTATAAGAACAAGAACCTGTAAAGCATGGTGAGCAGGAGAGCATAGTTGCTAAAGCCGTCTAAGCCTCTTGTTCAGAGAGAATGCAATCAGTTTTTTCATACAGCGGTGAAAAGTCACTTTGTTGCTGTTCTACTTTTCCAAGTGTTGCTATTTAGCATATCATCACTGTTAAGCACAGTACAGTATCACTATTTAGCACCGTATTTCTATTTCGCTCCGTATCACTATTAAGCACAGTATTACAGTATCACTATTTTGCAAAGAATCACTATTTAACACGGTATAACTGTTAAGCACAATAAGGACAATATCACTATTTAGCATGTTATCACTTCTAAGGAAAAGTATCACTGATAAGCACAGTATTACTGTTTTATTTTCAGTAACACTTTTTAGTACAGTATTATATTATGACTTTTAGGATGAGTATTAAAGGCGTAGTGGTTAGCACCTCCAGGGTCCGGGTTCGATTCCCGCCTCGGGGTCTGTGTGTGGAGTTTGCATGTTCAGGGTATCTGAAGGTCTTTGGGAGGAAACCCACCAAGCACGGGGAGAACATGCAAACTCCATGCACACAGAGACGGGAATCGAACCCAGACCCTGGAGGTGCAAGGCGTCAGTACTAACCACTACACCATCGTGCTGCCGGAGGTCATATTATGGTTGTATAATGGGAATAAATACAATGGTCACCTTTGTCCTTCATGGTCCCTAGTTGGACTACAGACTACACTAGATGGATGGATGGATGGATGAGCATAAGCTATAATTTTTAAGAAACAGTCTTGTAAAGCCCACGTCATTGATTATATGCCGAAAAAACACACAAGGCGCAATTAATTTCTACAAAAACAGTGAGTCGGAAATGGGCCAATTTGTTGGTTAAATCAGAAAAAATGTGTGAAAATAGATAAAAATTGGTGTAAAAAGGCATCCTGAATGTTTTTCCCACACCAAACTAAAAAGATTAGAAATCTTCATTTAAACACACACGTGCTAAAAAGATCACATGGGCTTTGACATAACGACGTCTTAAGTGTGGCATGAAAGGATTTGATCCTGCAACATAATCAGCGCTAATCACGGTGCTTCTCTCCTGCCTGAAACATCAAGACTGCAGCTGAGCACAAACAGTTGTCATCCTTCTGATATTTTACGTGTAAATGCTGTTTAACCAGAATAAAACCAGACTGCACAAACACTTCTTAAGCGCTCTGTTTTTTGAAGGGCTTTTTTTTCTTTTTCTTTTTTTTTTTCCCCTATCCAATTATCTCCCTGATGTTAGTCACCGCCGGTTCCCACCCGCTGCATGAATATATTAATGATATTAAAGTAAACGTAGTCTTGGTGATTAAAAAGCAGGCCTCTCTTCTTCTTCTTCTTTTTTTTTTTTTTTTCTCAGCACGACACCATTAATCACATATTAATCAAAGTGACTGTGTCGACTGATGTCCCAAAAGATGGTCGGGTTAATTGTTGTAAAGAGAAAAGAAACACATGCTGTTGGAATTTTGTTGTTGCTGTGTTTTTAAAAAAAAAAAAAAATTTAGGCAAGACCTTTGGGTTTTGTCTTTTTTTTTTTTTTTTTTTTAATATCGACGTGCGTCAGTTTGTGCTGCTTTTTAATGCACACTTAAAATGTCAAGCAGCATAAAAGTCACCATGTTTCTTTCTGAAGGCAAGTTGGCCTGCATTTGACTGGCTTCTCTGCTGTGTTTTGTTTTTAGATATTATATTTTCTGTTTATTGTGTAGCTTTATCGTCAGACAGCCTGGTAGTTTCTTTAGCATCATATACAATTTGCGGCACCATACAGTACCCCATACGCCGCTTCTGCATCAGTCTGCATTGAGGCTTTAAATACTGTAGATGTTTGTGCATGACATCGTTGAATATCTTTATACAGAACATGCAGGTGCCCGTACTATCCACATCTCTCTCTCTCCCCCTCTCTGTATCCTCTGGTCCACTTATTTTTCACAACAGGCAGCTGCGATTTGATCTTCGCAGGTATCCCTCTGTGCTCTACGGGCAATAAGCCGTATTTAGGAGGGGATGCTGTTCATGTGTGTATGTGTGTGTGTTTCGGGGTGCCTGAGGCCTACAGGCAGGCCCAGGTGCTGTGTAGCATCCCACCGGTTCCAGGTGTCCAGATTTTGCCGCCCATGGCTATGCCTTTCACACAGACTCATTTACAAGGCAATCTGTATTGTGATTCGCCTATTTGCTTGCCATGAAACGCTCTTCACCAAGTATCTCTCGCTCTCTCTCTCTCTCTCTCTCTCTCTCTCTCTCTCTCCATTAAATGTGTATTAAGCAGTCACTATCCCTGCTAGTCTGCTAAAAAAAGGCTGCAATTAAAATGCTCCCTGTTTGTCGGGAATTCGGTGTCACCGCGCCCCGTGCACCAGTCTGTTCTAGCTGCAAACACAATTCGCTGTTAAACCTCAGTTCTAATGAGTTGCAATCATCTGGAGCGCGCAACTCCTTGAACGCCACGACCAATCAGGAACGGCGTCGGTGAACGCTCCGTGAACCATCTGATACGTGGCGGCGGGACTCTCTTTGGCGCGCACTGACACCACCGCGCGTATACAATGCACTCGTCACCAATTACGGCAATTAACTTTGGCACGGTTAATGCAGCGTTGCTCCGAATGACTGTTATCTTTGTTGCCAAATCGTGTGGGCCTGCTCTTGGTTTCCTGCCCTTCTATTTTACCTAATGCTCGTTCTTTTTATCTATCATTATTATCTCACTGTTCTCTCTCTCTCTCTCTCTCTCTCGCTCTTTCTCTCTCATCCTGTCTGTTGCCCCGGATTACTTTAACCACCTTCTTTTATCTGTCTGTCAGCTTGCCGAAGTGCGCGGACTACAAGAGTGCCGTTCTGCGCTTTGTTCCTTTGTTGTTTTTCTCACCTCTCACTCTCCCTCTCTCGCTTTCTTTCTTACTGTAGTCCACCTAGGGACTGTTGAGGCCAATCGTGACCAATGTATCCATTTTTAACGCCCATGGTAGGACCTCGCAACATTCACACGCGCCAGATACGTAGCATGCCAGTTAAAGTAATCTGCAAGTCTTTGCAGACTGTGGGAGGAAACCGGAGTACCCGGAGGAGACCCACCAAGCACGGGGAGAACATGCAAACACCATGCACGCACAGACCCCTAGGGGAGATTCGAACCCAGAACCTGGAGGTACGAGGCGACAGTGCTAACCACTATATATACAGTATACTGTGAACACATTTTTTGACGTCGTGTCATACAGAACTATTCTGAATCGTCTCTTGTTTATACTATTATTCCTTGTTGTTATAACAGAATGTTATGTTCTTGTTAAATATCAAGACTGATTCCATTAATTGTTAGGACGTGCATCTTGACAAACACATTATTCATCCAGTGTTTCAGCAGTAATCATTCGCTAACAGCAGACTATCTATGCAGAACAAACGCAGCGTCTTTACGTACACAGCTATTCATTTAGCCGTCGTGCTTAGATCAGAGAACTGCGCAATTAATAAGTGAAGTTTCTTTCCTTAAGCTCAAACTGGTTACTCAGAAAAAGTGTTTAATAGAAAGAAACAAGGATTCCTCCCTTGTACACATTCGTATAATTATGTTAAAAGATGGTGATGTACAGTACAATACCTAGGAACAGTCATCATCAGTAGCCGTCTCTTTCAAACCATCAGTCAAGTCTATCAGTCGAGCTTTTCATTAACTTCACACCTGGTACACGAGGGGATACTTTGACACTAGAGGCTAACGCAGTTAATTACTAAACACTTTACTGAGCAGGGCGAAAAAAAAAGAAAAGAAAAAAAAAAAAGATCTGTATTGTTTCTACACATTGCTGCGTGCCTTAATCCCAGTCTTAGTCATGCTGTATCTAATCTCACCTTACAGCGCTAAGGGCAAATCAAAGGGAACAACATACCGCTTTAATTGTGAGAAGTCTGGGTTAAATAACAAGCACTCAGAAATCAAAAACCAAGGAATTCAAGACGGGAAGGCAAACAGATGCTTTATAAGAAAAGTGTTGGACGGATCACGGGGAGTTTGGGTTTAATCACCCAATTAACAAGCCGAGTTGTTGTCAAGACTGACAGAACTGTAAAGGCGATAAAGCAGAAAGACGCACCTGTAGTTTCAGCTGTCGTCTCTTTTAGGAATTTAGTGCTGGATGTTACACGTGCCATTTAGCTGAAGGAAAATATGAGCAAGTGCCTTGATGAAGATGATGAAGAACAACACGGAATAAAATAAGGAAGGAGTGGTTAATGTCAGGAACACATCCAGAAGTGCTCTTAGAGGGAAATAATCATCAGGACTGTGTGATGCAAAGCGAAGTTAATGTTACCGATCTGTTAGATGAAAATAATGCATGATCCTGAAGACTAACATCTGAGAGACGAGTTTGTTCCCGTTCTCACCTGTGTACATCACAGCTGCAATAAAGTCATTCGTTTACTAGAATAGCTCTGTACCTCGTGCCTTACAGCCTGTAGCCCAAAACTTTTTAAAAAAAAATTTTTTTAAGCATTTTGTTTCTGTAGAGCCGTCATGGTCATTTATATCATTTTATAATCAATCACAGTCAGTCCAATCCAAACAAGTGGCTACGGAAACCCGCGGAGACCAACGGCGAGACTACAGCAAACAGGAAATACACAGGAACCGTGAAAACAGAAACGCAAAGCAAAACAAAAATAAAATACATTTTTCTTGCAACCCCAAAGTCCAAAAGTGCTTAGAGCACAGGGGACGGCCGTTACATTACCTCCACAGCAGTGCCATGCTACAGATCTACAGTGCTGTGTCGCAGGACAGCAACGAGTTAATAAGCACCGGGATTTTGAGATAAACAATGAATTTTGAAGGATATTTTGATGAACAATCATGAACACACACACACACTACACTACATATTTATATATATACCTGGTCCATAGCACAAGTCACTTTA
>JAQQZS010000033.1:7108510-7120001 GCA_030068045.1 Platyallabes tihoni
CTCCTGGGATAGGCTCCAGGTCCCCCGCGACCCTGATCAAGGATGAAGCGGTATAGAAGATGAATGAATGAATGAAACCATATGCACTAGGTCGAGCTGCGGACCTTCCTCGCTTTTTCCGTTCATGGAGATGATCGGCTCTTCTGTATGCAAACTTGCCGAGTCATGTCAGACGTCTCTGCGGCAGATTTGATCATATAAACTTATTTAGCCTGATGATGATGGTTTTACTTGCTTCACGTTTTATATTGCACTATATTTTACACCGATTTTTTTTTCTTTTTTCTTGAAATAAATGCTTCAAATGAGGAAAAATACAATCAACCAAAAGGACAGGACAAACTATTTTAAGCTTGAAACAGTCACAAAATACTTTCCATAATCTTAAATAAGGTTTAGTGTAATCCTGGATTCAGGATATTGTCTTTTCTCTCTCTTTCTCCTTCTCTCTCTCTCTCTCTGAGCAATTAGCTCAACACCAGAGCTGCGTCTCAGATGGTGATGGTGATGGTGATTCACTATCCACTATGTATCCCCTGCACTTGAGAATTTAATACCTGGTTTTTATAGCTCATACTTTATTTATACATCAGGATAAGTTATTGCATGCGAACACGCCTTCATCTAAAGCACAGCTACGAGCATCCTTTTCCCCGGCCGCCACTACCTCGGCCGTCCCTTGCTGAAAACATGAAAATAATTTTAGAGCACAGTGTATTTCTTTTTTTCTTTTTTACTTTCTTCTTCTTCTTTTTTTTTCTAATTTGTGTTGCATGAAACAAGACGTGCATTTCTTTAGCTGCACCACAGCCAGTATGAGTTTATGGAGTCATTTTTCCTTATTGTAGTGACATATTAAACGTGTTTATTGAGTGCTATTTCATGAGCTGCGAATACAAAAGCAGAGCCAGGTAACGGAGGAAAAAAGCATTATGTAGATCTTTTTCATTTTTTCTTCTTCTTTGTATTTCTTTGGTTTTATTTTGCATATAAGCAGCAGGACACGATTATTGTTATTGATGGATAACCCTGATATGCTATTAGAACTGTGTGTGTGTGTGTGTGTGTGTGTGTCTGTGTGTGGGGAGGGGGATCATAAGAGATGGCAGCGATAACTTTTTAAAGATGAGTTCAATGAGTGATTGAAGAAGGTGATATTGTGGCAGGTGAAAGGAAAGCACAGAGGGAAAGGTGAGTGTGTGTGTTTGGGGTGTGTGTGAGTGGATGTGTTAATTGCAAGAGATGTACTCCAAGCGCGGATGTTAGCGGTGTGTGTAATTCCGGAGGTCGGAAGGCTCATTGTGCAAATCAGTTTAATGTTTCCTTATGACTTCAATTCGGGACCCAGGCAGCAGGTCAGACAAACTTACAGCACTATTGGTCAACTGGAATTACAAACCTCTCCTTGTCATTATCTTTTGCTCTCTCTCTCTCTCTCTCTCTCTCTCTCTCTCTCTCTTTCTTTCTTTCTGTCTCTCTCTTTCTCGCTCTCTCTCACTGTGTGTGTAATGATGCCAGAGCTGATGGAGAGGAGGAGAAAAGGAAGGAGAGCTGAGCTGGGGAGAGCTGAACAGCAGGTGTTGTGGAGTGTTCTGATGAGAGCTGATTATTATGATTACGCCACTGATAGCGACGATGATGATGGAGATGATGATGACGGCGAAAGATCGAGCGAGAGTGAGACGGAGAGCGAAAGGAGAAAAAGAGATGATTTGAATCTGAATGCCAAGCTGATGGGCACCCTTTTCTCCTTGCCGGCGTGCGGCTTGGCAGGCCTTCCACTTTCTTTCTCTTTCCCTCGCACCCTTCTTAGTGTATAACTCGGTCTTTATATCAATTTCTATTCAGCTCTATTCAGTGGGGCTTTAATGGCATGACTGCATCGAGTACGGTATTGCCAAAGACACGCTTTCTCTGTTTCTCTCTCTCTCTCTTTTTACACGCACATTCAGCACACGTAGAGGGTGGTATTTAAATCACAACATGTGTGTTGGATGTCAAGCGAAACTGTCTCTGTGACCTTTTGCCAGTCCACACTTTTGAGTGTGAAGTCCACATGACACTGCCTGTGCATGCAAATTGCATATTGTACACACACACATACACGTCACACCATCACACACATAAATATATAAAGTACAATCAAAAAGAGCATACTCTGCTGTTTTAAAGTAATCAGGCACAGGCTTGTGGTGCATTCAAGCATGAAACTTGTGTGAATTTGTGTTTTTTTTTACATTGAAAAGACGAATACGCCGGCCACTTAAGATATTAATCTCGTGAGGACATGGTTGCTAGGCGACGGGGAAATGCGGACGCCGTGCTCAAGTTGGCAAATAACCGATGTTAAACGAGCTACGTAGTACGTTATACCGTTTGTCATAACGTCGACACAAACATAGACAGTGTCAATATTTTCCCGCCGACGTGTCAGGAAATGATGTGTACTAGATTTAAATGGGGCCGTCCCAGTCAAGCGCTTGTGTTGAGACTGACACATTTTATCGTGGTTATGATTATGTCTTCCTACTCTGTTTGGACT
Source organism: Platyallabes tihoni (assembly GCA_030068045.1). Classification (NCBI taxonomy): domain Eukaryota; kingdom Metazoa; phylum Chordata; class Actinopteri; order Siluriformes; family Clariidae; genus Platyallabes; species Platyallabes tihoni. Next base: position 7,111,053 of record JAQQZS010000033.1, read on the forward strand.
ACATTAGGCTCAATCGTGTCATCATCGCTATCATTGGAATTTCATGTAGCTGCTAGGTGCAGAAATCATACAACAAAGCAGACTTTGCAGACATTTGTAGAATATAAAGTAAGTTACAAGAGTTTTATGCATGAATTCATGACTCCAAAGGTTAGCAGTTAATGATGATTAGTTAATGTTAATGCACCTACTTTTGTATCTACCTGCATCAATGCATTTTAATGTATTGCATGTACGGATGTATGGATAGATATTTACACACATATGCATAAAACAGTATGTTTAGCCTCTGGATGTTGGCAGCAGGTCCTTTGGATGCTGTAGATCGTGGGTGGGGCCTCCACGGACCGTAATGTTATGACTGGTACTGTACATGCATCCGTATTAGGGATGGGAATCACAAGGGACAACCTGATATAAACAGTATTATCAAGGTTCCTAGGTGCCGATTCGATTAACGCCTTCATAACGGCTCGGTGCCTTTTATTAATTGGTGGTTTTTAAGGCCGGTAACTCCAAATTTTGGTCTTGCTTTCCTTGGATGGTCTTCATGATCATCATGGTGCTTGATGGGTTTTGCAGATGCACTTGACAATACTGTTCTTGCAAGAACTGTTCCAGAACAGCCGACCTTCATGACTTAAAATAATAACCGACTGTTGCTGTTGTTACTTAATTACATAATACCGTACGCGTTATTTCATTATACTTTATGGAAAATAAATCCAAAAATAAACTTGTGTCCAAACTTTTAACTGGTGCTATAAAGCTCTATCTATATCTAGATCGATTGATTGATTGATTGATTGATTGATTGATCTTTTAAGCTTTTTTGATATAAAATAGGTGAAGAAGCCAAGTACTTGTTCTCACATAAACGTAACGATTTTTATGCAGTAAGCAACTTCGTACAAGGTCGTCAGCCGTATCCAGACACCTGGACGCCTTGGGACAGACAAACTTTTAGATTACAGATGTCTGTGTGAGTGTGTGTGAGGATTTCGGGGATTTACCTCTAATGCAGGCTCTCTCACTGTATTTTAAGTCCACTTTGCAAGGTGCTTTAATAAACCCTTGTCTTTCTCTGTCGCTGCAGTGTCTTCCTTTGCGATTGCCACAGCAATCGATGGACATATCGATAAGATTGATTATTTTTACTTGTTAAAAATGATCTCAGTGTGATTTATGATATTGGATTTGAAACGAAACTGTGATCATACAGTATGAACCACAGAAAGAAATCTTTCGCGTTCACAGTTGCATTCAGCATAGAGGTGTTTGGAAACACTCAGTCAATACTAAGGCACTGACGACATGGGAATTTCCAGAGATTTCGAAATAAATGTTAAGTGAAAGTGATGTGTAGGTGAGCCATGGCGGTGGGGGCGTATGAGGAAGAAGTAAATGAGAATTTGATCTATGAGTAAGTGTGTGTGTGTGTGTGTGTGTGTGTGTATGTGTGAGGGAGAGAGAGACACTCCTGGTTAATGCAGATGAATGTCAAAAGCTTTGCGCATTTCTTTGAGTGTGTAGATTCATAGGTCAAAAATAGGTCTCTCTCTCTCTCTCTCTCTCTAACACACACACACTGAAAACCTGTGTATAAACATCATGTTTTGTCTAAGTTCTTTTTCTGACTCAGGACAAACCGTGGAGAGATTAGGGTTTGAAAAGTTAGATAACGTGGGTGGTGCTCGTAGCTGAACGTTAATCATATGATGTCCAGGAAACGTATCATTTTCACTTTCACAATTAGCAACAGAAAGCCCCCACAATCCCCCCTGCCTTTTTTTTTGTTGAATCAGAGTGAAAATAAACACGAACAAGCTCAGTGACTAGAGACTAGAGCATTTCCATTACTCCTTCCCGTTTTTCATGTCACTTTAATGATGCAACGGTGGGAAACGTTTGGCACCCCGAACCCATTCATCCAAGCAGGACGCAAAAAAAAAAAAAAAAAAAAATGAACAAAAGCTAACAAAGTGGTCCCGTGTTCCAACCTGTCCTCCGCTCGGCCTGGCACACGTCCACTTGCAGCCGCGGGAAACTTGGCACAGAACGTCTACGCTGGCAGCAATGCTGTTCTCGGGTTCAGACTCGGCCTCGCCCTGTAGACAGACTTTAATCCCCAGGGGCTGCGAACGCTGGGTTGTTTTTTTGCAGCGTCGACAGTGCCTAATTAGACCAAATCTGCCTCTGAGATCTGCTTCTCTGAGATCGTGTTCTGGTCTTAACATTAATCGCTCGAAGCTGCGTAGAGAAAAACAGCCCTCCTGTTTATGACACTTCTTTAGCTCACCGATTAGAGCCAATTTGACGTTCTATAATCGTCACGTCTAAACATTTAGAAGAAAAGTTGAGGGAATAAACAAAAATACTAAGCTTATAGTCATAGAGATACAGGATACACACACATACTACGTATATGTGGCCAGACGTATGTGGACGCCTGAACGTCACACAGATAGATAGTGTATTTTGTATGCTGAATCTGTAGGATTAAAATGAACTCTTACTGGAAATAAGACGTTCTGGAGTGGGATGCTCACAAGCTCGTATGGATGTGACAGTCATACTTTTGGACACATTGTGGACATATGCCGTTGTTAATCTTTTTGTTGAAAACGTTTGAATGGTGCAAACATGTTAAAGAAGGCCGTACTGTACATCTGTGAATGATGATCCCTGCTGAGGTGGTCTGGAGCCCGCTGCGGTTGAACATTCCGCGAGTTCACTCCCATCCTTCCTTCCTCCTGTTCTGCACCTGCACATTATAGGAACTCGGCCGGGAGTCCTCTACAGGCGACATCCTCCGTTCAGTCCATGCCATTTCCACATATTTGGGCCATTAAAGAAGTTCCTGGGAGGCCAGCGTTGCAGACGTAAAGCAGACTGTTCGATCATCACTCTGAGCATGGTACTGAGCAGAGTCTTTCTAACTTGATGGTATCCAGGCTCTCGTGAAACGCTGGGATACTGTAAGTGCATTAGTGTAGCAGGGGATTATATAAAGAATCAAAAGTAGGGTGTTATTCTGCACAATCAAAAGTCCCGGTTTGACTCGAATGCTTCTCGTAATGTAAAAAGTGTGAATCGATTCTGAATTAAAAGAAAGACCAACAAATAATCCATTAAATTGCATCATTGAATCATTCGCACAGCTCTTGTCATAACTATGGTTATAGATTTTGGCTAAGATTTTATTAGGATCAATTCGTACAGAAGCAATGACTTAAAATATGGCTGACATTGTGCTTTTCGTTCTGCTTTATTTGCTTGATATTGTTTGTGTGACACCAGAGAAGTAGAAGTGAAAAAGCTTATAGTCATATATATGCAGTTTTTCCCATGGTAATAACTGTTCGAAGGATTATTGTTAGTAGTAGTAGTTAAATAAGTAATAGTAGTAGTAGTAGTATATTTTCGATTGCTGGTGGGAGGCCATATGATATTTCTGTCTGTTCCTCATACAGTGTTACCTCGGCATACAAACCCCCCGCCTCAAGGATTTCCGCCACATGGGCACCCGAGCCGAGCCAAAAAAAAAACGCAAAATCTTAATCAATTAAGATTAAGTGAGGTTTAATGTCTATTTATTTCATATATCACTTAATTTGCACATCTTTTCTAAATGTTTTGATATGCAAAAATATGATTATAGTGGTGGAAATTGGTAATGTTGTTCATATTTTTGCGTGGCTGGAACGGATTATCTGCATTTACATTACTTCTTATGGGAAAATGCGCTTCACAATACGAAGAATTCGCCTCCGGAGCAGATCAAACCCGTATGTGGAGGTACCGCTGTATTTATATTATTTTATCTTTTATTTCCTTCTTTTCTTCTCATGTTGGAATTGGGATTATGGTGACACGTTGAAAAGCGGGGGAACCTTGCGGAGCATAAAACCCCAACTGCTTGGAATTCCTCATGTTGCCCCGAGGTGACCCTGAGGCTAGCTGGGATCTATGACAAAAGAAAAAAGAAAAAAAGAAAAAGCAACATTTATGATGTTACCCTCCATCTGTAAAGGCTTTTACATTACGTACATACAGTATATACACACGTACGCTGAGACCCGAAGCAGGACGCCGGGATGTTTTTACTCTGCTGATGAAAAGACAGAATGTGGACATGAATAGAGAAGTTCTTTTCTCCAGAAGTGAAATGAGCAAATAACTACATGCCATACATACTGTAGCACCGGCAGCCTGTCTGGCTTTCTGTTGCTATTTTGCGTGACTTTTGGCTCTCTCCCGCTCTCTCTCTTTCTCTTTCATATTCCCGCTGTAATAAGAGGCAGCTTCTCCTGTCCTCTCAGGGTTACCGTTGATTTTGTGCCTCCTTATTTAAGGGTCAGTTCTCTCTACAAATTCTCTCTCTCCATCTCATGCTTCTCTTCTTACATATCTCTTTCTTGGGTCTCTCTCATACTCGTCAATTGTATCAACTCGAGCGTGTGCAGTTAATTACACTGCGTGCTAATGAGTAGATAAATCTAATTGCACCTTCTCTCTCTCTCTCTCTCTCTCTCTATGTTGCTTTGCTTCTACTTAAGACGGGATTTGCGCCCTCTTGGGGGAAAAGAAAGTGTTCCGTTTTTTTTCCCCCTCTAGATCCATTTTCCTCCCTCATCACTCAGCTTTCATGATGTGTGTGTGTGTGTGTGTGTCGTGCATCTTGGTGCTCTGTGGTTGTGCGGAGGATAAATTCCGATTTATCTAGCACTGGCTCTGCTAGTTCAGGAGGATTGGCTGGTTAATTGGAGCTATGCGCTGCATTTCCCTCGGGATGTGCACAGGAGATGTGTGTGTGTGTGTGTGTGTGTGTGTGTTTGTGTTTGCTGCTATTCCTGATATTAGTTAAGCACGAGCAATGATGGAGCTGTTTGATGGGATGAAAGGGGATCATGCTGCTGAAAGCCTCATGGGCTGCGGTGTCGCCGAATCGTTTTCAGCAGGCTCCCACGATTGCAGATGCGCAGCAATTTATAAGAGGCAAGGCTGGGGAAATATTAATGGCTTCAAACGCATGTGCCGCGACCGAAAATCCGGAGAAACGATGTGACAAAAACATGCCGTTCCATGTGGCGCGTTATGAATGAGCTCATGATGAACAGGTGGCTTGAATAAGCAGGATTGAGTGCAGGCCATAAAAGAAAAGAAATCAATAGAGAAGCTCTTATCCAGAGCGAGTTACATTTATCTCATTTATATAACTGAGGGTTTAGGGTCTTGCTCAAGGGACCAGAATGGACGGCTTAGCGAGGCTGGGGTTTGAACTCGTGACCTTCTGAGCAGCAATCCAATATCTTAACCACTCAGCTACACATGCAGTAGGTTTGCATGCGGCTCTCAGGCTGTATTACTACCTGGGTGGAGAATTTTCGTCCCCATCATGGCCGGTGGTTTTTATAAAAATTAAGCATCTGTAACACCAAATTTAATCAAATTCAAATACGTTTATTTTTCCGACTGACCGGATATGTCTGATTTGAGTGCAGTAGCAATACAAATAAGAGGCTTTCTTTTAATATAAATAAAACCTGATTTCTGGCATCTTTTTAAATACTCTGAAATTCATGAAAGGAAAATGCTTTTAATTCTCCAAAGGAAAAAAAATAATAAAGCCCACGCAGACACACGCTGTGCATAGAGCTGCATATCTCCACTGTATCTCCAAAAATGTTCATTTCATTCATTTGAATTTTAATGAATGTTTTTTTCTTGTTGTTGTTGTTTGTTTGTTGGTGTTAAATAAACATCTTAACAAAAAGAATCCTAATGAAATGCTTCTTCAAGGATCCCCCAGTTTTGATCTTTCCCTGATTCTGTGATGTTTTAGGAACGTAACAGCTCCAAAGATTAAAAAAAGACTTTAAAAATAAGAAACAAATAAAAAAGTTAAAAGTCTAATCAAATATTAATACTGTTGACTGTTGTTGCTAACGCAAAACAGATTTGATCCCCGATCTTTTCTAATCTGTTTATTCATTATTTTAAAAGATATTACTCAATCTTCTTATAAAGTTCTAGGAAGTTGATCTTACTGAGACAAACTCGTTCAAGTCAAACCAGGACTTTTGATTGTGCAGAATAACAGAAACGCTTTATATAATTCTCTGTTTCACTAGTGCTTGGATACCATCAAGTTTTCTCAGTACCAGGACCAGAGACATGATTGGACTGCCTGCTTCATGTTTGAAACTCCGGCCTCCCAGGAACTCCAATAACGGCACGTGTGGAAATGGCTTGGGGTGAGGTCAGGGCTGTACATGGGATGTCGCAAGAACTCGCAGCCGAGTTCCTGTAAAGTGCAAGTGGTGTTGGTGAATGATTGTGTGTTCAGTTCTCACGGACAGATGCGTATCTTGAGCGAGTTGTATGTTGATTTTCAAGGATCGGGTGATCCACCCACTCAGCGTTCACGGGAACGACTGCAGTGGGCTCTGAGCCACCTCGGCTGGCGTCGCCATTCACGGAAGTACAGTACGGCCTACTTTAAAACGTTTGCACCGTTCAAATGTTTTACTGCGGCTTCACTTCTGTAAATGACAGTCCTAGTTTGACATGAACGCCTCTCGGATCTCCTGAAGTTGACGACGTTCTGCAGTTAAATAAATTTTTTGTAACTTCGCGTTAGATTTTGTGACTATATAATGTTTTTTTGTGTGTGTTTCCAGGGTTATAGTGATAAAAAACAAGCAAGCAAGCAGGCAAAACAAAAAAACTGAAGAACCTTAAAACAAACCTTTCCAGTTTAGGTTGTCCCCACATCCATCTGTTTGAGCTTAATATAGATCCAGATTGAGATATCTGCAGCACTGAACAGATACTGATAGCAGTGATCTGGTAAACAGCTGTGATTTGCTTAGCCTTTTTTTCCCCCCTTGTGGAAGATACAGTGTCTGAAATGCAGGTGTAGTATTTCTTTCGCAAGTGATAATAATCAGAAAGAAAGAGAAAAAAGAAGAAAAAACAGCTTATGGCTATACTGTATGTATTACTGCAGTTTAACATCTTTCATATGTATGGAGAGCGTACAGAAAGCCAGGATTTTTTATTTATTTATTTTGTTTTAATAAAACATTAAATGATGAATGTGAATACTTAGTATTCGAGATTCCGCACTATTGAAATGCAAGTGAATGCGTGACATTGACCAGGTCATACAAAAGGTCGGATCCGAAAAGGCTGTAGAATCGGTGTCACTCTACTGGAAATATGGAAATATAACAAAGACAAAGAAACTTTGAAATTCATGCCGACATTTTCGAGATTCTAGTTCTCACTCAGGTTGTCGCTGATGATATCATTTCTAATGAATACCTTTGTGAAAAAGACGAAGCACTCCTGCTGTCAGACTTCTAAACCTCTTGGGTATATATTTCATATTCGCTTCACACCCGCAACTCATTAATTTGGAGTTCAGTTTGCTTTTGGAGCCGACACCATTTTTTATTTTTTTATTTTTTTATTTTAATTTCCATTAAATTAAAAACAGCTATCAAGAATGAATAGCATGCACAAAAGGTAGGAATAATAATGATAATAACAAAGAATAAGGATCAATTAGTGATAATAATCATATTTCAGATCTTGATGTGCATGGGTAAATCAGCACCCGAGTGTTCTTTCCGACACTTGTCATTCAGAGAAGGTACGAGCTCGCATGTGCTGCCTCTAAGACATGTAAAGCGAGTAAGGCGATCTTTTTGAACTGTCATTTATGCACCGTCTGGAATCCTGGACTTGGCTTGGATCACGCTGATTGACAAGGGGAGGAAGAGAGGAATGTCGTCTTTTCTGCCCGTCTTCAACTTCAGCAATAACTGGACTAGCGACCTTCTGACATCGGGCCAAATATGTAAACAATTTGGGTGCACAGAACGAACCCCTTGATGACACGCCATAATAACAGCTTTCGCCAGCTGCTGTTTCGAAAGGAGCTGTGATTTGTACTTGTGTTGAGTTTTAAGAAGAGCGAGAAAGAGCGAGTCAAGAGTCAAGACGCAGAGACAGGTTTATTTCAAGTGCTGTTATGTGACTATTCATATATTCAAAACTGTGTTCCGGTCGACTAGCAGTTCCCCGAGAAGTGGAGTGCGCAGGTTATTCAGCCATGTGAGGTAAGATTGCTTGGCATTGATTTTGTACACTATGCATTATGATCAAAGACAATAAAAAAAAAATAATAATATTAATACTGTTTGTAAATCATCTACATACCGTATACTTTAGTTGGTGAAAAAAATCGACGTATCAAGATTCTTTTTAGTGGAAATTTATGTATCGCCACAGTGTCTCAAGAATAAATTGTTTAAAATTCATTTTTAAGTCCCCAACATAAGAACGATTTCAGTTCAGAGAGCTCGTTCGTAAGTCCAGTTTGTTCATAAGTCCAACAAACATTGTCTAGGTACTAGGATACTAGCACAATTGGCTATAAAACTAACATGTTCTATGATCTGGTACTTGTTCATTAATATCGGGCCGACAGTTGAACAGTTCATGTTAAAAGACCAAACAATGGCTGCCATCATTTCACCTCAGCCATTCCCTCAATTATTTTCACTTTTGTCTCCATCATTATTGCTTGGTGCAGGACCAGCTTCATGCTTTTACGCTCGCTTCCGGACATCCTGGGACAAACGTCCTAATGTAAAAACGTCCTAAGTAATTTCCCTCTGGGATTAATAAAGTTCTTTGAATCTTGAATTTTGAATGTACGCAGGACATGTCATCTAACTTCTGTGATTTAATGAATATACTGTATGTTTGCATTTGAGGTGTTAATATGTGGCAGCATGATGGTGTAGTGGTTAGTTCCTGTCGCCTTGCACCTCCAGGTTCCTGGCCAGGCTCAATTCCTGTCTCTGTGTGCATGGAGTTTGCATGTTCTCCCCGTGCTTGGTGGGTTTCCTCCGGGTACTCCGGCTTCCTCCCACA
>JAQQZS010000033.1:7145552-7161110 GCA_030068045.1 Platyallabes tihoni
TTAGTTGGTGTGAGAGAAGAGGATGCAGAGGATAGGGTTAGATGGAGGCAGATGATTCGCTGTGGCGACAGCCGAAAAGCCCTCATTTCTTATGCTTCTTTCTTATGTATTGTTTCGCACCTCAAACATTTACTCTTCCTCCAAATGCACCATTTTAGTGTCTACAGTATGTAAATGAGCTACTGTACGAAAGAGCCAGCGGAGGGATCATTCCTATATGAGGTCACAATAGGGGGAAAAAATCTAATTGGCTCGTTTAAAACTTGACGAATAGAAAAAAGAAAAAAAAAAAGAAAAGAAATAATAAAAGAGACCCAGGAGACTCATCATAATGTCTATAAATGAGTGAAAAGATGAATTTTTCTTTAAAAAAAAAAAAGAAAGAAAAAAAAAAGAGTGAACATTTCCGTTAGTTTGTTCTGATCCGGATGTGCTCCAGTATGGTGATACGTGCCGTGTCTGATACGTGCCGTATCCGTATCTAAATATGAGTGTTAAATATTAAACAGACGAGTATTCATATGATTTCCTGTATGTGTGTGTATGAAGGTGTATATGCTGATCTCTGTGGTTATGTGCTCTGTCCCATATTCTCCCTCTCTCTCTCTCTCTCCCTCTCTCTCTCCGTCTCCCATCCCCCCCCCCCTCCCTCTCTGGTAAGTGTACACAAGGGATGGCAGTATTTCATTAGATTTATTACACAATGTGCTGCACTACTGCACCACTGAGACCGTTCTCTTCTCTCTTCTCTTCCTTACACTCTTTCTTTCTCATCTTCTCATCCTCTCACTCCCTCTCCCTCCTTCTCTCTCTCTCTCGCTCATTCACACTACCTCTCTCATGCTTTCTCTATAGTTCATTCTTTTGTTTTTCTCTTTCTTTCTTTCACTTCACCCATCTCTCTCTCTCACTCTCTCTCTCTCTCTTTCTTTCTAACCCTTTATTCTGTGTGGATTAATGTCTTCATTCATCTCTCTCATTCTATACAAAACCCAGTCCCAAATGCTCTCTCTCTCTCTCTCTCTCTCTCTCTCTCTCTCTCTCTTCTTGTTCTTCACACATTTGTTTTTTTCTTCCATGGCTTTCTTTCTTCCCAACTCTTTTAAGATCTCTCCTTCTATCCCTCCCCCCTCCCTCTCCTCCCCCTTGACTCTCTCTACACCTCTCTTTCTACCCGGATGCACTGCTGCCGACTCGGACCAGCTGTGGACGCTTTGTTAATAAGCGTGAAGGCCACATCATCAATATTTCACACGCCGCCTCCTACCTGTTTACTCGTCCCTGTCATGCTGATTAAAATCCCTCCTAACTTCATGGGAAGGTTTTTGGAGAAAATGAGAAAGAGACACAGTGAGAGAGGATGAGAAAGAGAGAAGGAAAGTGAAGGAGGGACAAGCAGAGAAATTGAGGGAGAGACTGAGTAAGACTGGAAGAGAAGGAGGAGTAGAAGTGAAGATGGGCTGAGGGGAAATGTCAGAAAGTGAGAGAGAGAGAGAGAGAGAGAGAGAGGAAGAAAGGGTGAGACAGAAAAAGAGAGACAGACAGCAAAAGCCAAAAGGAGAGATGAGGGGGGGAAAAAGAGAAAGAGGAGAAACGGTGGGAGAAGGACAAAGATAGAGAGAAGGAGAAAGCGAGAGATGGAGGGAAAAACAGACAGGGAGAAATAGAAAGCCAAAAGAGGAGAGAAACAGTGAGAGAAAGACAGTGGTAGGGAGACAGAGAAAGGGAGACAGATTGAGAAAAGAGAGCTTGATTGAGGAAAGCCAAAAGTAGAGACAGAGGGAAAGAACGAGATAAAGGGAGAAACAGTAGGGAAGAGAGATTGAGAGAGAGAGAGAGAGAGAGAGAGAGAAGAAACTGGAAGAGAGTCAAAGGAAGCAAGACAAAGAAAGGGGGGAAAAAGAGACAGAGAGCCCGAGAGAGACAGACAGAGAAGAGACAGAGATAGAAGGGGAGCGAGAGAAAGACTGAGCAGGAGACAGGGAGACGGAGACTAGACAGAGGGAGAGAAAGAGGAGAAACATTGGTAGAGACAGACAGTCTCAGTGAAACAAAGACAGAGAAAGAGAGAGACAAAGGGAGATATTGAGAGGGACAGAGAGAAATGGAGAGGGAGGGAGGTGTGAAGCGGGAGATAGCAGTGTGTGTGTGTGTGTGTGTGTGTGTGTGTGTGTGTGTGTTAGTGGCTCACTGATCAGAAGTGTGCATATTTTAGAGACTACAGTTTACAGTGTAAACTTGCCCTCGTTTTTTTTTCCCTGTTGTGTTTGTCCTCTGTCTCTCCCTCCCTCTCTCGCTCATTCTCTGTCTCCCGGGACGCAGCTACACAGCAGATACACATTCCTTTCATCAGAGCGAGAGAGAAAGGGAACATGAGCAGAGGGAGTTAAAAAGCACACCTCACTGGAGCCGCTCCGCTCCCTCACCACAACTCTCACCTCTTCCTCACTTCCTTCTTTATCTCTTATTCTTTTTTTCTTTTCCTCTCCCCCAGATGGTCAGTAAGTAGTTCTTGCAGCAGCGTGCACTGTTGCAGTGTGTATGTGTATGTGTGTGTGTGTATGTGTATGTGTGTGTGTGTGTGTGTGTGTGTGTGTGTGTGCAGCTCTGTCACCATCTGCCTTGTCTCGTTCTCTTTGTTCTGCCATTCCCGGTCTTTCTCTCTCTCCTTTCCTCCGTCTCTGTTCTGTCTGTATGGTGTATCTTTCTGTCTCGCTTCTCCCCATTTGATTTGTCTTCTCCTCAGTCCCCGTTGCGTCTCTCCTGACAGGACAGGGGTTCAATAAAGCGAGGGGAAACTTTTTTTTGTTGTGCATTCTGTTCGGCAGCGCAGTCGAGAGCACTTCTGAAGAGAGAGAAGGGAGAGGGGGGAATAAGAGAGAGAAATAAAATATGAAGCGCTGTCAGGCGGTGTTGTGGCACGGAGCAGGGTGACTCGAGGCCGAGGGATGAGGCGGTGTCAGAACCGCTTCACTCCGCGCCGGGTGACAGTCGTTTACCGACTCTCCATTTTTCTGTCTGGTTCTCTCTGCCCATGTGCTTTCTTTTCATCTCGTTCGGTCCCTGTAGCCCAGCAGCCCCTTCGACCTGCATCATCCCTCCATCTCTCTCCGTTTTGCTCCGTGTTCGTGTCAGATGCCTGCATTTGTTCTCTGGGTGTTCTCAAATTCAGATGGAATAATTTCTCTTTTTGTGTTTCTCTCCCCGACTCCTGACAGCACTTTGATGGGTTTTTACACAGCCACTGCCGCTTGAACTTCAAAAACATTTTTTTCCCTATGCCAAATTGTGTACGTGTGTGTGTATGTACAGTATGTGTGTGTACACTTGTGTGTGTGTGTGTGTGTGTGTGTGTGTGTGTGTGTGTGTAATGCGCACTTCAGTAAATGAAGTCGCTCTGAAGTTTAGACAGAAGGTCATAGGGAATTTGAAAGCAACTAAACACTTAAAAAATGAGGGGAACACTTAAAGGAATCCTATTGTGTGTGTGTGTGTGTGTGTGTGTGTGTGTGTGTGTTTATATCTTACCAAGGAACCAAATTGACAGTAGTAGGATTATGTACCAGTTTGGAACTTTTGGTCGTTTTCAGCTGGTCCTTATGAGTAAACAAACAAACGCTGCGTCTTTTAACCCCGAAGAGTTCAACATTTTTTACATTTTCCTGCTGAGGTTTTAAAAGTATTTGTATCCATATGTACAGTACAGATGTACAGATGGTCTAAATTAAGTACACACAACTTTGTCATCTACCTAAATCGAAAACACTTGATGTGATGATGCAACTGATTCACTACTCAACTGATTCAATACTAAAATGATTCACTGGAACTCAACTGATTCATAACTCAAATAATTCAGTAGAACTCAACTCATTCACTGCTCATCCGATTCAGTAGAATTCAACTGATTCAATATTCAACTGGTTCAGTAGAAATAAACTGATTCACTGCTCAGCTGATTCAGGTTACCTGAACTTAATGTATTACTCAACTGATTTGCTAGAGTTGAACTAATTGGCTGATTAAATGATTCACTACTTAAACTTATTATTACACACAACAGTCACCTGCCTAAAACAGTTGAGGTGATGGTGCAAATGATTAACGAGAGTTGAAAAGATTCGATTCTCAGCTGACACACTAGAGCTGAAATGATTAAATTCTTAACTGAATCACTATTCAACTGAATCACTAGAGCCAAATTCTAGTGCGAGAACCAAATTCTAGCCCGGATTACTTACTCAACTGATTTGCTAGTCTGGAATTGATTTACTTCTCAACTAATTCACTAGAACTGATCTGATTCATTACACAACTGATTCACTACTCAACTGATTCACCACTCAATTGATTCACTACTCAACTGATTCAGCAGAACTCAAAAGATTCACCACTCAGATGATTCACTACTTAACTGATTTGCAGTTTGCTAGAGCTGAACTGATTTACACACAACTTTGTCACCTACCTTAATCACACACAGCTGAGGTGATGATGCAACTGGTTCACTAGAGCCGAACTGATTCACTATACAACTGATTTCCTCACACTAAAACGATTCACTAGTCAACTGATTCACTAGACCCGAACTGATTCACTACCTACTTGATTCACTAGAACGAAATGTATTCATTACTCAACTCATTTGCTCGAGCGGAACTGATTTACTTCTTAACTGATTCACTAGAACTGATCTGATTCACTATGCAACTGATTCACCAGAACTCAACTGATTTAGCTTTAAGGTTTTAATAACTGTAGTGAATATGTAATATCTTCCTTTTTGGCTTCTTGGCTGCAAAGAGTGAAACCTGACGTGATCCCCCACTGCTGTGGACATTAAAGTTTGTGCTGCGCTTTCTGATATGATATGATTTTCTCCTCATCCTGGTTGTTAAGACTGATTATTTGAGTTCCTGTCAGCTCAGATCAGTCCGGTCATTCACCTCTGACCTCTCTAATCAGCCAGGTGTCTCAGGAGGGTTCTTTGTTTGCTTTTTCACATTATTCCTTGTAAACTCTAGAGATTGTTGTCTGTGTGTGTGTCCGTGTGTGTGTGTGTGTGTGTGATCCTACAAGAGTATGACTATGCACCAGTTTGAACTTTTTGGTTATTTTTGTCTGGTCCTTATGAAGGAAAGTGTTAAAAAACAACAACATTTAGGCATTTGGCAGACAACACTGCATCTGTTTGATTAAAAACCCAAGGCAAACATTTCTTTTTTCATTTTCCTAGCGAGGTTTTAGATGTGTTTGTAGGCACTGAACGTAGCATTAGTTGTTTCAAAGTGTACAGCAAATATTTCCAGATTTAAACCACAACGCTAATGAATTCTCAATTCTGATTGGTCAGAACATGTTTATTCCGTTCCCGTAACCGCCGCCTTATTAGGCTGGTCGCGTCTCGCGCACGCTCTAATGAGGTACCTTACTGTTTCTATAGTAACAGTTAACACGTGTAATGGTGAAAGCTCCACATAATAAACAGATAAATCCTAACAGACATTCTGGTAAAGCGTTCTGTATGTATGTGCTCGTTTGACGTTTATGAAAGGAGACTCGGGTGTCAGCGCTTAATTAATGATAGTGTGTTTGCTATCATGAGTAAGCCTTCAGGACAGAGTCTTTGAGTCTCGGGAACATGACGAGCTGCGTTTTTGTCTTGTTAACTTACACACAGAGAGGAAAAGCCAAAGGCTATAAAGAAGGAAGCACTGTTTGAGATAGAGTAGACGTTATAACGTAAGTGTTAACTGGAAATAAATTGAGTCATGGATATTCCACAACTATAGAGCTTAGGTTAAAGGTGTTACAGTATGTGTGATCACACACGCATGTGGATTTTTGTGGTGCAAGAAGAATGAAGCGGTGTCGGAAAAGAATTCATTTTCATCGATAAGACCTAAAGTTGGAAGCCAAGAGACAACTTTGGATAGGTCTAGCACACATTCAGTCATAAGCTACAGGCAATGTCTTCAGACTGTAGGCAGAAACCTCCAAGCATGGGAAGAGCACGCAAGCTCCATGTATACAAAGTGGAGGCTAAAACCCCTAACCCAGGTAGTATGAGGCCACCACTAAGCCACCATGCTGCCCAGGATACTTGTGCATTGCGTTACTGATTGATTCTACGTAGAATGAAATCAATGGTATTATTCATTCATTCATTCATTCATCTTCTATACCTCTTTATCCTCTATTCAGGGTCGCGGGGACCTGGAGCCTATCCCAGGAGTCTTAGGGCACAAGGCAGGGTACACCCTGGACAGGGTGCCAATCAATGGTATTATATGGTGTGTAATATTTTGTTTACTTGTTTACGGGGCAGGGTGGCACGGTGGTGTAGTGGTTAGCACTGGTGTAACTCAATGGTAACGGCGCTGGACTGCCGATCTGATGGTCCTGGTTCGAGCCCCAGCGCTGCTAAGTTGCGCACTTGATCAAGGTCCTTCACCATCAATTGCTCAGATAAGATCACGATGTCAAGCTGGCAAGCTGACCTTGTAAGGAACAGAAACAAAGGATGCCTCTCCAGTGGTGGGGAGTATTAGTCACCTGATGAACCCAATGTCATGCAAACATACCCTTAACCCACCCCCACCCCATTTGTTATGGAAAAAATTGGAACTGGAAGGATGTTAAATCCGTCACACCCTTGTGTTTGTGACTGAAGGCAGGAGATGTGACCCAAACCACTGTGCCACACTAGATGTCCAAGACCAATACACGGCCAATACGTCTTTGGAAAACTTGAAACTTGGAAAGAACGCGAAGAGCGTGCAAACTCCACTCAAACAAACCGTTGAAGGGTAAAGATATTATACAGGAGCTCTGCAGTGGCACATTTGCAGTGCAGGGATTTAGACCTTTAACCTTATGATCAATAGCCAAGAACATTAACTGCTTAGCCACCAGTGCTCGTAAATAAAAACAGTACGGTAACACCAGGGCTATATTGTAAGACAGTGTTTATGTACAGTATGTATGCGTATATGTGTTTGTGTTTGTGTGAGAGAGAGAAAGAGGAGAGAGAGAGAACGCAAAAGAAGTGAAATACACTTTGTAATACAGTATGTGGTTTATTTGCTGTTCCAGCGTTGCGGCATTGATTTGTGCATCTGTGAGTGTTGTGATCATGCAGGTCATCGCAGATGCTCCAATAGAGCTTTTATGCAAATGAGTTCAATTCTGGCACCCTCCTTGAATCACAGATGCATTTTTAACACTGACTAAAAAGCAGCATGGCTAAAAATTCATGCCAGAGCATTACACAATCGATTACAACGTTGTTGAGAGATCAACTTTTAAATCTTTTTTTATTACTCGTATTACTTTTACTTATTCGTCTTAAAAAGCTTAATAAAAGGGAAACATCAAACTCAAGCTCTGAACAAGCCCAAGCTACCCCCGGATCTCAGATGACACCAGCGATGTACTGTATTTCTAGTTATGACTCCCCAAACCTGCTTCTTCTTCTTCCCCATGGTGCCGTTTTCTTTTCTTTTCTTTTCTCCAGCCTGCCCGCAGCTCTGTTAGGGAACGTGTAGGACACTGAAGGATACATGCTTTCAAAAATCATATCTCAGCAGGCGGCATTCAAAGTGTGCGCTTCTGTTTCTGACGACTCAGCATTTATTCTGCTCGTACTACATCAGGAGGAATCCGTGAAATCTCAAGTCTCAGTCCCACTCCATATCTTTAGATCTTTATTACCTCGCAACTTCTCCGTCCTAGTCGAGCGTAAAAGGCCAATTCCATGCAAATGTCAAGCTTAAATGTTAAAAGAAAGTTGTAAGCTAGGTACGGATCCCTTAAATTGGCCAATTAGGTCAAAATTTAACGGAACTGCTCGCCTTTTAAAGAAACCGTACCATTTAAGTATCAGAAATGAAGAGGTGGAAGATAAGGTGCTCTGAGGCAGAACAGCATGTTTCACCAGCATGAGTCTCACTGCACTGGATCGAGACATTTTTATTAAACGGAGCGTTCAAGTCAAACCCGGAACCGCGATGCAATTTCTCGTGAATTGAGACGTAAAACCGATTGACATTTACAGAAGCCTTTAACCACAGTACGGGGATCAGCCTCTTGATCTTAGTAAAGCATTTAAGTCGTGCAAATGTTTTAAAGAACGGCATGCATCCGTGAATGACATTGCTGGGTGAGATGGCTCAGAGCCCGTTGCAGTTCTTGAAAATTTAAAACTTGACACCAACACATCTGTCTGTGGGAACTGGACGCAATCATTCACCACTTGTACATTACAGGAACTCGGCAGGGCGTTAATGCTGCATAGAACTGTACAGTTCTGGCCTCGCTCCAAGCCATTTCAACATATTTGGGTCTTTAAAGGAGTTCCTGGGAGGCCAGTGTTTCAGTCAAACATGCAGTCCGATCATTGCTCCGGTGTATTGAGAAAACCTTCACCTTGCTGATAGTAAAACGCTGGGATGAGTGTGTTAGTGTAGCAGGGGATTATCTAGAGAAATAAAAAGAGTTTTTACGCTCATAAATACAATGGGGCAAAAAAGTATTCAGTCAGCCACCAAGTGTGCAAGTTCTCCCACTTAAAAAGATGAGAGAGGCCTGTAATTTTCATCATAGGTATACCTCAACTATGAGAGACAAAATAAGAAAAAAAAAATAATCCAGAAAATCACATTGTAGAATTTTTAAAGAATGTGTTTGCAAATTATGGTGGAGAACTTGCATAATTGGTGGCTGACTAAATACTTTTTTGCCCCACTGTATGTTCGGTTATTCTGGACAAGCAAAAGTCCCGGTTTGACTTGAACACCCCAATGTAAAAGTGTAAATGAAATAATAGTTTAACAATAAAAGGTCAGAGTCAATTTGGATAAGGTTGGACTTTTATTTAATGCTTTGATTATCATGAACTCATATTTTCTACAACAATTAGCCATATGGTTGTGCGATCGCTGCAGCCTGGGGAACGTAGTAGTAGAATTTCCTGTCACATACACATCCAGATATTTCTCGTCCCTTTCACATATTTTCCTTCATTTGTTTATTCATCTTCATCTGTAGCCCATCTGCTTCAGGTTCTAATGCGATGTCCATTCTGACATGCTTTTCTGCTCATCACGGTGGTACAGATTGCTTATTTGACTTAAACCTGGTTTTCTGTCTGCTTAAATCAGTCTCTTCATTTAACTGTGACCTCACAGAGCTGCTGCTTATTGAATTATTTCCCATGCAGTGTACATGCATGTACTGTACAGCATGCTCGCATACTCTAATTAGCAACCCTAAATAGCAAACTCTCAGCAGAGTCATCACAATGTCAAGATCAAGGGGATGTGAACAATAGCAAGAGCTCTTGACCTGTACAGTATCTGCATGATTTGATGCATTGAACTGATTGTCTGATTAAATAGCTGCATAAATCCTCATTTGTATGTGTGTGTGTGTCTGTGTGTGTGTGTGTGTACATATAATACCCTATACAGTATAGCTGTTTAAATATATTTTATGCTACAGCATTTCTCTCTTGTTGGAATATATATATTCTTTCTGCGTAAGTTTGCCCCACATGGGGATAACATTACATGACGGTATGTTTATGTGAAGGCAAGTTTCTTCTATTCCTGATCTGAAAACTCCCAATAGTCTTTGTTTCAGACTTTTATCCACTGGGTCTTTGGTAGTGATGGTTCGTTCATAAACGATTTGTTCTTTTTGAACAAGTCTTTAACGTGAGTCAGGAGAACGAGTCATCGCAGAGAGTGATTCGATCATTTTATACATGAGCAAAGCATCACAAAACCTACGTAGGTTATGAACAGGAAACAGAAATGAGTATTTGGGTATTTGAACCTTTGAGTCTTTGGTCCGAATCGTTGTTCTTTTGTCATGTGACTCCCATAGACGCTATGCAATGCAAAAGATTCAAAAGAACGAACGACTCGGACTAGAAGACTCATGAGAAGAACCATTCAATTCTGTTTCCTGTGTAATGCACTGATAGCGTCTAATGGGAGTCACGCGGCAAAAGAACAAACGACTCAGACCAGAAGGTATGAGAGGTGAGCTGCTCATTCTGTTTATCATAATATGTCCTTAGCTGCATTGTAATATTTTCATTACTGGAACTATAGCCAAATTGTGACATTGTGTATGTAGACGTGTTGGGGGTCTGTTTATTGAAAATGTAACATTATATTTTATTTCTGATCAAAATAACGAAATGAACTAAATAACAAAGTAACGCGTTAGAGCACTTGGATTACTTTTTAGATGTAACGAGTTTTGATCGAACGCATTAGATCCGCCATTTAAGTACTGTTATTAAGTTATTTTTTCAAAAATGTAATCCGTTATTCAGACAATTTATGTAAACCGTGAGCCAGACAGCAGTCATTCCCAATCACTCCGAGTCGTCCTACAAGCCCCGCCTCCCTGTTATTCCTGCTGTTATACCCCTATCTCACCTACAGTATGCGGTTTGACTATGCGAGGACCGACGTGAAACCTAATCACAGCGCCAAAACTCGTGGTGAATCATGGTGAACCGTACTTACAGGCACCGCATGAAACCGCGTAGGTGAGATAGGGGTATTAGTAGTTAACAGATTATGGGGCGAACTCACTGAGTGATGATGGTAGAATAATTATAAAGGTCTTGACTAAAACAACATGCATGAGGAATCACAAAGGGGTTTTCATTTCCTGCAAGGGAAAAGTACTCGAACTAGTTACTTTTATCAGAAAGTAACACTGTAATGTAACTGATTACTTTTTAAAGACAGTAATTTTGTAATGTTATTAGTTACTTTAAAAAGTAACGTCCCCCAACACTGGTGTTAATGCATGCCACACAAAAGAATCTTAGTACAGTATATCACTGAATACATCTCTATCTCCAAGCATTTCTTTTACATACGATGTGGAAGTATGTGTGTGTGCGTAGTGTCTCCAAGCCAGCTCCGTTCTGAAAGTGCTAGTGACCAGCTTCAAACCGGCCTGTGAAACACTGCATAAACAGAATATTTGTGTTTGTTCCGGTTCACACTTTAAACATGTCCTGATAAGATGGATCGAAATAGTGAAATGTACGAGTGAGTATCTTTGACGTGAAGTGATTCATTAGACTGCTGAGAGCGTGCAATAAAGAACGCACCGCTAATTAGGACTCACCTCAGCCCCTGAATCATCTGTTTTTCCGTGGTGCGTCATGGCGCTTTCGTGTTTATTAGCGAGCATGTTGGGTCAACCGGTGTACCGCACAGTCCCGAGGGGATTTGAGCGTCCTCGTCTGTAGATCTATCACTGTTAGACGTTGGCGATGAGGGAAAACACGCAAGAGAAAGTCAGTGGGGAAAAAAAAAAACTTCTGAATAAAGAGACACTGTGTTGGAAGCATTAGGATCCTGCTGTACTCATTGCAGCGTGAGAGAGACAGAGGGTTTAAGGCTATACTTAGTGATAAACTTAGCCTTTATGATTGTAGATGGCATGTCTTCTAAAGAGAGCAATGAGCAAAAAAGCAATTAGTGACTTAAGAATAGAGCAAGAATGAATAAGAGAGCATTAGGGACAGTAGCGTGAAGGAGACTCCTGCTTATCCCAGGGGATTGCCCCTCTCTGAAACGTGCACAGTTTTTTTTATCAGCTCAACATGAGTCCTTTTGATCAGTGCACACGCTGCTGGTGCGCATTCACGCTCGCCTGCTTGTGCTCATGCTCACGGTCTGCCTGACTGATCCCGCCATCAGCAGGGTGAAAGAGCACCAGAAATGAGGAGTGAAAATACTCTCTGGCACGCACTGCGAGAAGGACCGGGAGAAACAATCAAGCATGCGCTCTTCATCCTGCCCGCGGGAGCACCGAGGTATCGGCTTCTGCTGCTCTGTTTGTCATGCCGCATCATGTGGAGGTGAACGCCGCAGCCCGAGTGTTTAGGCCTCTTCGTTTAGTCTATTCCTGGATCAATGCTTTATAACAAAACACATACACACACACACACACACACACACACACACACACACACACACCTTCGTACCTCCAATCTTCTCTCTATACACATGAGCCTGGAACACGCACACACACACACACACACACACTCAGCCAAGTGGGTCAGCCCATTTCATTTTATAGCATTTCTGTAGGCGGAAAATGAAAGACGGCCAGCAGGGACAGCACCTGTTTCTACACATTTTATACATGCTGTTGAAGAAACTTTTTATTCCTAGATTGCAGGAAAAGAAGTTTGTAATAAGTTAAGAAATATATTTTTTTGAATAAATTTTTTTGTTTATTTTAAAACATCCGCAAATTACATTGTATGACTGGGAAACTTCATATTGTCTTTTGTAACGGGTTCGACCCATGTTGCACGGGCAGCACCATAAAGCACGGACACGAGACGAGGTCTTACGGGGTAAAAAGGGTAATTTATTTAGGAACATAAGAATGTGCACATTCTTTCCTAATTCCGTGGCCCCGCTCCGTTGCGCACCTGCAGAAGGGGAGGCCGCCTAGCTAGTGAGCGAGGAGCGATATTGATTTGGGTGCACGCCCTTCACAGGTGCACACCGTGACTCTTTGTATGTTATATTTCAAATAAGTTTCAATAGCGGAAAATCAGATTTCATGTCTAGCCTATTATTATTATTATTATTATTATTATTATTATATATATTCATAGTTCCCTGACAGGGGAAAAAAACTTCCAGAAGTCGTCAAACAAAGCCCCTACTTCTCTTTGACTTTTATTTAATTCATTTGGTACAGTATATACTGTAGGCCACGTTTAATCTCCCCACCCGCTGCACTACACACATCGGCCGAGGGTCCTGGTAGGGCTTTTTTTCCTTTTGTGCATGGCTAACAGGGTTCCTTTTCATGCACAGCATGAGGAAACTGATGAAACTGAACTAAATAAAGCGCAACACAATACTATAACTTTCCTGTTATGAATGGATCAAAAGAACTTGAAAAACCAGGCATGAATACAGTACAGTATGTTTGTATGATGAGGATAAAACACTCTGTTTCACAGCCAGGATGTTGGCCGATGACTTGCTGGCTGGAGTGCTTACAATAAATGGTGTTGGTTTTAAACAAAGAAAAACTTAATGATAGTACTATTATTGTAATGTTTCAAAGTTTCAATGAAAGAATGTTCTTGGCAAAATCTTTTTCCACTGACCTTTCATCGTAGCTTTTTATTCCCTTTCCTGCGAGTTCTCATGAGTGCTCTTACTCTCACTAGTAAACATCGCTGTGATTTCTACCGTCCATGCAATTTTACCCCGCACCTAAGTGATCCTGGATCAGAGTCGTTTATGAACACATTTGGTCTGTGAAGTTGATGGTTTCCCCACTATCCTTCCAGGTTGTAATAACTGTATTGGACAGAACCTAACCCAGTTCCAGTAATTTTATGATTTCTTTGCTTGAAGGAGGCCAATAATTTGACCCTTCCAGAACAGCAACTTATCTTTTTGGCAATGTACAACATAATTGATGAGAGAATCTTACTTGCATTGTGAACGTTCCATTAAAGTCAATGTAGGTGATTAAAATGCATGATGTGCTGTTTATTAATAAATGAAAAATGCAGTCATTGCCAAATGCTTTTTCCTATTTCCTATACAAGGAATACTGGTCTAAGACCAGTAATACAATTTCCTACAGTAAATACCTATAATTAGCTTTGCATTACTGTGTTTATAGGAAAATACTTAGCTTTGCATGACTGTGTGGCAATACAATGGTGTGGATTATTTGTGTTTTGTAAATACCTAGCAAAACTGGATGTACTTCCGAAGCAACAGACAACTATGTAGTCGCACTTTAAAACCCAAAGCAGCATTAATGATCTAATGTCAATTAATTGGAGTGTTTTACATTTTAGTATCCCAATCAATTCAGAATCACGAGATCATTGAGATGGTGCGGTGCAGCTCTAGGGTGATGATTCTTGCTATTCCACCCTTATTGCAATGTGAACGTTTAGAAGAAGCACAGCTTTAATTCGCAGAAAGATGGTTAACTGCCTATTAATCTACCAAGGGATCTACCAAGAGTGTACAATCACTAAGATTTAACACCAGTTATCACTTCGATAATACTCTGTATAACTGCTAAGAATATTATTAAAACCATCCTTCAGGTTAACATGTAAGTTTTGAGAATGAAGCAAATATTAATTCTCACAAAGTCCTCTCAAAGTGCCTCAGGGTTTTTAGATCTTTTGTCAGATGTTACTATGGTGTACTGAAGTATAATTACAAGCATTTCATAAGTGTCAAAGGCTTTCAGTGACGGTTACATTAAGTGTTTACAAAAAGTCAATATTTGCAGTATTGATGCTTCTTTTTCAAGACCTCTGCAGTTCACCCTGGCCTGCTGTCAATCAACATCTGGGCCACATTCTGACTGATTGCAGCCCATTCTTGCCTGGAGTTTGTCAGAATTTGTGGGCTTTTGTTTGTCCACCCGGTTCTTGAGGATTGACCGCAAGTTCTCAATGGGATTAAAGTCTGGGGAGTTTCCTGGCCATGGACCCAAAATAGATGTTTTGTGTCGCCTTATGGCGAGAAGCTCCATCATGCTGGAAAAGGCATCGCTCGTCACCAAACTGTTCTTGGATTGGTTGGGAGAAGGTGATCTTGGAAGATGCTTTTTTGTACCATTCTTTATTCATGGCTGTGTTCTTAGGCAAAACTGTGAGTGAGCCAACTACGCTTGGCTGAGAAGTAACTCCACACATGACTGGTCTCAGGATGCTTTACCGCTGGCAGGACACAAGACTAATAGTTGCATTTAAAATTAATATTTGTGTCATTCTCAAAACATTTGAACATGGCGGTGCAAAGTACTAGTATATAAAAAATAGTGTAAAAAAAAAAAAAAATTGACATGTTATGCCTTCACGGTTATTCCATCTCCAGACACTCCTCCCCAAGTGCTGTGTGATTGCTTTTGGTTTTGTGGTGCAGAAGGAGAATTGTGTCGTGCTCAGAAAACTATCATCTTAAAAGTAATTCCTTAAATTGTGTTAGTACAGACAAAAGTAATAGCATTACTCAAGCCTTTTTTTGCAGCAGTACTGAGTATTTTCCCCCTCACTGCCTCCTGGAACACTGAGTTTAATTTGATAAGACTGTTTCAACCACAGCGCCTCATTTCCATTTGGCAAATTACAGAAGCAGATTTGGCCCGCCGGCGAAAAAGAAAAAAAAAAAACTTTAGACCACTTTGACGTCATGTTTTTGCCACATCCTACTGAAGCCCCTTTTTAAAAAAAGAAACTGCGTCTGAATCCAGACACCAATTTCACATCCATTTGCCAGAGCCCCTGCTCTTTAAAATCAGCTTCTCTAGAACTGATCACTTAGCCGCACGTACAATAGGAGGAAATCTACCATGAATTAGTTTCATTCCTTAGATCCTAAAAGCATTTTTATTCTTGTATGAAATTAAATTATTAGGGCTGGGACTCGATTAAAAAAATTAATCTAATTAATTAGAGGCTTTGTAATTAATTAATCGAAATTAATCGCATTTTAATCGCATATAAATATTTGACCT
>JAQQZS010000033.1:7171234-7188180 GCA_030068045.1 Platyallabes tihoni
ACCTGGAGCCTATCCCAGGAGACTTCGGGCACTAGGCGGGGTACACCCTGGACAGGGTGCCAATCCATCGCAGACTTATACTGTACTTTGCTCATGATATAGATATAGACCTGGATTGCGTGCTAGTTCTGAGATGGACTGGCTACGCATCCAGGGCGTGTCCCTGCTTTACACCCAGTATTCCTAGTATAGACTAATCAGGATGAAGATGGAGCTTTATCCGACTATCCGTCCCTTTTTGTTCCCCGCCTTCAGGCCAAGAGAAACGCACATCTACCAGGAACCAGCTGTGTGTGTAAGCGCTTTGAGGCAATTCAAGGACTGATAATTAAACAGACAGTTTGTGTGTGTGTGTGTGTGTGTGTAATTCAGCTGGATGCTGCTGGTGGGGTAAAGCAAGAGTTTAAATGGGATGGAAATGAGGCAATTTGCTGTACAGGGGAGAACGCTCTCGTCGCTAAAACACGTGCATCAGATTCATGCGCTGCCTCCTACAATGCCCCTGCACAGGAACACACACAAACACACACACACACACACACACACACACACACACACACACACACACATTCCCCAGTGTTCTAATGGACATTGAAAAGAAAGCCTGGCAATCACTGGGTCCTTGTCTTAAAATGTCACCATGTGTGCCGTTTGCCAGAACCCCCTCTTCGTCTCCGTGTGTGTGTGTGTGTGTGTGTGTGTGTGTGTGTGTGTGTGTGTGTGCGTGTGTGTGTGTGTTACAGTTGTACGGATACGTACTGTAACTATACACTAATATATCTCTATATAACAAAATCTATATGATGACCTTCATCATTCAGGGTTTGTTTGTTTGTTTGTTTGTTTGTTTGTTTTTAGCATGTACAGTATAAACAGCACAGTTGTGTATAGATTGTCTCATATTGTATTGTACTGTGTATCCAGTACGGCGTGCTTTGTAATGCTGAATAATATTCAGTAACCGACTGTGGGTGTGTGTGTCTGTGTGCGAGTGTGTGTTTGTGCACGCTGAGTAAATCTGTGTTTGTTTGAGTGGGTGTGTATTTTTGTGACTGGCTGTGCAGCTTGTTTCAGCTGTCCATTGTGTGTGTGTGTGTGTGTGTGTGTGTGTGTGTGTGTGTGTGTTTCTATAGAATCTATTCAGACACAAATAAAGGTGATCGTGCAGACCGTTGGGTGCGTTATGTTGTGAGTGTGTGTGTGTGTGTGAGAGCAGAAGAACGAGTGATTGTAGAGTCTACAGTGAGCTCACCATGAGCTGGTGATACAGTGCACCTTATTTGGAGGAAGAAATAGAAGCTTCGTGGGCAGTCTGTGTGTGTGTGTGTGTGTGTGTGTGTGTGTGAGACCAATGACACACTGTCCCCTATATGGTGCAGAAAGATGTGGGGATGGGGGGAGGCGAGCCCAGATGGAGTGATGGATAAGGTGACAGCGGCGGCCGAGGAAATCAAGTCGGCGCATAACAAAAGCCCGCGGCAGCCCGAGCGTTCGTGATGTAATCAGGCCGTGACATCGCCGCCTCGCGTCGCCATCACCACAGCGACTGCTCACCTCCTCCAGCTGTTGCCAGGCACCTGTCTCCATGGAGATGTAATCCAGGGTGGGGAGGTGGGCGACTCGGGGAGCGAGAGAGAGAGAGAGAGAGAGAGGGGTGAGGAGTGAGAGGTGAGGAAGAGAGCTAGCTGTGACTCAGGGGTGTGTAAAGTAGGAGTATATGTAGGATGTGTGTATGTGTGTGTATGCATAAGAGCGTGTGGCAGTTCAAGGTCGGGTGATGTATTAAGCTGTAATGGTAACGTCGCTATTGATTAGAGCGTGTAAGTAGTGGACATTAATTGGAACAGTTATTATGGTAATTGAGAGCGCTCAATCTTTCCTCCTAAGAGACAGAGACGGACGAGGAGATGGAGGGGATACAGATACAGACGGAATACGAGATGGTCACAGACAGGGGTGTGTGTGTGTGTGTGTGTGTGTGTGTGTGTGTGAGAGAGAGAGAGAGAGAGAGAGAGAGGAAGTCATGTTGACACTAATGGTAATCCCTCTGTGGAGAGTGGCATGTCGCTGTCTGTGTCCGAGCCTCTAATGATGTACTAGCGCCGTGACACAGAATGACACAGACACAAACTTTTCTTGTTTTTTTTTCTTTTTTTCCGCAAGAAGTCTGTTCAAGAAACTTTTTTTTTCCTTTCTTTTTTTAAAACAAAGCAACCCACGTTTCCTCCGGGGTAAGAGCCGAACCGTCACGTGTTCGGACGTGGACATTTTTGATAACTCGTCACGGAAAAATATTTTAAATTCTGAACCCATTCACACAGCATGTATGTAGCCAAAAGTATACGGACACCTGATCATCTACATACTGTAATGTGTGTTGCCTCCAAAGTGAATTCAAGCACTACTAGTCAAATGTACTGTATGGACACACCTTCTGAATCCATGGGCTTTCCTGAGTTTTATTTCTTTCTACACTGTCAAACAATGCTGAAGGCGTCCACAATGTGAAATATTCTCCTTTAAACAGTTGATATTTTGATTTCCGAGACTGGTGACTCTAAATGAACTTCTCCTCTGCAGCAGAGGTAAACTTTGTTCTTGCGTTCCTGGTGTTCCTGGTGTTCGTTTCGTCATGGTGCTCTACAGTATGTTGTAGCATTAGCAATTTTCCTTCAGTGGAATTATGCGCCTAGGCACAAAGTAAGCTTTAGGTTTGACTAGAGTTCTGACCTCAACTCCTGCAGAGCACCTTTGGGATGAACCAGCTAATGCTTTTGGGG
The DNA here is from genome assembly GCA_030068045.1 of Platyallabes tihoni. Classification (NCBI taxonomy): domain Eukaryota; kingdom Metazoa; phylum Chordata; class Actinopteri; order Siluriformes; family Clariidae; genus Platyallabes; species Platyallabes tihoni. The sequence goes on from JAQQZS010000033.1 coordinate 7,174,015, forward strand.
CTGAACACCAATCCCAACATCCAGGTTCCAAAATCTCCAAGTCCAATGCCTTTGCATAAGAGTAAAGGTTATTCTTACAAGGGACAAGGGCTGGAACAGTTTTATGATGAGGTGTCCACATACTTTTGGATATATATTCTTATCCATCCACCCATCTAGGAACCTTTGTAGTCCAATCGAACCCTCGAGGTGTAAGGAGGTGTAAGGAGATATTTACATTACATTTAAGGCATTTGGCAGACGCCCTTGTCCAGAGTGATGACTTACATTTTCATCTCATTATACATCTGAGCAGTTGAGGGTTAAGAGCCCAAGGGCCCAACAGGGACAACTTGGTGGTCGTGAGATTTAAACCTGGGACCTTTCGAACCGTAGTCCAATGTCATAACCACTTAGCTACCCCTGACCCTAACCAGTGCCAAAATTTTATATATATATATATATATATATAATTATTTTTTTTACCTTGCGTTCAGTTCACACCGACTGACCTCATGACGTGTTCCGGTCTACCATCAGTCTAATCCTGGAAGCGTACGGTATGATACCCAGATCTTGTGGAACGGTTCCCAATCATGTACCAGCTCGCCTCTGTTCTCTGTCCTCATGACCACCTCTTCCCCTTATAACCTCTTAAATTTTTCCCCGAGTGCTACGTCGGTGCCGCGCAACAGCTACACGCACACACATGGCTGATTAATAAAGAGCTTTGTGTCTCCCTCTGATAATGTGTCAGGGTTAGCTTAGCGTTCATTTGAAACGCTTCTGCTTCTGCGATTGGCCTTTAAAGCATCCAGACATGCAGAGCTTAGCGCTTTCAAAGGGACACTCCTGCTGTGCCCACGTACCTGTCAGTGGAGGGCAGGATTTACGAGCGTCGCCCTGCATGACTTGATGAAAGTCCATTAAAAAGGCCCAGTCTGGGACCTGCTGGGGTCATTTAGTTCCTTTGCACTCCGTTAGCTTGGCCTTTATTAAACAGAGCTCCACACTCCCCGTTCATGCTATTAATCTCTCCGTTTTCGCCCACCACCCCAAAAAGTCATGAATAGCAAAATGGCCACCAGTGACGAAGCTTTTCACTGCTCTTTTGATGGGAAAGTGTTTCTAGTTCTCCCTCTCACTGTCCCCTTTTAAAACTTGATCTGGTTCACACCGGGTTGATGGTTTGCCATCGGGTGCAAATCTAGGCAATCTTTAGTGTGATTTTGTGCTCTGTGGTGACCAAACAATAAGCCAAACAATGGGATGTTTTGACTGGATTTTGTTCCAGCTGTTCAGCATTATTAGCAGGTTTTAGGTGTCTAGTTTAGCCTTTTATACTTTACACATTCACATCATTTTGTCATGAGGTTTTCATGAGAGCGAAAGAAAGACTGCATTCGCTCGAGTATTCAGTTTTATATCATTTATTCCAATAAAGCCTCGTCATGTACAACGTGCCAATACACTGTGCGGCTGAAAAAGGGGGGAAAAAAAGCGTTGATTAGCTTGAAAGACGTGGGTATCCCGTTGTTAGGTTTGAAGAGAACCGGAGAAGAGATCTCTGTTTATTATCAGGAAAGAGAGCATATTTAAGCATTTTGGCCGGGTGCCCTGTGTCACGTACTGTACATACCGTATTTTAATAGCAGCAGTCATTAACATGTAAGTCAAAGACCTGGAGATGAACAGATGATAAGAAATAAATTAGCATTTTCCGGTTAAACAAAAGGGTTCTGAACATGCAGGAACAAAAAACAATGATAAATGGCGATCACTAAAACGCTTGGTGAAGTTGCATCGTAAAAATACTTGAAAATATTTCCATTTCAGCGAACTTCAATAGTGCAAGTAAGGGCATTTTCCCATGCACGAGGATTCAGAACTGATAGGGTCGCGACTTAACAGCTGTCTGGCCATAAGAAAACCACTTGTTTGTGAGACTGACCCTATTCATTTACCAGACACCCTTATCCAGAGCAACTTACATTTTTATCTCATTATACATCTGAGCAGTTGAGGGTTAAGGGCCTTGCTCAAGGGCCCAACAGGGACAACTTTGTGGTCATGGGATTTGAACTGGGGACCTTTTGAACTGTAGTCCAATACCTTAACCGCTGAGCTGAGCTACCCCTGACCTACAACCTGAGGGTAAACTGTAGCCATTACGTTTTTTTTATTTCTCATTGCAAAGAAAGTGTTAAAATTACAATTAAAGTACGATTTAAAATTCAGATCAATGGGAGCAATGAGAAAGACATCATACTGTAGCATATATGCTGTTGTCTTAAAGCAGATTATTTTTAAAACTTTTTTCATTAGCGAGTAATGAAATACTGGTTCTTTGAAATCAAATACACACAATGGTATGTGAAAGAGACGATGGGGCTTGAATTCTTTCTAGACCAGAGTGTACTGTAGGTTCATGCTGTGTATAATGGACATCCCATGTGATCATTACATGTGACGAGATTTGATCAACTGATTGATATATACTGCTTCTTCTTCTTCTTATTATTATTATTATTGTTATTTTAACTGATACATCCAAGAAGGTTCACAAGAATTTAATTTTATCTCATACATTTTCCTTAAAATGTGTCAGGGAGCAGAGAAGCAGATTAACTAAACACACACAGTCTAATGGTACGAATACAAACTGGATTATAGCACAAGTGGCATTTTTTTTTTTTAAAAACTCTTTTGTGATTGAACAAAAGATTTAGAAGCTCTTCAGAGTTCTGATGACATGAAGCCATTACAGACTTGAAATCATAAATCACGAATGCAGCCATCGCATTGCCTTTAATGCACTTTTCCCAGCATTTCATAAGTGCTTGGATACTATCAAGGTAGAAAATCTTCTCAGTATGATCTGCCTCATCAGGTCTAAAACGCTGGCCTCCCAGGACCTCCTTTAATGGCTCAAACATGTGGAAATTGCATTCCACATTGGAGTGAGGGCAGGACCTTTAGCAATATCTCCCAGTCTAGTTCCTGTAATGTGCAAGTGGTGCGGTGTTAGTCCTGCGAAAACAGAATGCCTTTGATGATCAAAGCAGGAAACTTTTCAGACGTCAGATCATCGCTCCAGCACTAGTTGTGTTATTGAGTCCCAGTTTGACTTGAACACCCCTCGTCATTCGTCTTACATAATTCTTACTATGGCCCGACTGAGACCACATGATATAATGTATTGCTCATGGCTGATAGTTTCACTGTTGAGATATTGACAGATATTCATTTTTCTATCCTCACACTAAACATCAGTATCAGCCGCCACTCGCAGCTTCTCCCGACTTTATTGTTATTAAACACTAAACTCTGCAGACCTGTAGCTAACAAGAAAGCACATGGCTTTAATTACGACCCTGCTGTTTTTACACAGCGCGCCGTTGCAGCTGAGCTGCGGATGGCGTTTAACTCCCTGCGCATTCTCATCCTGCCATTTATTAAACCGAGCTTCTCTCGGAGAGCATTTGATTTCACACAGATGCTTTTCCCAGTGCGTCCCCTGTTTAAGTGGCGTGTTGCCCCCCTGAGAGAGAGAGAGAGAGAGAGAGAGAGAGAGAGTCTGTTTGTCCTGCACAGGTGTGGAAATTTGGTTTAACCCTGAACTCCCACTGTGCGAAAGCAACTGCAGCATCCGTGCATGTGTGCAAGTGTGCAATTGTGTGTGTCCCATTCTGTCCTCAAGTCAGAGAACTGTGCCAGGGATTAGCATTTATTAATCTGCGCTCCACGCTCCTCCTGTCCCCGACTCATATTTATTCATACATGGCAGATTTTTTTTTTAAAGCCACAGTAATTAGTGGGTATCCAGGGGGAGAGTGTAATTGTGTCCTGGGGGATGGAGGCATGGCATGGGATGAAGGAGAGACGGAGACGGTGGAGGAGAGGAGACCGAGCAGCAGACGGCAGAGACAAACTAGAGAGTGCGTCCTGCTGGATGAAAAGACAGTGATACAGGGTCGAGGGAAACGCTGCGGCAACGTGTTGCGAAGTGTTTACACGGATTATGTCAAGAAGATTTTTTTTAAATGTAGAAGCCTATAAGCATGTCAGGATTAGGCATTAAAAGAGACAGAGAGAGAGAGAGAGAGATGTCCTTGCTATTAGTACTGCTTCTTGGTTTGTTGCATAACAGGAAGTGCTTTAGAACACAAAGGCGAGGAGAAAACGTCCATAAACGCAATAATAGCTTTTAGGTCCTATTGCTTATCTTTTTTTTTTTATCTCCAAGAACAAAAAGAAAGATAATTTAGCTCATGAATAAACAGTAATAACCTTAGCAGGCTTCCGTGACCTTGCTAATTAGCTGATGAGTTGAAGCGGCGTGTCTGGGAATCAGCGCGGCGGCCCTCAGGACTCGAACTCGTCTCCGCCGCTTTAAGACGAACTTAAGAAGAAAACTACATGAATTAAAACAGTGGTTTAGAGGCAGATCAGATTTACACAGATTTTCCGCTCGCGTCAGCCGCAGTTAGTCGATCACTCAGATCGCGAGTGGTGTGTAACCTGCGCTTTTCTTTTTCCTGGTGGTGTTATTTTAGAGCTACTAGGATTAAGATAATGCATGATGATGATTAGTTTCAGGCAAAGTGCTTGCGGAGCTCATTACACGCTCACCTCACTTCAAACAGTGTTAAGTTGCCTGCTTATGTCAAGTTGCCTGCTTATTTCCTACATGAGACAGCGCTACTTACTTATTCAAACACAATCTCATTACAATTTCGATGTATTATTTTATTATTTTTTATAATTATAGAAATTAAAGATCTACTGTAGCTACAGTAGGTTACTATTACTTATTATTAATATTGGTTATTATACTGTATATTAACAGTAGTAACACCACTGATTAAATAGCTTATTAAAGTTTAAAAATGTGCCTAATTGTGGAGGAATTACAGCCTATTCGTATTTATGCAGCACAACAACAAAATGCCCGAAAGGCACCTCAGACAAAAAAGGGCACATGTGGCAGATGCTTAGGAACTTTCGCCCTGTCCTGTGCACTTCTATGGGGCGGAAGACACGCTATATTCTCATGAGCTCATTAAAATCTAACACCTTTAACATTAATGAATAACTTTGACTTTATCAACACTTTATATCAACACTAATGCACATTCAAATGTGCAAAATAAGAGTAAAAAATCAGTTATATGGAGCATCAATGATAGTGTACGTGAAAGGTGTTATTACAGAAATTATATCATATGAGACCAAGCGCATTAATGTGAACCAGTGATTATAAAGCACTTCTACTGTATTCAAGCCATGTTATTATATGAAATTAAAAAAAAAAAAAAAATTAAAAACTTGTCTGGCCCAAAAAAAAAAAAAAAAGAGTTCAATTATTGGCCTGCATGAAGCAACGAAACACATTATTAACTGAATTAACCTGGAAAGATGTCAAACTATAAGGGTAGCGAACAAAAAAAAAATCATGCTTGCTGAAGTGGATCTGGGAAAAAATCAGCAGTATAAATCACAGCTATGTTTATTAGTTAAAATTAGAACACAGTGTGTTTCCATAAGAACACAATGTGATGAGAACTCGCAGGATTGGGACTAAACAGCTGTGTGGCCATAAGAAAAACAGTTTTTATTAAGACTTATCTGAAAAAAAGGCTTCAATTTGTCTGGGGAACATAAAAAGTGGACTAGAGAAAAAAAAAAAGTCATGTTGTCTGATGAGTCCAGATTGACCCTTTTCCAAAGCAATGGGTGCATCAGGGTAAAAATGGGAAGTGCATGAAGCAATGCACACATCATTAATAATGTACTGTACAGGTCTCAGGAGGCTCTGGGGTTGCTTCAGGTCTAGGCTCAGTAAAGTTATGTGACAAAAAATCAAGTCAGCTCTTGACCTAAATGTTTTGAATGACCAGGTTATCACATCTCTACACAGGAGTTTTATACATGAACATGAAGATGTTTTTGCCAAATCGTGTTTGTATTGAACAATGACTGAAGTTTGTCCAAAATGCGCTGTTTTATTTGATGCTTTCTTTTTTTAAAGCCTTTTTTTGTCACATAAACATTACCGCACAGTCTTTATTTTTCACATATCCCAGGTTTTGTTAGTAACCTGGGCTCGGAGTGCAGGGTCAGCTTTTATATGGCCCTCCTGGATCCGGCAGGGTTAAGGGCCTTGCTCAAGGGCCCATCAACCACAACTTGGTGGAGGTGGGACTCGAAACGCCAACTTTCTGATCAGTAACTCTCAGTAACACCACTGCCTCTGTCTCACCATCCTCTCGAGGTGTTTATTTAGCATTTACTGTATAGAAGGAGTCTCCAGCTTTTGCACTTCAGGAAAATGATCGTCTAATAACAAACCTGATGATAATTTTCCTGCGACGAAACATTTTGAACTGAAGCTTGTCTGTTATTAATGCACATGTGTCACATCCCGCGTAGAGGATTGGGTTTAAAGGCCGAGAAGTCAGGAGGATGAGAAGAAGGGAGAAAAGTCAGCATCGTAGATAAAGAGAGTTAGAAAGTTGGAGTGTAAAATGGGGTTCTGTTGATTTTTAAAATTTTTTTTTCCTCGGGGTTGAGAGCAGAGCATCGCTCTGACAGTGACGGAGTGAGACATTTTGTCATTCAAGTCATGTCCTTCAGTAAGTGTTCAGCTAACATTGTGGATTTTTTTTTTCCAGGATCAATTTAGACATCACTGTCACACACCCTGTATTAAAAACAGAGAGAGAGAGAGACAGAGAGAGAGATATAAGTGAAGAATGCTGAGCAGGGAAATGGATGAGAAATGCAGAGAAAAGTCGCGGAAGGTGTGATGGACGTGGCATGAATCAGAAGAAATTACAGAGAGTATTATAGATAGGCGAGGAGATGAATGAAATCGAGTAGAGCGTGAACAGGTGAGGGGTGATGAGAAATATTTCTCCCCAGGAGAGTCTCTGACCTTCAATCAATCACTCAATTAATCACAATTGTTTTGAATCTTCCTCCCATTTTTCTCACCTGCTTGCTGCTCATCCTTCTTCACTCAGACAATCTTTTCTCCCCCCCCCCCCCTCTCTTTTTCTGTTAATTTGTTTTTGCCTCCAGGTTTAACAGAATTCACAATCTTTTTTTCCCCACCTAATCTCTAGCCACCACCGTGTGATTATGCAGAAAAGAATTTCGATGCATTTTACCTGACAGCGAGAAGATTTAAGGAAAGGTGTTCACCTGAACTCAGACGTTATGTCTAAGGCCAGTTGTAATGTACAGTATGTGGCTGTATAATGGGAATGAATAAAAAAAAACAAGACAAAGTCTTACCAAAGCATTTGAATGGATTTTAATGCTGATGCCACCAGGCAAGCTTACAGAAAAGAAAGGGGGGGAAAAAATCTTCTTTTTTTTTCCCTTTCTTCTTTTTATTTTTTATATATAAAAAAATTATATACTTCCAAGTCATTCATCAATTTCAAGGAAAGTTTTTATCAATATAATCTGTCTTTAATGAATGATTGAATAAGGTAAAGTGATAAAAATTAATGTTTTTAGACTGACACTGATTTAGTAATTAATTAATATTAACAACATGCAATTAGCTTAACTGTGATAAACTATACTGCAGTGGTCCTGCATATAATTGCTCACGCCTTGCGAATTTTCGCTCTAAGAAAAAAAAAATTTGCAAGAAAATAACAAGGATTCGCAAGTAATACCAAGCATTTTTAGCGAGCGGATGCGAGGCAGACATAGCACCATGTGTTCCAAAAATGTTAACAAGACAGTGAGATTTAATATCCATTCATTTCATACTTTACTTCATTTACATGTCTATTCTAAATGTTTTGATTGTTTTAATATGCAAAAGAAATATGATTATAGTGTTGGAAATTGGTAATATTGGTATTGGAAATTGGTAAATATTTTTTGTTGGCTTGAACGGATTATCTGCATTTATATTATTTCCTATGGGAAAATGCGTTTCGCAATCTGAAATTTTGCCTTAAGTTTGTATGCCGAGATACCGCTGTACTTCCGAATAATTCATCAATTTCTAGAAAAGTGTTTAGCTAAAAAATCTTTCCTGTACTACAGTATAAGGGTCAACCCTAATGATCTAAACCAATCACGGTCTGGAACACATTTTTGTAACCAATCATAACATAGAAGGTGGGATTTGTCAGAAAATGTTGAGAATTCGGGCAAATCTAACCCCACGTCAGCATGCTAACATCAATTTTTATCATTATTTTATACGTTAATTTGCAAAAACAACATAAAATATGGTGTATAAAACTCATAGATGTGATTTTAGAAAATGTCTAGCAACGTCTCTGCTTACACTGACCCGGATATACTTCCTCTTAAAAAAACAAAAGAAAGGAAGAAAAACACTGTTCTTTTCATGTGCCTTTTCTGTTTTGGTTCTCCTTCTATTCAAGGTTCAAGAGATTTCATTTGCCTTTTGTACACATACAGCTCTCTGAGTCAGTAACAAAAAAAAGAAGGATAACAAAAGTAGAATAAAGATATAATGCAGGGATAAATAGTAGGAGGATTTAAGCTTTCGGACTATAACATGCTATAACATTATCTAGTACTGTACTGTAAGCGGCACAGTGGCTTAGTGGTTAGCAGTGTCACCCTGCACCTCCTGGGTCTGGGTTCGATTCCCGCCTCGGGGTCTGTGTGCATGGAGTTTGCATGTTCTCCTCGTGCTTGGTGGGTTTCCTCTGGGTACTCCGGTTTCATCCCATAGTCAAAAAACATGCAGATTAGATTAATTGGTGTTCCCAATTTGCCTGTAGTGTGTGAATGTTGACTAGATGTCTTACGATAGTCATAAACATAAGGAAAAGGTATTTTAAACCTGGATAAAGGTGTCTGCCAAATGGCGTAAATGTCAACGTAAATGGATTACTTTCTAAATATTTTACAATTCAAAACATGACGTAAACAGAATATACATGCATCATTCAGACAAAGTAAAAATTATACAATAGGACAGTCTGGCAATTTTAAGTTACTAATGGCTGATTTTAAAAATAAAAATAGAAATAAATAAAAAAGGAATATGAATGGTGCTTCCTGTCTTTTATTGTGTATGTGTAATAGATTTAGAAATAGGAAAATACCCTGCACTATAAGGCTCAACCCTAATGCTCTGCTCAGTATATACGTATAACCACAAAGTGTATCTGCTTTACAAAAAAAGAGTTTTACTTTGCTAATATAATTGACTGAAGCATTTGAAATGAAAGCTTTCTCCCAACATGTGTTCCACTTGAACATTTATTGATAGAATTTAAGAGCTACCCTTAGACTTCCATTCAAAGCTTTTTTTTTCTTTCTCTTTATAAATGGGTTTTCAGTTCTTTTCTCAGTTCAGGGGAACATGTTCCAATTTTTGTCTGTGATCATCTTACATGTACTGCGAATTCTCATTGTCATCCATATCCAGTGCTGTTGTCTATAACATCACCAGCTCCAGTCGTCTATAAAATATTATTCTTTCTTTCATTGAATATACTCTGTATATATGGGACGTTGGGCGATCTAGTCAAATCAGTACATCTTGTTGTGCAGTGTAACAAAGTTATAAGAATTAAAACTACCTTTATTTCCCTATATAATCCCTGCCACACTAATGCACTCATCCCAGTGTATCACTAGTGCTTCTAGGTAGAAAGGTTTTCTCAGTATGCAGGAGCCATGATCAGACTGCTTGCTTCATGTCTGAAACGCTGGCCTCCCAAGAACTCCTTTTCCATCAGTTTTCCTTGATTGTTCATGGGAATGACTGCGGTGGGCTCCGAACCACCTTCGTCATTGACAGACGCGCGGCCTCCTTTAAAACATTTGCACCAATCAAGCTAAGAGTGTCATCACCGGCAAATCTGCTGTAAATCTGTTTTACTTCTTAATTCAAATTCAAAAGTCCCAGTTTGACTTGAACACCCCTCATGGTATGCCTACACACACCCACTAGCCACTTCATTAAGAACACCATACTGTACTAATATCAGGAAACTTCTCTGCGATTCTGGTTGATGTTGACGTGACTGCATCAGTTGATCCTGCTGTTGTTTGGACGGCTTCGGTCTTGGACAATCCTGCATTGAAACTCTCATCCATCCACATTCCTAAGGTGCTCTTTTGGGTTTCGATCTGGTAACATGAGGCATTATCATGCTGGATGTTGCCTTTATAAGACGGCCATAAAGGGCTGCAGCAGAGATACTCGCATACACCGTGACCTTTCAGATCATGATCGATCGGCATTACAGGTCTGAATGTGTGCTAAGAAAACAATCCCCACACCGTCACCCAACCCCCACCAGCCTGAACTAAACCTCCATGGAGTGGCCAAATCCACGGAGTCACGCTATTGATGCCAAATTCCATGCTCATGACGATCAGATTTCCTTTCAGGACCTGACTAGATCTCCTGCTGTCCCGGCGCGTCCACCTCAAGGTCCAATGTTTGGTCCGTTCTGAAATGCCTGTTTTGCTCTAAAACATATTGTACTGCATTAACTGACTATTAGCTTTGAACGAGCCGTGCCCACTCGCACCCCTGCAGCTCATTGGATTTTGCACCATCCTGTGTAGATGTGCCAGAATGTCCGAGATGATCACTAAGAGATCATATTTTGTGGCGCTTAATATGAACTTAGTATCTTGAGTGTCATGATATATGCATGATTTCGAGCAGCGCACCGCTGCCACCATGTGATCGGGTGCTTCAATACCGTAATTGCATTGCATGAACGAGCAGGAGTCCTTCATAAAAATGCATCGTGATTTTATATATCCATTATTTATTTATTATCAAAGACTTCTCATTTTGCCCACGGGTAGCAGATACACACTTCAGGATCGGTGAATGAAAGTGTTTGTTTAGTACTACTGAATGAATTCGCAATGCCCACCTACTATTATTTTGAATAGATTTATTGCTTGTTTTTTCTTTTGCTTATGAAGCCAATAAGAGTTCAAGGGTATTCGTCTTTGTTGCATTTCAAAGCTTTGGGTATTTTTTTTTCAGCATGTGTTCCTGTTCCTTCTTAAACGTGAATTTACATGGCTTTTGAGGCAGGAGTGATATCCGTCTATCCATGTCTGCCATCTTTATTATGGAACCGCGAGCCTTTGCCGGGGAGGCCATTATCATGGTTTTTTGTGCCGCATTATTCCACAAGGACATCAATACTGCCTAGAAGGACAGCGTGTGCAATGAAAAGGTTGACATACAATTATTGCATATTTCCTTGGAAATGTAGCCGACTGCATGTCCATGTCTCTCTCTTTCTCTCTCTCTCCCTCTCACTGGCTTTTTCAATACACAAAACTCGGTCTCTTCACCCGCCCACACAAACCCCCATGTTCGTCTGTCTAACCGATTCATAAAGCTCTCTCTGTCTCCGGCTCTCTGTCACTGTGTGTGTGCGTCTCTCTCTCTCTCTCTCTCTCTCTCTCCTTCTTTCTGCCTTTTGCCCTCTCCCGCTTTTCAAATGTCAAACAGGAGCCATGGGGCGACAGATTGGTGTTTCTGTATTCACACACACAATGACCCTTAAACACACACATACACACACACACACACACACACACACCATCTCAAACAACCACCAGTGTAATGGCTGAGGACACGAGCTACTTTGCATGCCCCTGCTGCTCTCTGCAGAGTAAGTAAGGCTTCATGCTTAGTTAGCTCTCGCACACCGAGGCCGCCTCTCCAAGTTCTCGGGCCTGAAGATCCCGCAATTACGGGCCAGCTGTTTGTACCGACTAGTGTCCTTAAGCCTCGAGTGCTGCAGTGCGCTTGCCGAAACAAGAATCGAATTGGTGATTATAGCTGACTCCTGCGTGTCGCCACGGAAAAGAAGCGAAGTGCATTAGGCATTCTGCGCACATTTATTAGGGAAAGAGCTTAATTGAAATGCTCGTGTTAAAAAAGCCTCCGTATTTCATTAGCCAGTTACACGCACAAGAAACATCCTAAAATGGTAAGCTCGGAGTGTGTGTCTAATTTCACAGCTGCTTGGTGTCTCTGGAGTGGTGTGAGGGCAGGAGTACGTGAGGCGTACGTGTGCGCCTCTGAGGAACGGGAATGCAAATTGCGGAAGTATTGACTCTTTTTTTTTTTTTTTTTCTCCCTCGCCGAGCAGTCATTTTGTAGCAGCTGCGTTTGGGGCAGAAAAGGAAACGAGACAGACCACCTTGATCTTTGAGCAAACAGACTGAGAGAAACAAAGATAGATAAAGAGAGAGAGAGAGAGTGAGAGAGAGAGACACGTATACACGAAGAACATTGTATAGATGGATGAAACAGAAGGTAATCAAGTGGCAAAACAAATGAGGAAGTCAATAGGGAAAGATGGAGGGATGAAAAAGCGTAAGGCGGATAGGTTTCTGCACTTCCCCTCCAGCCAGGGAATGGACAGACCAAAAAAAAAAAAAAAAAGCCTAGAGTGCGAGCAACTAGGGGCACTTGACCATCTCCTCTCCCTTTTCATTTATTTAGTGTGAAAGTCAAACGCCGCCAGTCGCTCTGACAACATGCAAATGAGATGCAAACGAGCGGAACCCTGGGAGGAGGGCTGGATGTCGCGGCGATGTTGTCATGGCGACTTCCAGTGATGTGCGACGACAGAACACAAGCAGAGGGGAGGCGGTGGGGAGGGAGGGAGGGGTGTTTAGTGGAGTACAGGGTCTGACGGAGACATTATGAAACTTGGACAAGGACAGGGTGAAGGAGGAGAGTTTCGTTTAAAGAAAGAGAGCAATGGAGAAGAGCCAGAAAAAGGAAATAATAATAATAATAATAATAATAATGATAGTAACGTGCGAGCCAGAAAGGGGGGAGGGGGGGCGGGTAGGGGAATCGGCGATGGCGTGGTTGGGACTAAAAAAGAGGAGAAGAGTGAAGTGACCTTTCTGCTCATGTGGATTTTGAAATTGTGAATTGGTCCATTTGCACGGAAACAAGGTGCAAGATTGATTACAGCGAGCCGCAAGCGGGAATGGAGACAAAACCTATTATGAATAAAGCACGCAATTTAATACGGCGGTGTCAGTAACAGCGGCTAGTTGTCATGGAAACTGGGGATGTTTTCGTATGGCTGATAAATGCTTAGTTAACTAGTTAACACTTCAGGGGGAAAGGGCTTTGCACTGTTTTGCAGTAATGGAAAATAAATTGTTTAGTCGTATTAAGTCAGAGGCTTTGTCCAACTTTAATGTGATTTAGCAAGCAATAGTAAACATGGGTGCAAAAGTGTGCACACCCCTACACTAATACTCTGCACCATTTCCTTGTAATACAGCACTCATTGTGTGATAAAGGGGCCAGGGGTAGCTCAGTGGTTAAGGCATTGGACTATGGTTCGAAAGATCCCAGGTTCAAACCCCACAACCACAAAGTTGTCCCTGTTGGGCCCTTGAGCAAGGCCCTTAACCCTCAACTGCTCAGATGTGTAATGAGATAAAAATGTAAGTCGCTCTGGATAAGAGTGTCTGCCAAATGCCTAAAAAAAAAAAAGATAAACCCCATCTTTTGTCTCTTGTTTAGTCCGCTCCCTGTACCTGAGCAGTTTCGGATGAATATATTTGGTCTGTTAAGCCACGCAGTGATCTATGAATCATTTAAGCATATTTAAAACCTCTATCTTAAGGCATGAACCAGTGAGAAACATGTGCAGATGATCAGGCCGGTGATTAGTACTGTATACTGGTGATGCTGAATGCTGAGTGGTTGGAACAGACGAGAGGGGAAATGAGGCCGCTGCTGCAGTTGTTACATACAGAACCAGGTTTTTAAATTGTGTCTTTAGACACTTGGCAGGCTGGTTCAGTTAAACATAATTGAATTTACATCATTTAATTTCCATCCATCCATCTAGGAACCTCTGTAGTCCAACTGGGGGCCGTGGAGGCGATGGTGATTACCAGTGTACCGGTCAACGCTCACACTCTCTATCACACACTACGGGCAATTTGGGAACGCCAGTTAGCCTAATCTGTGGGAGGAAACCAGAGTACCTGGAGGAAACCCACCAAGCACTGGGAGAACGTGCAAACTCCGTGCACACAGACTCATGAACCCAGATCCAGGTGGTGCATTACTCACTCATCACTCATCTTCTATACCGCTTTATCCTGTATTCAGGGTCGCGGGGACCTGGAGCCTATCCCAGGAGGCTTAGGGCA
>JAQQZS010000033.1:7188264-7204403 GCA_030068045.1 Platyallabes tihoni
CCTAACCTGCATATCTTTGGACTTTGGGAGGAAACCGGAGTACCCGGAGGAAACCCACCAAGCACGGGGAGAACATGGTCAATTTTTATGATCCTGAGGGTGGAGCTTTTGTGAATAAGCTCTGGAATCACTCAAATGTTCAACCCACTTAACCTTTAGACACCTAATCTTGAGGAAAAAGATAAAACTTATCTAATGTTCCTTAAAGCTAGCCTTAAATTCAAGATTATTAGGTAATTACTTGAGTGCGGCACTGCTGAAGCCATAACCTGGCACTATGCATGTTGTGCAGTTTTGGATAAGAGATTATTTTTGCTGAGAAAGATAGGAGAGAGAGAGAGAGAGAGTCATGGACAGGCAGTCTGCTACATTTCCAAGAAAAGACGAAATAATTAAATGTCAACCTCTTCATTCGCACGCTGCGCTTCTACATTGTAACTTCGCGAGAAAAAAAAAAAACCCAAACACGCAAACCTTTATTTTTCTAACAAGCTCTTATTTTTAGATGTTCGCGTACAATTTGCGGGACATTAAATTGAAACATGCCTATTAAGATGGAGGGAAATGAGCTGCGTATACTGATGGATAGGACGTATACCCATTTTCCATCTGCTCCAATCGGTTCGGCCTCTCCCCCCTTCCTCCATTTATTTATATATATATATATATATATATATATATTTTTTTTTTCTCCGTGCATCGTTTTTAAGGATCCTTCCATCCTTTTAATGAGGACCTTCCCTGATAACAAGAGGAAGAAAGAACACGAGATGTTCTTCAGGGCGAATGAGGAGAGCTGAATGAGCGAGGCATGAAAGAGAGAAGCAATTTGTTGGGATTGAAAAGCGAGCAGGAGCTGTTCTGTACAAATATGAAAGGGGATGAGAGAGTAGCAAAGCAAGAGAAGGAAAAAGATGAGTGTGTGTAATCTTCATGCAGGGAGAAATTGTGAAGTGGAAAAGAGGCTAGCAGAGGGCTGTGTTTTACAAACCACCACCGAGGGAGAAAAAGCGTGTGTGTTTGTGTGTATGTGAGAGAGAGAGAGAGAGAGAAGGAGGGAGAAGGAGAACGAGTACAGATTGCTCACAGCGAGAGATGTTCTCTCTCCAGATTGAGGTGCGGGCACGTGGCTGCCTCGGAGATGAACGTCCTGCCCCGATTCTGTGTGTGCACACACACACACACACACACACACACACACGTACAACTGATGGTTTACTTGTTGTCGCTGCCTCTAGATCTCTCCAGCTCACACTGAAGCCCAAACTCGGCTATTAGATGTCGCGACACTTTTTTCCTGGAGCATAAGCACATCAACCACAGCAAGATGGGCCCGAATAGTGTGTGTGTGTGTGTGTGTGTGTCCATATCACAATGTTACATGCTCACACTCCCTTGCACACATACGCATCATGTGCCGAAGAACAACTGAGAGCATCTGACAGGTTACTCATGTCGTGGATCAGCTCCTGCTGCACTCTGTAATCACTTTCCTTGAGATTTTTTTTTCTCCTTCTTCTTCTTTCATCTTTCATCTTCCATCTTAGGGAATATCTACGCTTCTATCTTATCCTTTGGTCACCTGTCTTTCATTTCCTTCTACCCTTTGAATGTGACCCCTTTTACTCTCCCTTGCTAGCGCAAACATTAGATTAGATGTAATGATACCGTTGTCCTTCATTCGGTTCAGCACATTAGCAAGACCTGCTCTGATCAGTTGTCCTGCTTGTTTAACACACCCGATTGTTCAGAAGGTTTATTTTTTTATGCTTTCAAATAGAACAGATCAATTGCCTGGCGCAACAAAATGTCAGCGATAAGGTAAGGAGTTGTTAGTTACTGTAGATGCAACCCAGAGGTCAAGGGTAACTCTGGAGGAGTTGGAGAGATCTCCAGCTCAGATGCGAAGAAGCTCTTCACAGGAGAACCATCGCCTGGTGGCGTAAAGCTCACTTATTGTACTCCTATTTAAAAAAATGTATATGCTGTAAGAAGTTATGTAATATATTCTAGGTGTCCAAAAGGTGTCTGTTAATGTTTCAGCTCAAATACAACCCTGACCCAGAGGATTTGGTGTTTAACTTAATTAAAAGATGAAGCTACAGAGTATATTATTATTTTTTTATTTTTTTATTTTTTTAAAGACAGACATTTAAAGAAGAAGAAAATGTAGGATGTGTTTTCCCATATACGCACACTATAGAGACCCATGTGACTGTCCAAATGATCCAAAAGCGAATTTTGCATAATAGGGCCCGTTTTCCCAAAACCAAATACAGTATGTGCAAAAACATTCTCTGGTCTAAAAACAAAATTCTGCCTTTTTTTTTTTGGTAGAAAACCAACATTGCCTATCAACGTAAAAACACCATCACTGTTGTGAAACATGGTGGTGGTAGGATTATGTTGTTGGAAGACTTGAGGGTGAAATGCATGAAGCCAAATAAAGGGTAATCTTGGATGTTATCTGGTTCCAGCCTGGACTGGGGCAGTTCAACCGGTTAATGAGGGCGTTTTCTCACTTGGAACGCTTGTTCCGTTCTGTTCCGAGCATGATTTCTTCCCCTCCACATTCCCCTTGCAGGTTTGCGCGCACACTGTAACATCGGTTCCGATCCCAGGCACACTTGCGTATTTACACAGCCGGAAACAGAAGGTGGCGGTACAGACAGTAATTGGTAGAAAAAGGAGAAAGAAGAAGAAACACACACTTGACTCATGAATGCTGTTAATGCTAAATGAGCGCGTGCTGCGCAGATACTATGGGAGGCACTGAGGAATGACGGTGATGTAGTGGTTAGCATGTTCTCCCCGTGGTATCCTCCGGGTACTCCGGTTTCCCAAACAGTAATTACGTCACTTCCTCTTTTGAGCACGAACGCATACTTATGTCCCGCCTTCCTCTGCAGTCAGTCCAGGGATTCGTTCCAGAGCTTGAAACGATTACATTATCACAGACAAAAATCAACTGGTCCCGGGGCAAAATGTGCTCGGAAACGTTTCCCGGACCCCAGTGAGAAAACGCCCTGAGTCTAAGCATATTGCCAAAGCGACACTGGAGAAGAAAAAAAACTCCTCGAGTGTGAGAATGGGCCAGACAAAACACAGACCTCGTGGCAATTGAAAGTGTGTAGCTTGCCATCTAGCCTGAAAAAGTTTGAGCAAATTTGGCAAGAAAAATGGGCGAAAATAACCCAGAGATTTGCAGCTATAATTGCTGTCAGTGTTGGTGTTGACCAAGCAAGGGTATGGAGTATTTTGTAAATCAGAAAGTAAAAAAAGTTCTGTCACGGTCGGAATGATCTCGTACAGGACGTCTCCGCTCCGTTCACAGGGCACAGGGGCTCACCAAATGGGTTTCTAAAGACCTAAAACGATGTAAATGATGTCCTTTGGCTGTCACAGTCCCAATTAAATTCCAACACTCTCTGCCCCCATCAATCAAAATACCACCTAAGGCAATATACCCTTTTGAAGAACAGTGTTCAGTGCTTCACTAGAGACCCAGAGATTGCGCCAATGCGGATTAAAGGTGTTCTGGTGGCTCGAATCAGACCACCATTATACTGTAATAATCAACTTTATGCTGGTTTGTCCTTATGTTTGTCACCAGTCTGTATGTACTGCATATTCACGAGGTAGGAACAGAGTAGTGCTGCTTAGAGAGAAAACAAAGGAAGAATTGTAACATTTTAAAAGTTGGCATTAATTATGACAAGAAATTAGTGTCAGTTTGTTTTCATCCGGTTGACTTTTATGTCAATTTCTGCCAGTGTTTCCAAGCTATAGTACAGAGTTTATTAAATTGCAGCAGTAAATAAGAAAGGCTATCCATTCACTCAGAACAGTTTAACAACGCGAATCGCTAATGATATTGCAGATCATTTTAGATCATTGTGTCTACGTATGTAGGAAAAACAAGGATGCACTGTGGCTCAGCTGTATGTGGAGTTCTGCCAGGTTTTCCCTCCCACAATCCAAAGACATGCATTGTAGACTGATTCTCGTTCCTAAGTTTCTCGTAGTGTATGACTTGAGTGTGTGAGTGGGTGTCTGCTTGTGCCATGCTGGGGTGGCACCCGATGCAGGATGCACATTGGCTTGTGTCCTGATTTCCCTGTGATATCCTCCATTGGTTAGATTCCCCTTCCTAAGTCATTACTTGGTAGAACCACCATGGAAAGCCATTAGCCACTCACAATAACGCTCTGGGTTATTTGTCCATGGTCCATTTTTTTGCCAATTTTTCTTGCACAAATTCTGGACGCAGAGCATTGGTAAACAGCTACAAATGGCTTGAAGTCTACAGTAGGTTTGCAGGACGTTCTACCATATTGAGGGTTTTGTTTTCATTGTTGTTGTTGGTTTAGCTTAGTGCCCTAATTTCCATGGATGCCCTCCACTGTAAATGAGCTACGGCTGTGCCACACCCCACCAGAGAACAGTAAGGCTGAGCAACACGCCAGGCAAGGGTATCATCTTATATGAGGTCACTTAGGGGGATCTAATTGGCGCACTGGACAATACCAAAATGCAAAAATGCAAGAAAGCATCTAATTTTTTATTTATTTATTTATTTATTTTACTGAAAACCAATCTAAAAGTGACAAAAAAAAAGTAAATTTTACATAATAGGTGCCCTTTAATCTAGTGGGACCATAGATTATAGCTACCCCCCTCCCCAACACTGCGAATGCACATAAATCTCACATCCAGGAATTGGGAAGAGTGAAAGGATCACAGACATCAGTTTGAATAAATATAAAAGGCAGATGACTTTCAGTCTGCCGGTTCACACTGCCGGTTGCACTGCTACACATCAGATCTGTATCAGATATCAGTCCCACACATGAAGTAGCCCAAATTAGAATGTAAAATGTCGGATTTGATGTGATGTTTGCTGCTCAGGCTGTCTTGCTAGAGGCAAATTTGTGTCATATTTAAGTGAAAAATGCAGCATTGAGCTACTTTTGCCTGTAGCATGATGAACATCTGCACCTCTGCGTGTATGCACGCTGTGCTCCAGGTTTTTAGAGCGGGCGAATGGAGAGATCGAATTTTAAACATTATTGACAACACTGTGCTTTTTGGAGAACAATTTTTTTTGTGTGGATTTAATAGCGCGGCTTATTATGCAAAATTCACTTTTTTGTTATTTGTAGGTGTTCAGGTGGATCTCCAATGTGTGTGCAGAGGGAGAAAAAAAAAACATTTCCTGCTTTTGCAATTTTTCAATTAGTCGGGGCTTAAAAAAGCCGATTAGCTTTTCCCACTATTGTGATCTCATATGGTGGTGGCTTAGTGGTTAACATTGTCGCCTTACACCTCCAGGGTGCGGGTTCAATTCCCACATCAGGTCTGTGTACATGGAGTTTGCATGTGCTTAATGGGTTCCTCTTTGGCGGCTCTGGTTTCTTTCCATAGTCCAAAAACGTGCAGGTTATTCTAATTGGCGTTCCTGAATTGCCCATAGAGTGTGAATGAGTGTGTGAGTGTGTGTGCCCTGTCAAGGATGTACCCCACCGCTAAGTGCCCTATGTCTCCCGGGATAGGCTCCAGGCTCCCCGCGAACCTGTGTATACAGGATAAAATGGTATAGACGATGAGTGACCTCATATAAGATGACCTCATCTAAGCTTTTTTCTCTGGTGGGGCGTGGCTCTGGGGTAACTCCTTTACAAAAAATCTTACAGTTCAAGGTATACTGTACCTGCATCATTTTTCATCTGGAGCATCAACGCAGACTTTAGGAGAGCTTTGAGACCCGTGTTGATTTGTTAAAAAAAAATAGTCAAATATGGGACCTCTAAACAAGATGTCTCGTTAATTAAAAGGGCATGTTTGGCTGTTTGCCGCGTCTTTCTGGTAAAAGTTGTAGTTTTTTTGGCCGCACTGAGCAATAAAAACGACCTGATGTCAGGATAGCTAGACTTCTACCTCGTTAGCCTGAAGTGTTAATGTCTAGAAATACTTCACTTAATGTTTATGTTTTATTAGTTGTGACTCAGCACCATTTTAAACGAGGTCCTGGCCTCATTTAAATAAGTGAAATGAGCTACTCCTGTTCTCCTCCTCTTTCTTCAATAATGGGGAAATGAGACAAGTTGGAGGGGGGGGGGGGGGGTGCGCAGTCGAGGAAGACGTTTAGGAGAGAAAGTCTGCTTTGGGTTGAGCGGACACACAATGACCCCCGTGTGCTGGTGGTGGCACAGAGGACGGAGGTAGAGAGGACGAGACGGAGTGGTCTACGAAGCGTCTGTGGCATTTGCTCAGAGACAGAGTGGGTGTGCAGCTATGCCCAGCATGTATATGCAAGGAATTCAAGGAATGGGCTGGTGTGTGTGTGTGTGTGTG
Organism: Platyallabes tihoni; assembly: GCA_030068045.1. Classification (NCBI taxonomy): domain Eukaryota; kingdom Metazoa; phylum Chordata; class Actinopteri; order Siluriformes; family Clariidae; genus Platyallabes; species Platyallabes tihoni. The sequence goes on from JAQQZS010000033.1 coordinate 7,194,619, forward strand.
TGTGTGTGTGTGTGTGTGTGTGTGTGTGATATACTAGGGAACAATAAAAGCAATCTGACAGCACGGGAGTGACATCATAGGCGAGCGTCTTGTAAACCGAGTGAATTAAAGACTCTTCATAACCGCGCGCACATACACCAAAGCTAGAGCTTCAGCATACACACACACACACACACACACACAATTATTTTTCTCTTTTGTCTCTCTGGCCTTGGTGTGTGGATAATGCTGTAAGGAACAGAAAGACAAATCTCCATCTTGTCTCCTTCCTTTGCTGTCTCATCTACTTTGCTTTTATCCTTTTATCTCCTTACACACACATATGCACATATTTACACTGTGTACCACTTTCTATCAATTAAATTGGCATGACAAATAAAAGCGCATCTGAACTGCCAGAACTTGGGTTATAAATTCTAAAAGGAAAAAAAAAAAATTACAAAAACATTAAACTAAGGCCAGTATTCTCAAACTTTTTTTTTCTTTCTTTCCTGCTGCTAGTTGATGATGCATCCCAAATATTAAACACACTGGGCAAAGATGTAGGCTCATATTTATTCATAGGAATTATAATTTCCTCAACAGCTCAAACTGGGTTTACTGTAATAAAAAAGTAAATGCAGTAGTTTCCAAACATTTTGGATCCGATAAACAGAGCCTCGATGACACGGCGGTGCATCAGGTAGCCTTGCTACATCACCACCTGGGGGATTTTCTATAGAGTGTTTTGCATGTTCTCTCCGTGTCTGTTTGGGTTTCATCTGGGTTCTCCAGTTTCTTTCCATCTCCCCAAAGTATGCTGGTGATGAATCGCCGATGCTCAGATGTGAAGAAGTGTGCGAATGTTGTACGTACGGTGATGGATGGCACCAGATCCTGGGTGTATTCCTTCTGTGCACCAAGTGTTCATGGGACGGGTCTCGGATCCAGTGCTTCATACTCGTGTTCGTTTTTTTGCTTATGTAAAACTGTATACAGTGGGTGATACACTTGTGTGTGTCCATCACATAAAATTCCACTTCCTGATTCTCAACATTCACTATAATAGTGTTAAAGATGTCATAAGCACATATAACAATATATATAGAAAATATTTCATAACTATAACTTTTGTCTTAAAGGCCACATGTGATGCGAAATTTACTTTTTAGTCATTTTTTACACATGCTTTTCTTTTTTTCTCATTTTGTACTGGCCAAGACTTAAACAAGCCTATCATATGAGGTATAACAGAATGCATTCTCTGAGCTGGACCATGAACATTTACACTTTGAGAGAACCCTGAGACTTTCTTTAACTTGTTGTAGAAATACTAACATAGGGGACCTTTAAAATATAAAAGCTTATCAATTGAATATTGAAGCAAAGTATGGACGCATATTTTAATTGAAGTGCATTCAATGTGAATGTACAAATCAGTGTGAGCTAGTTATCCGGATAGCTGATGTGCAATAGTGGGGCTTCTTTTTTTTCTTGCTCTATATTACTTTCTTGTTTATTGCATGTTGTATAAAAGCAAATAAAAATTGCTTTCATGGTTATACTGAATATCGCAATATCACTTAAATAAGAAGCGCGTTAGTTTGATCGATATCATCAAGTCGGCAGAAATCTATCAATGATAAACACTACGAGTCCTATTTTACTCAATTTTAATGACCATGGAAAAGATGAAACAGTCCACATGTTACTGTAAAACATTTAGATTGCATCTTACATTGCAAATGGACGAAAAAACAAGAAGAAAAAAGGAAATGAAAGACTTGAGCTGGCTTTATGAAAATCATTACAGGTAGCAATGTTGTCTAGATGTCCTTGTGTGCATTGTGTGCGTGCAGAACATTCGCACTGCAACGCACAGCAAGTTGATAACGGAGGTGATAGCACTGATGAATACATGTTGGTATGCTTGGTGTGCTGCGACCAGAGTAAGGGATTTAGGGACTTCAGAATGGGTTCTACTCAAATAGCCTCAATTTACTCCTCTTCCTGCTCACTCAGTCTTTCTTTTCCGCGCTCGTTTCTCTAGTGCTCCCAGCGGATCGCGGCTGATGTCCCACTCTCTCCCACTCACTCTCCATCTCTTTCTCTGCATGACTACAGTGCCATTATGGCGAATCAGTAGCCGTGAGGGACTTGGCAGCATGATCTAGTAGAGCCACGGATTCAGCACGCTCACTTTGTGCTGAGCTTCAGATTCTATTATACCACAGGCAGTCTCAAATCGGATTGGCTTAGAAAGTGTTGATTCGTTTCCGTCGCAAGCGCAGACAAAACAAAAACCTCAGGTTTATACGGTATTGATGCACTCGTTCGGATACGTTATTGCAAGAGCTTAGACGGGGATTTAAAAGACAAGATTGTGGTGGAGATGGAGACGATTGCTGTGAGGAGATAATGTGTTCATTTAATGTGTATGGAAGAAGTCTGCGGGGATTTGTAACAGTCGGAAGGGAAGGTGTACATTTCAAGTTCTCTGAAAGATGAGACTGTCTATACAGTACCTGTTACAGTGCAAGTAATAATATGAGTGTAATGAATGAAAAGTAGGACATGTTAATGATAAATGGTTATTACAGCTTTACTTTAACTTCTGCGGCAAATTTTTTTTCTTCTTTTAAAATGTTTTTATTCATTGCCAATTCTTACATAGTTTTCCCATCCATCTGATATCAGCGTGGCAGCAGGCCAAAGGCTAAGGCTGCTCAACGCCATGTTGTATGCTAAATACTCTCAGAGGAGATGCTAACCGCCCCCATCTTTAACCTTGAATTCACAGACAGACAACCATAATCCTTTAACGTTCTTCCTTCTGAATTATAGAACAAGTGCCTCTTCACATCGTCCAAAAATCAGGTTCGCTAAGGATAGTTGCTAGTGCGTGCTACCTGTGAAATAAACCACATCGAGCCGATCACTCGAGCACATCAGCATCTGACTATTAGCTTAAGGTTTTAAATACTTGTTTTTTTTTTGTGTGTGTGTCCCAACGAATCATCTGTCTCCGTCTAACTCTGTCTACCACATCTTCCCTTGTCACCCCAGCCTCCTCCCTCACCACATCCGTAAACCTCCTCTTCTGCCTTCCTCCCAATATACCCCTCGTCCCTCCCCTGCACATCAGCGCAGCAGAAGCGTGCTGGGCCCATAACCCAGAGGTCGATGGATTGAAACCATCCTCTGCTAAGACCTATGATAGGGCAGTGGTGGCTCAGTCGGTTAAGGCTGTGGGTTACTGGGTTACTGATCGGAAGGTCGGGGGTTCGAACCCTATCTGCTCCAGGGGCGCTGTAACCTGGCTGACCCTGCGCTCTGACCCCAGTTTCCTAATTGGTATATGCGAAGAAGACATTTCGCTGTGCTGTAAAAAGTACATGTGACAATAATTGAATATTCTTCTTCTTCTTCACATGTCCGAACCATCTTAATCTGGACTTTCTAACTTTGTCCCCACACCGTCCTACCTGCACTGTCGTTCTAATATACTCATCCCAAATCCTGTCCCTTCTTGTCACTCCCAATACTAAATTACCCAGAGGCAAGTGGATGTCTATGGAGTATCCCCCACCAAAAAAAAATTAATATCTAGCAATAAAAACAAAAATCGAATACTAAAATAAGCCAGGGTGACACGGTGGTACAGCGGGGTGCTTTTCCACTTCACAGCTCCAGGGTTTCAGGTTTGATCACGAGCTCGGGGTACTGTCTGTGTGATCCGTGTGTCTGCAGAGATCTCCCTCTCCTCTCCGCTGCTATTCCGAGCTGCAATTTCAAGGTCCTTTTGCATAACAACTTCTTAGAATTTTCAGTTACACAAACCACTCATGACTCATTTTTTAACTTGAGAAATCTATTTGCTTTTAAGGAAAAGGACAGATCCTTTTTTTAGCGCACTGCTGGGGAGGCTTTCGGGAAGAAAAAAAAAACTTCAACATTATACTAAAGTTTTAAAAGTTTTAAACATATAAACGGGTTTCCTCCGGGTACTGTGGTTTCCTCCCACAGTCCAAAGACATGTAGGTTAGGTTAATTGGCGTTCCCAAATTGCCTGTAGTGTGTGAATGGGTGTGAGTGTGTGTATGTGAGTGTACCCTGCGATGGATTGGCACCCTGTCCAGGGTGTATCCCGCCTCGTGCCCTAAGTCTCCTGGGATAAGCTCCAGGCCCCCTCGACCCTGAATACAGGATAAAGTGGTGTAGAAGATGAGTGAGTGAGTAAACAAATAAACATGCATTATTGTGATTGTTGTTTGGAATATGTTCCAGTTAACAAGGTTGATGAGCGCGGTCCAAGGTTTGTTGTCCAGGCTTCACACTCGACCACTCCCTCACACACATGCCTGTTAAAAAACAGAAACATGTCAACATTTCTGCCAAGCTATTCAAAAAAGAAACAAGGATGTCAGAAGTGAAGATGTTGGATGAACTTGATGTTGGCTTTGGGTGCATGTCTACTGTATAGTACATTCGGAGAGGTCCTGTTCATATTGTTTTCATTTCAGTGCTTACTTAAAGGTTAAAGGTTCAAATCTCACCTCCCCTGTGTGTGCTTGGCGAGTGCGTGTTCTTCTGCTTGGTACGTTTCCTGCGGGTACTTCGGTTTTCTCCCATAGTCTAAATGCAGATTGGTGTTACCGGATGGCTTGTTGTGTAGGAGTGGAGGTTGGCATCATCAGCAGTGTATCTTCCACTTGACATTTGCTGCGACCCACTGGCATGAAGTCATAGGTTACTACAGCTAACCAGCAGATAGCAATGACTGTTTAAGACAGACAGACAGACATACAGACAGACACACTTGGCAGCATTTGGAAAGTCTAACAGCCAGCCAGACAGATAGCTCGATAAATAGAAAGATAAATAGACTGCAAGGTGTGTGGATTTGTTCTCAAGTCTAATAATGTTGTTCTTAGGTCTAGAAATCTTGTCTCCTATTTGTATTCATCTAGAACACTTTCATTCTGAATCTATTCTTTTTTTTCTGGTTAGATAGATAGATAGATAGATTGATAGATTGATTGATTCATTCTGTATGTGTGTGTATGTGGCCCCTTAACTGCACCTTGCCTCTGTCCTCTTGCTGAACTTTTCTGCGTGACATAGCCAGTGGTGAACATCTTAGCGTGACGGAGGTAATGGAAGGGGGAAGAAACAGGGATAGAGAGAGAGAGAGTGAGAGAGAGAGAGAGAGAGAGAGCGCACAGTGTGAAGAATAGCTGGGGGAATGTGGTTGTCACCCTGCCAGGTCTGCTGTACTTTCTGATCACAGTGGAACGTCTCAGGGGAGTGGCTCACCTCATTGGCCGAGTGGTTCGGATCGGAAAACACTGTTCGCTCAGCGATTGGCCGTTGCCTGGCGACCGGCCGCTGGGTAGCAAATAACATTACTGAAGTGTGATTGATGGAAGCAGTGCCCAGCTGTGCGGGGAGAGACAGAAAATAGCAGAGATGGAAGTGTGTGTCGGCTTCATGTTGAGACAGGAAGGCTGGCCGAGTGTAATTACCGGACAATAAGTCCAATCAGTCACTGTAAACAAGCTTGTCCTTCCAACTGGGGAATCCTCTGCAGTGCCATCACATCTTACACTCACATATCAGTGTGTATACTCCGTTGTAGTCTATTTACAAGGCCAAGAATTCCCTGTGGTGATGTCCCTGTAATAATGTTTTGTGAGATTTTGCAAAACTCAGCATCCTCTAAAGGAAAAGATTTCCATTTACCGAAGTGCTGAATTTAAGTTGAGGCCTGCAATTATCCAAAGTCTAAGGTTAATGGAAAACCCCATTAAGTTGGTGATACAGAAGTGTTTATGAGGGATGCGTGCGCACAAATGAGCCTTGTGATCAGCGCACTGAAACACAGAAATGGGGGAAAAACTCTGGAGAGCAGCAACGAGGCAGAAGAAAGAACGGGATGACAGATGATGACAAGTAAACATGTTGATGTTGAGGGAGGAGAGGAGCGTGCACGCGCTCTTTATTCTCGGCTGCTGATTAACACAGGCCGTCACCTGGAGCTGGAGAAGAAACGCGTTATTTATCAAAAGGCATTAAACTCGGGTCACCTTGCATCGCTGGCTGAACAATGGAAAGAGACACAGAGACGGAGACGGGCAGGGATAAGAATCTTTATTCGGCAAGACAATGAATTCGTCTGCTTAGATGTCATATTTCAATAACAAGGATAAAAGGGTAAATGTACAAATAATAATAATTAAAAAAAAGATAACTACCGTAGCGTTTAGTCTATTAGCTTGGACAATTCCTAGCCAGCTTTAACACTTAGCACTTAGCTTTAAAAAGATTTTGATATTAATAACAACATTTTTACAGCTGTGTGAGATGCTTACTAGTCATTTACAAATTCTTACGCTAGTCTTTTCATTTATTAGCATGGAATTAGGTGACGTAGCCTCTGATCTATTAGCTGCTAATTGCAGTGTGTGTTCTGACTGCAGACAAAACCTAAGAGGTCTAATATTTTATATAATTATCCCTTAATTGTTAATGAATCCTTTTGTTAAGACTTTATTAAAGCTAAGTGGAATTTTCAAGCGGTTATATGGCTAAGACCGAGAGTCATCATAATCAGGTTCACTCACTTCAGGTAGTAAGGCAGGAGGAGTGGCGGTGACGGTGATTCTGAGCTTATAAAGTGAAATGACTTGTAGGTAATAACTATAGCTATATTCCCTGGAATAAAATTCTATATTCTTTGGTATATTGTTTACGGCAAAATGACCAAACAAATGCTATACTGTACAGTATAATCACAATACAGCCTTCTAAAACATACAGTACAAGTCAAAATTTTGGGTTTATTTTCTACATTCTAAGACAAATGAAAGATTTTAAAACTATGAAACAACATATGGAATTGGGTAATTACACCAAATCCGGCATAACATTATGACCACCTGCCTAGTTTTGAGTAGGTCCCTCCTTTTGCCCCATAACAGTGATGTTCTGACACCTTTCTATCACAACCAGCATTAACTTTTCCCTCAACATGAGTAGTAGTAGCTCTTCTATTGAATCAGACTACACAGGCCAGCCTTCACTCCCCATGTGCGTCAGTGAGCCTTGGCCGTCCATGACCCTGTCGCCAGTTCACTGGTTTTCCTTCCTTGGATCACTTTTGGTATGTCCTGAACACTGCAGACCAGGAACAACCCACATGACCTGCCGTTTTTGGAGTTGCTCTGACCCAGTCCTCTAGCCATCACAATCTGGCCCTCGTCAAAGTCTCTCAAATCTTACTTCCAACACATCAACTTCATGAAAAAAAAGGTTCACTTGCTGCCTAATACAGTATGTCCCACCCACTTCCAGCTGCCATTGTAATGAGATATTGACACTACAGTATAGCTACTGTGATAAGGACCAAATTGTGATTGCTAGGCAACTGAGTCAGAACAACTCCAAAACGTTTGACTGTTAGTGTAAAGTCACAGAATCCTGGAAGGTAAATACTATAAACACGGATACTACTGTAGGAAAGGGCTGTGGGATGTCCAACTTTTCAACAGAGGCAATGTTTAGTCAGCGTCTTGACATTTTTTGAAGACAAACTATCTTGGGGACAAAAAATACAATAAGAGGTCAGAGGCTGAAGAAACTCTTCTAGAAACTTTCCCATCAACCTTTTTCTTCTTTTTAAAGTAGTAACATACACTTGTGTCCACTCGCACCTTAATAGATAGATAAATAGGTAGATCAATACAGCTTTACAGTCATTGCACAGTGCAGGTACTCAGCAACAAAATGTGATTTAGCATCTACCAGAAGTGCAGATACAGTATATACATATACATATACTGTATATACACTATGTGTGAATATTGTGTTGTGCAAATTACAACGGGAGTTCAAGCCAAACTGGAACACATTATTGGGCTGCCTGCTTCGCATCTGAAACGATGGCCTCCCAAGAACTCGTTTAATGGCCCAAACATGTGGAAGTGACTTGGAGTGATGTCAGGACTGTGCAGGTGATGTGGCAATATGTGTAAGTGAATGATTTTATGTACAGTTTCCACAGACAGATACATTACTTCCAAATGTTGGCGACAAGTTACCCGTCGATTTTCAAGGATCAGTCATTCCATTTGCTGAATGTTCATGAGAACTACCACAGTGGGCTCTGAGCCCTTTCGACTGGATCGTCGTTCACGGATGTCCGGCCTTTGCAGCATTCAAATGAAGAATCTCATCACCGTACAGTCTTCTGTCATAGAACTTTCTTTCAAGAGAAATTTCATGACAAGTCCCTGTTTGGCTTGAACTCTCCCTGTACAAGATGTAGGTAAAGTTTACATATAGGTATACAATAATAATATACAGTATAACAAGGCTATGGACAGTAAATATGTGCAGTAGCTCTTGAATAGATAATGCTATGAAATATAATACAGAAACGTCATGCACTCATGTTATCAGCAAGTCATGTGACAGTGGCTCAATGTTCTCATGAGTACACACTCTCTGAGCAGTTACACTCTCTGCGCAGTTGCATTATCTGAGCATAAAATGCACAGTTGGGTTGAGTTTGTGCCCGTGACAACCCTCAGATTCATATTCTTGGCCAACAGGAGTGGAGCACAACGTGGAGTTCTGCTGTTGTAGCACATCACAAGCACAATGTTTAATGGTTTGAGATGCTTTTCTGTTCACCAGGGTTGTAAAGAGTGTCCGTATCCTTGCTGGCCATTGAAAGCAATCTGGATTTTTTTTTTTTTTTTTTTTCAGTCATAGAGCTGTAATTAAAACCTTATCAACCTTGACAGTACACCTGTTAGAACAGATCATTTCTGTTGATTTCTGTGGAGTTTATTAAGATTGATGTGAATAGAACCACATTTTAAAAATAGATTTCTTTGTTATCTTTCCCTTTAACAATTAACAATGGATGTGAACACAGTTAGTAATTTCCACTTTCCAGTCTCTGTAATCACTGCTGTTGTTGTCAGTCAGGGACAATAAAATTTCTTCTTCGCCAAAATGGAAAAAGATTGATGCACTCAGCTGCATTACGTTTTTTTTTTCCATAATAGCGTATCCTGAAGTGCTTTGTTCATCTTATCCCACAGTATAACATTTTTTAATCCTTTATATGGAGGCATAATCTTTATGAGTTGCTGGATCTCTGCATCCATTTAAGATCCTTAGCATGAAATCACAAAATGCCATATGTGTGGTTGAATGTGGAAAGTAGAATTTCTGTGGAATTAATACTGCATTTAACAAGTTTACTGATTCATCCATACTGGATCAGGATTTTCATTAAGAGCTTCCATCCTATTTGGAATACAGGGATGTTACAACTTTGTATTCTTAAAACCATTGCCCACTTTCTACCATCTGTCAGTTCATTTCTATTAGATTCTTCAAAATCTTATAGTTCATTGCAGTATCTCAACAAACTTTCTTTTCTATTGGCCTGCTCACATCATGCCCTTCTAGACACAACCCTCCCATTCTTCTAACTGGGCTTTGAACCAGTACCGCTTGCAGTGGCTGTGGGTATATTGAGTGTGGCAAACCACCAACGGCGGAGCTCGAACCCAGATCCTCAAATCAACAACCTAGAGGCTTAGGTGCCTGAGACAGCACTCCCTTTGTACTGTAATACCTCAATACGTTGTTAAATCATTGCACGATGCTTGATACCACCGTTTGAACTAGTGAACATTTAGTTGTTGATCAAAACATTCATTCATTCATTTTCTATACCGCTTTATCCTCTATTCAGGGTCGCGGGGACCTGGAGCCTATCCCAGGAGGCT
>JAQQZS010000033.1:7213467-7232092 GCA_030068045.1 Platyallabes tihoni
CCGGGCCTTCCACATGGCAGGCGAAACACCTACCACTGAGCCACCAGTGCCCTTGGGGTGTTTCTGGTAGGCAGTGGTTAATATTAACCAGAGATGGACAACCGGTGGACTGGTGACTGACTTAATGACATAAAGCAGGAGTAAAACCTGGCTATGAGAAGAGGCGAGAAAGACAGCACTATGAGGCTGCATAGCCACAGACCGGTCCATGCTGACATCCTGGGTAAATGGACTTGCCTATGGAAGAAGGTGGCCTGGTTTGATGGATCAGGTGCCACTATGTGAGGCTTTGGACAACCCTCAGGTCGTGCCATTCATGTGGATGTTTCTTCACCACGTACCACCAGCCTAAACACTATTGCCGTCCAAGGACATCCCATCACGGGAACAGTATTTGCTAATGGCAGTGTCTCCTTCGTGTAGTATATTGCATCCTGCAACACTTTAAAAATTGCTCAGGAACAGTTTGAGGAACATGAAAAGTGGTTTACGATGTTGACTTGGCCTTTGAAATTCCCAGATCTTAGTCTGATCAGGCATCTATGGGATGTGCGGGACTAACAAATCTTATCCCTGGAGGTCCAACTTTGCAACTTAAAGGACACATACGCTTCCTTAAGCATGTATAGAAGTAAACATTCCAGAGTAATTGCTAATTTTGCTGAAGAGACCAGGTTGTTGGTCAGTCTGAGGCTGGACTGTCAGAGACAGATAGCTTGGAATCCTGAAATGTTGCATAGTTCAACTTAAAGACAAATGCAGAGACCGAGAGAGAGAGAATTGGCAATGCGGTCTTTCTTTCTGTCTCTCACTAGTTATTGTTTTCACCGAGTTTAGTCCACAGTGGTTTGGATGTGTAGTACCTGGAATATATAAGCAGCACAGGGAAATTGGACATGTTTAAAATGAGCCTCACGTGCAAAGCTTAAGCCCCTTAAGTGCTTTGGCAACTTTTATTCTATTGTAACGCCAATGACTCCCATTAACAATTTGGTTTGGATGTGAATCGGAAAGGAGAGTCAGGAAGAAGGATGGGCATGCAATCTCTCTTTCTCTTGTTTTTCTGCTGACACGAGTGCAAACATACATACTGAAGCAGGCGGTAATGAATGCAAGGGGCACAAATTAACTGGTGTCTGAGCGTGCAGCCAAATGATGGGTGAACCTGGTATTCAATTTGAACTAATTTAGGGAAACAATGTGAATCAAAATGTGGTAGGAAACATGTGGAAGGAGACTTATTCACTCGATGTGTGCACACATGCATGCATACTGTATGCACACACACACACAGGGATAATCCCCTTTCACAATAAGCTGCTCTAATAAATGTGTTAAAATTTTCAATCTAAATTATGCCAGTTGTGGTTGCAGCCTGCGTGTAGTTACCGCTGGAAATATTTTTCCCTGTTGGGAGAAAAGAGTACAACAAATGAGCTCAGTGGATGTTATTATAATGGATGTCTAGGGGCAGTCGTTGGGGCAGTCAATAAATGTGTAAAGCAGGCAAAGATATAAAGTGAATAAGGACAAAATGATAAGTGTCACACTTCAAGCAATAAATGTAAAACAATAATGGGTACTTTTCTGATTTTTTTTTTTTATTCTCAGTACAAAAGAGGATTCCTTCCAATTCTGACTTTAGTTACAAAACTAAAGACTTTTTTCTCAGAATTCTGACTATTAACCCAAATACCTAAGAAACATATGGGTCTTTAGTCATCACTTAAAGACTCATCACTGCCAATGACTCATCTAGAGTCTAGATGCATGTCCTCTTCGATCCCTGAGAGATGGTGCGACCAGCCGAGCAGTGCTGGAGGATCAGAGGGAACATTGTGCACTACAGGGTGCGATGAGAGCTTTGAGTCAAGTGGGTGCCGGGGCCGTTTTTAGCTTGGTAGGTGAGCATCACTGTTTTGAATTTGATGCGGGCAGCTACAGGAAGCCAGCGCTGGGAGCGGAGAAGTGGGGTGGTGTGGGAGAACAAAGCGGCACATCCGCGTTCTGGATCAGCTGCAGAGGACGAATGGTGCACAAAGGCAGATCTGCCAGGAGCGAGTTGCAGTCGTCCAGTCTTGAAATAACAAGAGACTGAACAAGCACCTCAGTGGCCTGTGTAGAGAGAAATAGACGAATTCTTCTGATGTTTTAAAGAAGAAATCGACAAGAACGAGTAAGGTTAGCACTGTGAGGGGGGAAAAAAAAGGACAGTTGATGTCCAGAGTTATACCCCAAGGTTGCAGGCAGAGACTGAAGGAGAAATCTGAGTGTTGTCCAGGGAGATCATAAAATCCTAACAGGGGGATGAATCACCTGGGATGAACAGCAGTTCGGTTTTACTGAGATTAAGTTTTAGTTGATGAGCTGCCATCCAGGATGAGATGTCTGCCAGACATGCTGAGATGCGGGTGGAAGCCTGAGTGTCTGAGGGAGGAGAATTCTGAGATTAAAGTCCTAATTCTGAGATCAAAGTCAGAATTTTAAAATAAAATTAAAAAATGCAGAATTTTGCAGAGAAGAACAATTTTTTTCTATTTTATGGTGGCCTTATACCCCTTCCATGCCCTGAAACCATTGAGATGCGTCTATGTATTATTTGAGCCTTCTCCTAACACATGCATACCCTTTTTTGGCGTCTATCTCTGAATATACGATCTGTATTGTAGGTTGTAGATTTACATTTATAACATTTGGTGGACGCACTTACCTGGAACTTGCTTAAGAGCCCCACAACTGCAACTCTGCCTTTGATTGCAGGGTTTGAACCTGGGACCTTCTGAGCTGTAGTCCTATGCCTTAACCAATAAGCTACCCCTGACCTCACAGTTAAAGTTTGTTCGTGAACATGAAAATCACAAAACAACTTTTCTTAAATATTGTTAGACAGACAAAGAAGTCTGGATGTGCTGCAGATTTAGATCCCTAATAAAAAAGGCCAGAGGCTACAGTGAAAAGCAGAGCTCTCGGAGATGACGAGAAGAATTCATTCTCTTCATATCCTCCATAGTAGCAGAAAGAGCATCTGATCTAGAGGGCGAGAGGAGCAGCAGCAATACAACACGGCGACAAGATTACATGTCCAGCTTGACTGAGAGCGAGAAAGCATGAGAGAGAGAGAGAGAGAGAGAGAAGATTATTAAGCATGCTTTTGTCCTACATTGGTGTAAAACTGTGTTTTCTTTCCCTACACATACATATCTACATTCCGAGAATATATTAGATTGGCTTTGGATGCACAGAGTCAAGTGGCTCTTTGTGTGTGTGAGACATACAGAGCTATAAGGCTGATCAGATAGAGCGCAGTGGTGCCAAAGGAAAAGAAAAAGTGTTGGCCTAGCATTATTGAGCCCTGACTGAAAAGAGACGAGGGCCGTTTGACTGTCTTTCTGTTTGGGCAGCTGAATGAGGCTTATTGTGGCATGCTCGGCCTCGGCTGCCTGCACAAAAATCATTGATATTTGGGTTTGCGCATCTGCAAACTCACACCCCCATGACAAACAATGCGCCCAGAGGCGATGAGCGCTTTATAAATACGAGATGGAGCAACGACTCACCGAAGCTTGACTCTTGGATTACTGGCGGATGGAAGAGCGTGCAGACTGAGAGATTAGAGCTTGAACCCACCTGCAGGGGAGTCGGACAGAAGAACGGCTCAGGAATAGGAAGGAAAAGCAGGGAAACGACAGAAGGAGGAGGAATAAGAGTGGAATAACTTTCATCTGGCCTCACTGACTGTAGAGGACCAAGAAAGAATTGATTGGAAGCGCGGCCTGTGCGGCTACCCAGGGGACGCTACCGCTAGGCGCCATCTATCATATTGGTCTGCCCTCCGTTTTATTACTGGACCCTGATGACACCACCTTTTCTCAGATAGAAGTGTGTGCTCCATGTGCACACCTCACCTACACACTCTGCCCTGACACAGGGGGGATATTATTCCTACCACCTTCAGACCACCACTGCACCCTGTCCTGTGTCTGTATGTGTGTGCATGTGTGAGAAAGATAGATAGCAGGTGTTTGTGTGTGTTCTGGCCATGTGCAGCAAAGCGAGGCATCCTTTTAGAAGCCGAGACATGTTGCACCCGTTCAGCTTCACGAAGGCGTTACGGATCTTTCTTTCCTAGTCACAGAACACTGACTTTTAATATTTGACGTCCTCTGTCGCGTGCCACGGAAGCTTCCGATTTTGTTGAGCTCGTGCTGAACTTTGAGATGTATCGCTGCTCTAATTAGTTTTTTTTTTTTAGAACCTAACCGCAGCATCGCATTGTAAGGCAGGACGAAGATCAGAGTCGGATAAGGTGCTGAGGCTGGCATATTTTTTTTCTTTCCACCAAGCCTAGCTTGGTGCACTTGTCTTTTTTTTTTCCCCTCCAGTTTTGCGGCGTACCTTTTCTTCCTGCATAGTTTTGATGGAGCTTTGTGAGTTGCTTCACACAGCTGTAACCCTGCATTGATCTGTATTGATGTTTGCTGCCACACTCAAGCGGTGTTGTGGAAATAAGTCTGGCATTTACCAAGAGGGGTGTCGCTTGAATTCGAACCCAAGTGTACTTTAGGATGAGGACGGAAGTGAACATCTAACACTATAACACTAAAACAAGCAGCGACTCGTGATTGTGCACGCTTGTTGATCGTTATCGAAGTGCAGAACTAATTAACCTGCACTCTGGTTGTTAATAGCAGGTGTGATTAAGAGTGCAAGTAAAATTATGCAGCCTCGAATTTTTTTTTTTTTTCGAGTTGGAGGAGTTTAATTTGTGGATATCAGTTCTAGCTCCTGCTAGAGTATCAGTGAGGTGATGAGAGTTTGAACAGCCGGGTGAAGTGTTTTAATTAGCTGAAACCTTACGCTCTGCTGCTGCGGTGTGCTGTACTAGTGGTATCTAGTGGTTGCAGTTTAGCTGGGTAACAGAGCCAAGTGTGTATGTGTGTTTGTGTGTGGCATGTGTGTGTGTGCGCCTGGCCGAAGCCACAGAAGCCTCATTGACCAACCTACAGTCAATACACAATGAGAGAAGGCCGGCGATCTCTCCTCTTCTCTCGCTCCCTCACTGCGCTGCTCGTTCAGTCGTCCATTCTGCTCTCTCTCTGCTGTAAGTCTCTTTCTCTCACAGTCTATTCACTCTTTCTCATCATACTATCTTCAAATCCAAACTGTCCTTGCCACATCCTGCTCATGTTTTGAATCCTGTTCCTCCTTTCTTTCTTTTTTTTTTTTTTCTCTCCTGGTGAATTTATATCTGTCAGCCCTCACACTATGACTATTACTATCACGCCTGACCTTCCATCCTCTTCCCGGTTTTATATCCAGGCATTGTATTATGGAGAAAACATAATTTATGGGCGTAAGTGCACAAATGCTGAGAGGGTAGAGTCGGAGTCAGCTTCCAGATTTATGATTGCAGTGCGTCAAACAATTTTAAAGTCTCTCTACAGATTGAATGCCGGATCAATTGGGACTTCGGACATCAAAATATGTCCGAATCAGATCGGCTCTGACTGGGGGTGCCTTGAAAACTGTAGATGTTGACATTGTGTTGAAGTCATATACTATACCTTTAACTATGTATGTATGGGAGCTGTACCAAAAGTAATGCAAAAATAGGCAAAACGTCTTATTAAGTGACATAGGGTGTTGAAATTATTTTGTTAGAGTAGCTATAAAAAGCTCTGCATAATCTCCATCGTATGCGATGCATTTGCACCACTGTTGAACCCAACTCTCAAATCCTCCTTCAAAAAATCCCCTTTGTCGCAGTTGACGGTCTCCCTCTGTGTGGTTTGGCTTCAATGCTGGGTTCCCCTTCTTTAAACTTTTTCATCCATCTGTGCACATTGCTTTTGCCAATGATGTCATCACTGTAAATATTCTGTAACAAGGTGGGAGACCATCAACTGCGACAAAGAGTTGGGTTCAATGGCGCAAATGCATCATTTGTGATAAAAGATCACGTTACCGACAGTTTGAACGACCTACGTCAGTTAATTAAAAAATCGGACTAAACAACTAAACAAGTACAATGAGGAGTGTATTATTGTCCTTGATATACAACTTTCTCTGTATTTAGGCAGAGAGTTCGACCAGAAATAATATTATACCTGATTACATTAAAGCTAATTTTTTTTAGCTTGTTTTTATTTTATAAGTCTTTTCCTAGGTAGGTCCTTTTTGCTAGGAAGTAATATGATAATAATCTAAGTAAGACTGATGATAATGGAGTAATTTTATAAAACTTCTATATTGATATCTATATTTCTATGCTTCTATATAGTTTGGAAAAGTTAATCAGGCAGGATGCTGTGATCTTTATGGCTGATGCTAGCTAGCTAGGCTACATGGCTAGCTAAAAATCCTGTAATATTTTTGTTAGCCAGGTAGCTGCATAAATGAAAACGACAGCGATGTTTAAAATCCTGTCAGATATACAGTATATTTTTATTAGCAGGTTAGCAGAACAGAAATGAAGATGATAAATTCTGTCAAGTTAGTTTAAATGTTCTTATCTTGCATTAGCACTAGCCAACAATGATCAAGTTTATTCATCATTTTACTCAGGAATTTCTAAGGGGATTTTTTTCCTTTATTGATGTGCCCTTTAATCTGTATGCTAATGCTAAGTACCCTGAATTTCAACTAACCTGTTTACATTTTAGCTAGGATTTGAAAGGTTTGATTAGCCGGCTAGCTAAGAGGAGTGAACCAGACATAAAAATACATTCCAAGCTCAAAAACGCCTCTCAGTGAGAAAAGTATTAAAGTCGAGGACGAAATGAGAGGGAGATGGTTGATGAGGTAAAATGATACAGGTGAAATAATAAAAGTGGTTACGCATGGAGGACGATAGTTAAAAAAGGGAGGATGAGAGGACAGCTTCAGCAGTCAGCAGATGCAGTGTGGCAGGAGTAGTTATGACAGTGACTCTGTACTGTAAGTTGACCTCCGAAGTATTGAGGAGAGTTTTATGCTCCGGCTTGTGGGTAAAAGTGCTGACCTAACAGCATCTCGGCTCATGTTTATGGTGCTAATCATACGGAATCTGAAAGGCAGATGGAGGTCGATCAGCGCTATTACTCAGACGCGTGATAAATTCGAGCCCGAGAGTGTTCAAGGCAAACATCTGTTCGAGGAGTAATTTGCACCACGCACCTATTGTTTATTTCCTAGAGTGTTTAAGGCCCTTACTTTGCAAGGACATGGTTGCTGGTTCACTTAGGATCGGCGCAGCATGAGCTAGACGATACACTGCCTTATTTGTGTGTGTGTGTGTTTTTTTTCTCTTGCTTCCACATATTTTTTTTCCTCTGGCTTTGAATACGCATTGTCTCAGCAGTGCTGGGTCTTTATGCCAGCTGGAGAGAAAATGTACATATATTTTGAATGTCTGAATACAAAAGATCATTCTGGGGACAGGGGGGAGAGAGAGAGAGAGAGAGAGTGGAAGAGAGGGAGAGTGAGAGAGAGAAAGAGAAGGGAGGGGGTCCTTAGACTTGGCAGCCTGAGTGCTATAAAATTCTTGCCAGTAAAGCATTTTTGCCATTGAATCTGAGATAGAACAGGGATTGAAGCCAGTTCAGTGTGTGTGTGTGTGTGTGTGTGTGCGTGTATGTGTGTGTGTCTCACAGCTGGCCCTAGGCATGCCAGAAGTATCGTAATATCCCTGAAAATTTAACCATAAGCCCTTTCTTGTGATCCCTACCTGTGTACTACCTAGATACCAACAAGCGTCCAAAACTAGTGCATGAACAGAACAGCAAAGCAAAAGATTTAAGAGAGAAAGAACAGTCTAATACCTGGGCTGAGAGAGTGAGAAAAGAGAGAGAGAGAGATGGTCAATCCTGAGTAATGGAGAGAGAATGGGGGATGAAATGAATCGTTTCGAGGCGAGCGAGCTTCAGGGAGTGATATCGTTGAAATATGGCATAAGGAGAGGTGGGTGTTAAAGAACATGAAGGTCACGGAAAGTGACAGAGAGAAGGAGAAAGAAAAAGAGAGAGAGAGAGAGATTGAAAGAGTGGGGGAAAGATAAGAAGCCCAGTCTGAGCAGACTGAGAGCAAATGTAGTGATGGAAGTGTGGAAATGAGAGTGTAAGCAGCATAAATAGAAGATCAAACGCAGGAGGAAGAAGCGGTTGCCACTGCAGGACGCCTGCAGAGCGGGGACGAGAGAAATTGAAGCGAGCACAAGGAGAAAGGGAAGGAAGGAAATGAGAAACGAAATGAACATCAACTGCTGATGTGTAATTACAGCGCTGGGGACTAGAGAAAGATGTTCTGTGCATTTTCCCCTCATAACATTGACTTCGCTGTCTCTTTTATTCTGCGCTCTCTCTCTCGCTCTCTCTCTCTCTCTCTCTCTCTCTCTCTCTCTCTCTCTCTCTCTATCTCTCATTTTGCTCACTCTCTGTTTCTCTCTATGTCTCTGTCTCGCAGACAAAACCCAGATGATTATACTCTAAGCCTGAGCTGCAGAACAAATCACAATATGGAGCTGAAAGCAGAAGTCTTTGTTGTGAGAGATGGAATAAGCTTGGAAGGAGAGAAACAGACAGAGCAATAATGCAAAAAGCAAAAGGAAAGGAAGATGTGTACAGAAGGAGAAACTGAATAAAAAAAAAAGTGGGGGGAGAAAGAGTGAGATCAAGAAAGGCCGCTGGAGAAAAAAAGGATGCAGGAGGGAGGAGAGGGGAAAAAATGAGGGATTAGGCTCCAGAAGGAGGTTTTGGTTAGGATTGAGGGTGTAGGTGTGAAAGAGACAGAGAATGAGATTAGACCGGAAAAGCAGGCAGTGAGAGAGCGAATTATGAGGTTCAAAGCCAAGAATAGGATAGATAGAGAGAAATGGGGACAGGAAAAGGAAATAAAGGAAAGATCTGAGAAATGACAGAGAGGTAATGAAGAGAAGAGAGTTATAAAGGATTATGTATTATTTATAGCCATGGCATTTTTTTTTTTTTTAACTGTATTCGACTGGCATCGGGTACGATTCCTCAGAGAGAGGAAGAGAGTTTTAATTTTGGCTCAGTGAGACTGTGAGATAGAGATAAAGCAAAGGAAAGTAGGAGAAGAAGAAGAATCTGTCATCTCCAGCAAAGCATATCTCCACGGAGTTTACTGATTATGTGGAGCTAATGAAAGCACACACATGCACAGTGTAGAAAACTCAGTGATTATTTGGACTTCGTTTTCAAAGGCATACAGATGACGCACACATGCACACTTAGACTCACTCAAGTAGTCAACACATTATACTTCAGGTGGTCTGAACAGATATGTCGGTAATCATTGGAAATTGGAGAGAGGGAAAGAGGAATGTGATAAGAAGAAAGGGTCAATTAATACAAAGTGGCTCGCACTTTTTCACCAGATGGGAGAATAAAAGAGAGGAGGCGTTCTGAGAGAATGGGTAGACGAGGCGGGAGTTTTCCTGTAAGACCTGATGCACACTTTTTTTTTTGTCTCTTAAGCTATTCACATCTCTTCCCAATCATCTATGTTGTTGTTGTTCTTTCGGCTTCTCCCATTTATCTGTTGCCACAGTGGATTATCACACAATTTGGCACTGGATAACCTTCCTGATGCAACCCTCCTATTTTATCTGGGCTTGGGTCTGGTGGCTGAGGTTTGGGCATTGGATGGGAATTGAAACCGGGCCTTCCACATGGTTGGCGAGAACTCTACCACTTATCCATATACTGAAATATAATCATTTAATAAAATTAATCTTAGACTTCTTCATCTGTGAGTCATTCAATAGAGATTTTTTTTTTAAATGTACATTTTACTGTTTAACTTTATCCTGTTACCTGATGAAACGCTTCCTTGCGTCACATTTTCAGCAGGAAGTTGCATCACGTAACCAAAAATTATGTTCTCTCCATTATTTTTCTGCATTTTAAATTATTATAAAGAAATAATTTAATTCATGTCCTTAACTCAAGTTCCATTAACGGGGATACTTTATATATTGTACATTTGTAAATTCGATCCTGAAGCCTGGCACTGTTCCTTATTTTAGAGACCTATAAATTGTTGCTGTTGCCCACTGGCAGTGTATGTGCAAAGGCATACTTTTCCTAGATGTGATGTTGAAAATATTATGGTTATGGCACTGGATGAAACAGCAACTGCAGAATTATCCATATACATAAAGTGACAACTTTTCACTGTTTGTTAATGCACATTAACAATGTACAATAGTTCCAAAATTACCCATTCTAAGATTAAATGTGACCACCTTGTGAGGCACACTATGTGATGGTCAATAATGTATGAAAATGTTTCCTCTTGTTCCCAGTACCACTCCTTGATCATTTGAGTCCTAGAATATGGCCATGAGATCAGGGAAGAAAAGCTTCATACTGTAGATGTGATAACCTGGTCATTCAGGTCATCAGCTGACTTCCTTTTATTGCCACATAACGTTGCTGAGCCTAGACCTGACCAACTGAAGCAACCCCAGATTCTAATACTGCCTCCAGAGGCTTGTGCAGTGGGCACTATGCATGATGGGTGCACTGCTTCATATGCATGTTCTTTACAATGCAATTTCATCAAGCGTTTAAGTCATCCCCAATCGTCTCCAATTATCTTTTTGTCTTTTTAAACAGACTAATAATCTAACTCGTCTGAAATGTGACTTTTTTTTTCACCTAGCTAGTGCGATACAAATAAAAACAATGCTATCTACAGTGTGGTACCTTGTTCTACTGTGTTATGTTGGCTTTGTACGTTAATGTTGGGTTTGATGTTGAGGCCGTTGTCTTTTTGTGCCTTCATTAGAATGTTAATTTAAAGAAAACCACGCTTAAGGGTTTAACTTGTAACAAACTTTTGAAACACATGGATGGAAGTGTGTAGTGTATGTTTGTGTGTGTGCATGCATGTGTGTGTGATGGGGGGGTGTATGTGTGTGCACAGGCTGTAACTCAGCCCTCTAATCCGTTCCTGGCTACTGATGGTGTGGATTTACTGTACCCTGTACTTGGCATTTTCTCAGCCCCCTAAATCCAATTTGCCTACATCTCCCATAATTCACCACTATTTCTCAGTGACGCATTACACCCACCCTGGCGTGGCCTTGTTTATTTATTCTGAATGCTTTTTATTTATTTATTTGTTCTTTTGAAAATGATGGCCTGTCTTTCTTGCACTTGAGTCCAGCAAATTAGGGCCATTTTTCACCATGCCGACAGGACGTTGTTATGTTTCTGAGGGCGGTTTTACCTCATTGGTATGTCGCCCCCATCTGGCTGAGGCGTTAAGTACACCCAAATTTGATTTTCTTTTTTTTTCTTCTTTTTTTTCTTTTCTTGTTAAATTTATATGCTTTTCAGAGCAGTCGCGCATTGATCTCTTTACCTGCCGGTTTAACCCATTTCCAAGGCTGTTAAGTGCACTTGTTTTATCGTGACTTGATTTTAATGGGGTCATGATTAATCCGTCTCCTACAGGTCTTTGTGTTTTTCTGCTGTGCCTCGTCAGAAGCTTAATAGCTTACCCACGATGCACCTATCACACCAATTTCCGAAGACATTACTAATGAAGCCTGTGGTTTCTATTGTACCGCTTACAGCTGTGGACAACTCGACAGCCATTTGTCTCCTGTTGTAGGATACGCTTTCGGCGTCTCCCTCTTCCATCACAAGGGCATGGGCTCGGTCGTTCAGATTTTGCCGTTAATCTTGCCTATTCATTTCAGTCATTTAGACAGTGAGGAGGCAGATGCAGTCGAGATTTGAGCAGCCCCTCAATTAGGCATGTTTTTTGCATGATTTCCCAGTCAAACTTGCACCACCTACTTTTGTCACCGATTCCATGAGGTTGGTTCCTGATTGGCTGGAAAGTCTTTCATCATGATGCCTTCCCTGCCAAGGCTTCACATGATGTATAGAACAATTAGGGCCCATTAAAACAATAGCGGCCCAGTCAGTAGGTGCCAAAGTGCTGACTAATAACAGTCATTAAAATGATCATGGTAATGGCTGTGGCATCAGCGATCACCCAAATATCAATCACAATACTGATGAGTGGAATAGACGTCGTAATGGCCGAATTACTGCGACAGTTGTTGGGAGGATAAAGGTCTGTCAGACTTTCTTTTTTCTTGCTCACCCATTTTCATCCTTCTTTCCTTCTTTTTTTATTTTTTATTTTAACTCAATACCTCGCCTGACAATGTTTTATTACCCTTCAACCCTTCCATGGTGAAAGCAGTGATATGGTCCCTAAACCTGATTAAGTTGGACTAAATCGAATTTAAATGAAGTCAGAGGAGCAGGACGAATAGTGATGGGAGATTCGCACTACCAACTATCACTCCGCTATAGCCTGTTCTTTCGCCTCCCTTCGTTATTCCTTTTTCCTTATTCCGCCTCTGTAGTTTTTATTTGTATTTTTTTTTCTCCCCTCAGCATACGTACTCATGAAGGACATGAACGAGACATTTATGGCTCTGTAGGCGTACGGCTACATCAGCAGTTCTTGTGGAGTGACAGCTCTTGATTGCCACCTCTGTTGGTGTGCAGCTTGAGGGATATCCAGAGAAAACACCACCTGGTGTGGAGGATAACAGGTGCACTAGCAATATGCTCGGCTTACCTGGGGTATTAAGTCGCGTACGTTTCCTGTTCGGGTCCCACCTCAGCACCGCTCCACAGTCGTTAGCCGATTAATTTGCCCTTAAATAAGCCAGTGAGCTCGGGTGGTTAGATGGGAGAAATGGCCTCAAGAGCGAAAAATCTTAACAAGAACATCTTGATGACCAAAATCGATCAAATTCTACAGATGTGTAAACATCTTGTCTAGTTCGTGGGCTCGGCTGTAACATCAGGCCTCATCAGATCTGCAGTAACAGATTTAGACCCATGATCTGTGTAAAGATTCATTGTTTTTTTTTTTTTTTTTTTCTTTCTCAGAGACCTCTGTGTCAGCGCTGCAGATAATTGCATATCACCAGAGCTGCACATTCTGGGTCTTTATTTGTGCGGCCAGGCTAATGGCACGCTGTGCACGCTCGCGAAAGCCGCAGCCAGACGCTGCTTAGTTGAGCATTAGCAATGCAGCACTGGCTTCAGCAAATCCTCGCAAAAGCCCAGACTATGGAAATGCAAAATGCTATGTGCCAGTGAGCACATTAGAGGTGTGAGGCTGCCAGCGCACATCAGAATGCGTCAGCGTGCGATCTATGTTGTAGGATGGGGAAACCGGTTCAAAAAGGACAGTGCACCAGTTTTCACCGATTCTCATGATCGGGTTTCTTGAAAGCATCCTCAAAAACTGGAGTATGTATTTTTGTTTCATGCCAAGATTTTAGTCTGGAACTGAGGAATTATAAGCAACAGGTAGCCTATTGTATGGGAAGAACAACAACAACTACTGGAAATTCACTGACAAAACCTACAACTCCAAAAGTTTTGGTACCTCTCAACGAAGTAACATTACACTTTTTTTTTTTTCCTTCAGGAAAGAGCTCGCTGAGTATTATTATGAGTTGAGGGATAATCTTTACAAGACAATGTTTGTTCTGTACGCTGTTTGTTTGCTGTTATAAAAATGGATTATTTATGATGGAAAGCTGTGCGAACAGACTGAAGAGACTGTCAGCCCACACTCATGGAGAAAAATAACAATTATGATTCTGAGCTAAACAACATGTAATTGATGCCCTCTCTCTCTCTCTCTCTCTCTCTCTCTCTCAGCACGGGGCCAGGCGGTGCAGGCTGAGAATGTGACAGTTCTCGAGGGCGGCACAGCGCAGATCTCCTGCCGCCTACAAAACTATGACGGCTCCATAGTGGTCATCCAGAACCCGCGCAGGCAGACGCTGTTCTTTAATGGCACACGAGGTGAGCGCAACACGACCTCGGGAGTCAGGAGTCGTCTAATCCACTTGTCGTGCGGCTAAACATTCAATCATTTGTATAGTAACAAAAGAAAACGGATTACGTAGAGTGAAAAGGTAGTAATGAAGAGCAGACTCTTGTTTTTTTTTGTTTTTGTTTTTTGAAATCGTTCACAGTAGTTAGTGTGTGCAATTTTGTTCCACACCATGCTTTCAGTCTGGAACTGAGCTAATTATGGCCAATAAGGATTTTTCGGTGGGAGCAATTCCAACAACCAAAAAGTGCAGTAACAAAGCCTTCTCCCAAATGGGCGAAAAATGATCCTATACAATTAATCAAAATCACACCTGAAGCTGCACAGTGTCACTCCGCCCTCATGTCTGCGATTCTGATAATCAGCACAACAGCACAACCTCGAGAGTGATATTGCTTTTATACACCGATCAGCCGTAACATTATGACTATGTGCTTAATATTGAATCTGTCCCCTCCTTGTTTTGACACCTTTCTATGGACACCAGCATTAACCTTTTCAGCAATTAGAGCTGCAGTAGCTCTTGTATTGGATCAGAGTACATGGACCAGCCTTCACTCTCCACTGAGCCTTAGCTGCCCACGACCCTTTTGCCGGTTCACCTGTTTTAATTCCTTGCACCACTTTTGTAAGGTCCTGCCCTCTGCAGACCGGGACATCCCATCCCGTCACAGTTTGGCCGTTGTCAAAATCCTTACGTTGCCCATTCAACACGTCAACTTCAGTGACAAAACGTTCACTTGCAGCCTAATTGAGCCAGCCACTTTCATGTGCCATTAGCACGAGACATTTTAACTGTAGCTACTGTAATAAGGGCCAAATTGTGATGTCTAGCTGACTGAGTCAGAGTAACTCCAAAACTGTAGCTCTTGTGGAAGGTTCCCAGTCCCAGTTCCCAGGACATACCAAAAGATGGAAAACCGATGAATAGTGACAGGGTCATGAGTGGCCTGGCTCACTAATGCACATGGAGAGCGAAGCCTAGCCCCATGTAGTCTGATCCAATAAAAGAGCTACTGTAGCTTTAATAGCTGAGAAGGTTAATGTTGGTTGTGATAGAAAGGTCTGAAAACACAGTGCATTACTGTTTTGGTGGCAAAAGGGAGAACCTACTCAATATTAAACATAATGTTATGGCTGATCGGTGTACAACAGTTCCATAAGTGTCATTTATTATCATGAGATTATGATTTGTTTGGTTATTTAACCAGTTAATTTGTTGCTTCGCCAACAAATATCCTTCCGTGGATATTAGCCCTATAACCTACAGTAGCTTTGACCTCAGACCTGTGTGATTAACAGGGATGAGATTAGGTTTAAATTCTTCCTGGTACTGTGTAGCCTAAAGGTGTGGACTATAGACCATGGAGGTGATTGGACAGTTTTCAGACCTCTTGAGATTGACTTGATATTTCCACTGATTCTGCTTTAGGCTTTAGAATATCAGCTAACTTCTGGGTTCTGGTGTTGAATCCCAAGTAGATGGTAAATGGAAAACTAGTCCACTACGTAGGGTATAATTCATTCATTCATTCATCTTCTATACCGCTTTATCCTTGATCAGGGTCGCGGGGGGCCTGGAGCCTATCCCAGGAGACTTTCGGGCACAAGGCGGGGTACCTGTGACACGGCATGATGCATATTGGCTCTCGTCCAATCAGATTTCTCGGTCAGAAAGAACTGTTGTACAGTATAATGAACACTGCAAACGATAAACCTTATTCATCAACCTTTTTTTTTTTTTTTTTTTTTTTCCCCCCAGAAGTTTGCATAAACCAAACCAAATTATGTATTTCCACTGGATTTCTAAAGGTTCATCTTTGCGCCATTGTTTTGATGAATACCAATCATCAGTAAATTTGCAGGCACATGGTGCATTTCCATGCTGCCTAAGAAACTCAGTAGAAGGCAAACAACAGCAAAATCGGCTGCCAAAAAAGACAGAGAAGGAGAATTAGTTCTAAGTTAATTAAACCAAAAAGAAAACCGTTTGTCATGAAAATAGGGGGAAAAATTACTGTCATCAGATAATAATAAACACTAAGCATTTCACAATGGAAAGCATATTTTTATTGAAAGAAAAATTACCCATTATTCTTAGTCTAGAAATATCTTGCACGGCAGTGCATCCTCGCCCATGTCTTTTTTGGAAAAGCATATGGCTGTGTGTCATATAGGAGCTGTGTAGCACAGCAGGAAGTATACAGCACAAGGTAGCTTTGAGACAAGGTAGATCACTTCCTATTATCACCTAGTGGGGTTTGTAATAAAGGAAATGAAATTAAAAAATGATGCCATGGAAAGGACAATGAAAATCTTTTAAATAATTGCAGTGGATCGTAATTTATAGGTTTATTTAGCCTTGATTTTTTTTCTTTACACATTCAGCATTTCTTTAGGTAATACCTTTAATATGAAACAACTGGGTTTCACAAGGTGGCACAGTGGCATAGTGGGTAGCACTGTTGCCCTTCAGGGTCTGGGTTCAATTTCCAGCTTGGTGTCTGTGTCTATGGAGTTTGCATGCTCTCTCCATGCTTGATGGGTTTTCTCCACATACTCTGGTTTCCTCCCACAGTCCAAACACATGCAGATTAGGCTTATTGGTGTTTGTCAGATTGAGAATGAGCGTGTGTGTGTGTGTGTGTGTGTCTGTGTGTGTGTGTTTTGCGATGGATTGGCACCTCGTCCAGGGTGTATCCCACCTCATGCCATAAGTCTCCTGGTATAGGCTTCAGGCTCTCCATGACCATGTATACAGGATGAAGTGGTATAGAAGATGAGTGAAAGTAAGTGAGCAAGTGGGTTTGACCTAAAAGTTTCATTAAATTTCTATGTGTACATTACATTCACAGTCGTTTAACATACACTCATTATGCAGAACAGGTTGACGTACGCTCGTCATGAATATGAATGTCATGCCAGGTTTGGGCTTGCAGTGATTCCTTTACCTGGTCTTTTCCTCGGGCAGACTGATTAGATAGCAAACATCTTTAATAGAAGAAAGCCGCAAGTGCACAAATTAAAATTTATGTTGGGGCCAAAAAAAGATTAAAACAATGCATACAACAATCCCAGTATGTGGTTAATCGTCCCATAGCAAGTTTCATCTTTAGCAGATGCTTTCAATTGCCATCAGCAAGCTTCTGGCAGGATTTTGTTTATTCTCCTTGACAGAATTGATAGAATTTGTTGTTTTCCTGGCACAGACCTGTCTTGTAAACACAGTCGACAGATTTTCAATAGGGTTGAGGCTCCAAAAGCTTAATTCTAGTCTGCTTTATCCATTGCACAACCAGCTGTGATGTGGTTTTAGGATGATTGTCCTTTTTGAACACTTAATCATGTCCAAGTTTCAACCATCTGATGATTTGAGGTTCTGCTGAAGATTTTTGCACTAAGTCCTCCTTCTTCATGATTCCATCCACAGTCCAACTGGCAGCAAACCAACCTCAAAGCCTGATGCTAACACCACCTCTATGTTTAACAGTTGGTACGGTGGTACACTTTTCCAAGCATAATCTTTTCTCCAGAACACTTTTTCATTGTTCATGTGGTTATCTGCAAGGTCACATTGGTGTTCCAGCAGCTTCCAGTTCATGGCAGGCCCGTGGTTTGGTGGTTCCTGACCTTTTTCTTCTTCTAGACCATAACAAAGTGGCTACAACTCCCTGAAACATCTGAAGATCTGTAGTTATTTAGTACGTGACTTAAATAGGCTTTCCTGACTCGTGTAAATCTGCAGTCCACTTTCTCAGATCTGCACTGAGCTCCTTGGACTTTCCCATTGTGCTGTGTGCTGGTCTGTCCAAAGAGTGCTGATGAACACACTGTTTTTATGTTGGCACAGAGAAGCTGCAAGCTATAGTTTGTCAAGAGTTCTTAGGCTTGGGAATTAAAAAAACATTTAAGACATTCAGCTCCAATACATTTGTGATCTAAATGAGTGTATACACATTTTTGAAGCTGTGTTGATATCAGAAAATCCAAAATAAATGCTTCAAATTCTTGGGGTTTTCTACTAGTAAAAATGTCCATTGTACCATCATTCTGCCCCGGAAAAGAACAGTTCCAAGAAATCATTAAAAGCGCAATATTGCCATGATATTCATATTTATGATAAGTGTATATAAAATTCTGACTGTAACTGAAACAATAACCTATTTAAAGTTTAACGTATAATCTGTATCTACAGTATATACTTAGTAACTTTATTGCAGATTATAAGATTTGCATCCATTGAGTTAAGGTTTAAAGTACAGTAGTCACATCTTCTCATGTATAAATTTACACTCTGGAGCATTGGGTAGCATATAAGCATTACAGATTTATGAATACCATATTTCTTGATTAAATGCCTTTATGCATGATTGATGAATAAATCAGTTCATATCTAGCTCGATACGCGAGACCTATAGATTTAAATAAAAGATTTAAAGTTTTTTATTACCGTTTCTTTAAATAGTAGCTGATAAAAATTATTATTTTATTCCCCTTTTTATTAATAAAGGTATTATCTGTGAAAATCATGAGTCTAAACTATATAGTTTTGCTATATTATAATGCTTAAAATATCACTCAATGCACTGATTTTTACTGGTATTCATAAAGAATTCCAATGATGATGATATTATTATTATTATTATTATTATTATTATTCATCCTTCATTCATTCATCTTCTATACCGCTTAATCCTATGATCAGGGTCGCGGGGGACCTGGAGCCTATCCCAGGAGACTT
>JAQQZS010000033.1:7233246-7244991 GCA_030068045.1 Platyallabes tihoni
CTGTGCCTTATCACACTCTGGCATCCCATTTTGTTACAACAGCTTAGTCCTATCTAAAGGAATGAGTACATGGGGGGGGGGGGGGATTCAGCTGATTAAATGTTAAAGTTGATTAAATGTAAATAGACTGGGGTTCAAAAAGTTCAAGGTGAAGAACAAAAATAAGTAACGGTGTAAGCCTGTGCTGCTGCGCGTTGTTCATTTCGATGGCACTGAATCACCTCTAATTTGCAGCTCTATTTTTCTATAAAAAAAAAAAAAGTGTTTGGGCTATTAATATCAACCGATCCACAGCGAGAGAGTGTCAGCTCATGGCTGGTCTAAATGCTCTGAGAGCTTCTCGCTTCACTAACTAATGGATTTTGATGGCGGGTTTTAAATGAATGGTGGAGCAGAAATATCCCTTCGGCCCTGTAAGCACAGTGACCTATCAGGTCTGTGTATTTCCCCTGAGGCTGTTCCGATTGGCTGACCATGAGCGGTATGCAAATGAGGCGTGACTAAAGGTGACACGGGCTTAAACAATGCTTTGACATTTCGCTGCCATTTAGCATGTGAGAAGGCATTTATCTGTTTTAGAAGAGCCTCTTTTCTTCTCTGTGTTAAACAGGGTTGAATGAATAGGTTCACTCGGATACAAGCCTGTTGTTACACATTAGTCACTTGCTTACTGACTCCCTTAGTTTCACGGTACCTCCCTCACACACTCCCTCAGTATGCACCTCATTCGGGTAACTACGATGGCGAACATAAGTATCCACCCTCTTTAAACTTTGTCCTCATTTTGTTAATTGTACCTAACTGTGATTATAAGTCATACACAAACTATTCCACATATATTGTTCTATATAACAATAAAGCTGGAAATTCATTTACAGTGTAGATGTTATGTTGCGCAAGTATTTACAGTGGGATCTCGGCATCAAATGTAAGATTTGTAAGATTTGGGCGAGTTCTTAAGGTGATATTTCATATTGCGAAACACATTTTTCCATAAGAAATAATGTAAATGCAGATAATCCGTTCCAGCCACCCAAAAATATTACCAATGTTACCAATTTCCAGCATTATAATTGTATTTTTGCATATAGAAGAAATGTAAATAAAGTCAAATATGACAAAATAGAACCTTAATTAAACCTCACTTAACCTTAATTAATGATTCCTCTTTGCACCGGCTGCTTTAAAAACAAAACTGAAAGTGGCTGCCTTTTCTTTTTGATACCGTCCTTGCTAACATTCTTTGTGCTAACACCCATGGTGCTAAATTTTGCACAAAATTTAAAGCCTCTTTGCTTGGCTTTCCAGGGCCGCAAACAAGGTTTGAACGGCTCCCGGACGTAATGTACGCGCAACTTAGCCGGCGGTTGTTTCGACTCATTCGGTCACTCGTGTGTCGAGAATGCTTCATATTGTGCGACAAATTGATTGCAAAGTTTCAGGCAAAAATGTTACAACTGTACTCCTATTGCTCTGAGATGCCTAAACTGGTATGCAACCAGCTCCCATAACCTTAACAAACAGAATCCCGAAGGCTAAAAAGCAATCCGAACAAGTACAGGAGTGGAAAACGTTCTAGAGCTTTGTCTCTTAATAAACCTTAAACTGTAGAACGACGTTAAATCTCATAATAAAAAGCAGAAAGAATGTAGTACAAAAATACTGTACAACCATGCCTTGGAGGTCGTCTACTAAAAAGTCAGTAACCAGGTAGTAGGCAGAGGGCAAAGAAGCAAACTTTCTAAAGAAGCAAGCTGTGAATACTTACACGTACATAATTTACCCATTTATTCACTCCTACACTCCTTCGCTCTGCCTTAGCATGCATTCTCATAACTCTCAGTTATGATTATCACAATTTCAGATACCTGTTTCACTCCTCCACACGAGCCCTGAATCACAAACTGGAACACTCCCTAACCTCCGTCCTTCCCTCGGTCATTAACTCTGTCTATGACCTCTTTATGCAGTTAGTTACTCCCTCAGACATCACTTTACTTTCTCTCAATCAGTCACTCCATCACTGAATCGTCACTCCATCAAAAAAGTACGCAAATGACCCCACTCACTAAATCACTCAGTCACTCTAACAGTCCATGACACCTTCGACCACACACTCCCATTCCCACTGCATCACCATTTTACTTAATCCTCTCAGTCATGGCATTGTTCACTCAGTCCCTCACTCATCCCCTCAGTCATTCCCCTGCTCCCTCCCTTGTCCGTTCACTAATACTCTCCTGACTCCAGACTTCAGTGACTCCTTCATTTCTTCCAGTAATTCTTTATTCACCAGTTCAGCCACTCCTTCCCTTCTTGTCTCGTATATTCAATTCCTCTCTTGATCACCTACTCATCTATTCACTGTCTGCAATGAAGTATTTTGCTCAGTCACACCATCTATCACTCAACATTTATTTATTTATCTCATTGTCCATATCTAGTAGTTCTACTGCCTAGCATTGACACCAAAACTTTTAAACACACCCTTTAAGCCTGAAACGAATACGGGATAGACATGAAATATAGAAATATGCCATGTGTTGTAGTTCTCCCAGGTGATGTCACTAATGAGTTCTATCTTCCCGAAGAGTTGTGCTAATTAGCTGAAAAACTAGTGAAAATTGTCTATGTGCCAATGATATTCACCTTCTGGAGTCATGGCCTGGGTCATCTCCAGACCTGAACCCGATAGAAAACTGTTGGACAATGGATTGAGCGAATGAGTACTGCAAACTGCAGGTTTTCCAGCATAAAGGACTTCATACAAAATATTGATAATCAATAAATAAATTGAGAATGTCATTAAAACATTAAATTACGTTTTTGTCTCCATACTTTTGCCCAGCACTGTATTACTGCATCAATAACCCTAGTTGTAATTATCACATTAATCACTACAAATGCGGTTAAATTTAATTTCCTTCGGCTTCCCGTTTTATTAATTGCCACTTGCTCCTGCACATCCTGTTATTTAGCATTTCCTTTTAATGCTGTGTACCAAGAGATACCTCTGCATACAACTTACTGTAGCTGTGAGATACTAATTAAAAGTTCCCGTATTAAACTCAGGAATTTCTAAGGGAGTGTGTGTGTGTGTGTGTGTGTGTGTGTACTGGTGTGTGTACTGGTGTGTGTGCGTGTGTGTGTACTGGTGTGTGTGTGTGTGTGTGTGTGTGTGTGTGTGTGTGTGTCTGTGTACTGGTGTGTGTGTGTGTGCGTGCGTACTGGTGTGTGTGTGTGTGTGTGTGTGCGTGTGTATGTATTAGTGTGTGTGTGTATGTGTGTGTGTGTGTGAGTGTGTGCATGTGTATATATACATGTGTGTGTATGTGTACATATGTGTGTGTATACTTAGGTCTGTGTGTGTGTTTGTGAGTGTGTGTTTGTGTATGTATACATGTGTGTGTGTGTGTGTGTGTGTGTGTGTGTGTGTGTGTATACATACGTGTGTATACATACGTGTGTATACATACGTGTGGATACTTAGGTGTGTGTGTTTGTGTGTGTGTGTGTGTGTGTGTGTATACGTATGTGTGTGTGTACAGTATATACGTACGTGTGTGTGTGTATATAGATATGTGTGTGTACAGTATACAGTACATATGTGTGTGAGGGTGTGTATACGTATGTGTGTATTCGTATGTGTGTGTACGTATGTGTGTGTGTATACGTATGTGTGTGTGTACGTTTGAGTGTGTATATACTGTACGTGTGTGTGTTTGTGTGTATACTTGTGAGAGAGAGATTTTGAGCATTGGAATTAATAAAATAGTGCTCGTACTTTGTTCATTTAAAATTAAAGGGTAAATGGTTACATCTTGGATCAATGAATATTCAGCTTCCTAAATGTATAAATCTTTTCATATTTATGATTTAATTATTCAGACCTAAAATAAATACTAATGTCTTAGTAACATGTCACACTGAGCTTGAACCAAAGTCCATTTTATTGTTCAGAAATCTGACTGACACTTTAATGTGACCACAATAAAACGTCATCTTATAATACATGTTTGGAGTTATTGATACAATTAAAATAATGTATCAGTTATAAATTATAAGTATAGCTATCACTGCACAGTTTGTGTAAAAGGGTAGAGCAGAGAGAGAAAGGACCCACTTTTGTGTGTGTGGTGTATGCGTGTGGGGGCGTGTGTATGGGGAGACGCATGCGTGAGAGTTTTCGGTGTGTGAGAGAGTCGAGTCCGGTTCAGAGTGAGAGAGGCAGGATACCGTTCTGGTTCTGTTTGTTTGTCGTTTTTGGCGTAGCTGTCGCCGACAACAGCCAAGTTAATCAAACTCTATTGTTTTTGTACTTGTGGTGCGGTTCCTATAGCGGTGAGCGCTACAATAATAATGATGAAACAAAAGACCTCTCTAAATCTCTAATCCATTTTGGGGTCAATAATTATAGAACAGAATAGGTAATACAAGTTCTGACCAAGTTTGGACGAGAGTCATTCCAAGAGTGGTGACAATGGAGCATAACCACACCGGGACATTAACTGTATGTGTTACTCTCCATCACACGTGTTCTAACAAGCATTAATTACACTGTGGGGTGAGAGCATGGGTGGTACGATATACTGGAAAAAGGTGAGAACGGTTCCTGCCAAAACCCACATTCAAAACTATTTGAAAGATATTTTAACGTGAAAATATAAAGGAAGTTTAAAGGAAGTTTCTCAGGACTGTCCACCACCTCCATGGTTTATTATCCTCACCTTTTGTCTATGTAGTTCCAGAATCAATGTAAAACTACTTTCTCACTGTTAATTACCGTACAGTAACTGTCGGACGTCAGCTTCTCCAGTCGTGGTCGGTTAGTTCCACCAGTCACGAAAGAACAAAGAATCTGTGTTGGCTGTGCATGGCTGTGATATCTTCGGTGCTCAGGCTACACTCTCATGGCTACGATTGCATCACAGCAGTGGTATTATTCAGCACAACAGCACTCCCTCCCAAGTGATAATGCTTAAATAGAATAATATAATGCATAATAATAATAGCATAAATAATAAAGGCATTTATTATTCTATTCTATTCTCTAATTATTAAATACAAAATGCATTCCTTATATATTTATTTATTTATTCAGTTTTTTCAGAGTGTATTAATACAACATAAAAAAATAATTTTTATCTTATATTACTGTATATGATGGTCACATCTGAGTGTGAGTGAGATAACATTACGCTTACATTTTGATGCTCAGTGTTGAAGCTTAAGTTCAAACTCAGTGTCACATGTTATTAAGACACGCCTCTGTTTTAGGCAAACTCCTACCTACAGTACGTGTATAATTCTCCCATAATTAGAGTTTGATGGAGATAGAATGTACTAACTATAGTTATCATTAGCAAAGGCTGTAATAACAAAGCTTACAGTAGTTACCACTCTCTGAACACACAAAGCCTCATTGTAATTATGTATAAAGATGTTGGGGGCGTGTCTATAGAGACCAATCCAAAATCCAAATAAACATTTTCGACATAATTTTCCATATGATTTGTACTAGAACGAAATGAAAAATATTTAAGTTTAGTTTGTAAGTTTGCGTTTTTTTTTTTGTTTTGTTCAGGCTTTAGCTCATTGTCTCACTTAATGCCCACTTCACCGTTTATTCCACACACACTCTCCACTTTATTTCTCCATATCAGTCTCTCATTCCCACAGCTCCTCTGCTCCCTGCATGCCTCCCGCTCTCATTCACTTCTTATCACACTTATACCTTCATTTCCTTCCTTCCACCCACACGCAATGCCTTTTTCCGTCGCTCGCTCTCTCTCACTAGTTTAAACTCCCTCACAACGGACCGAAAAACATAAATAACCGGGACGCAAAGGTCGGGAACAGTCGAGCACATCTCAGGGCTCCAATTATTGTATATTTTGTGCATTGCACTGATTGCTTTGAGACGCTATATGCGAACAGGACCGACGTGCGTTTCTGGTGAACTGCGGCTCGGCAGAAAAACAGAAGGCCACTCGGGAGAGTCTTAGCCTTCAGTCAATATATAATGAGCCTACGCTCACCGCCTCAGCTTACAATGGCTGTTCCACTTATCATTATTTGTTATTATTCTCAATTTCTGACTATTGATTTTTTTTCTGCTTCTTTACTAAAGGAAAACCTGTTTTTTCTCCTTCACCTCTCTTATTCCTCTGTCCCTTATTCTGTTCTTCCTGCAGGGTATTGATTACTTGTGTCAGCTCTTTTGCAAGAACATGTGCTTAACCTGTTCTTTCCCATATTCCTAAGAGCTTCTCTCCTCCACTCTCTCTACGCTGTTCCCCGGCCCTATGCTTCTCCCTTCTCCTGTCTGCTTTTCTCCTTTCCCGTCTTCTCCTTTTGTTGTCCGCTCTCCTCCTCTGTTTTCTCCCACCTTTTCCTTTCCATTCCTCCACTCCCCTCTCCTCTGACCACCTCTCTCCCTCTCTCTCTCTCTCGCTCTCTCTCTCTCTCATCTCACCCCTTCCTACTGTCTCCCTTTTGCTTTTCCTTTTCTCCTTCCCTCTCATCTGCCCTCCTCCCCTCTATGATCCTTTCCTCTCCTCCGCTCTGCTTTGCTCCACTCTCTTCTGATCCCCTCTCTTCTTCTTCCATCCCATTTCCTTGTCTTTTCCTCAAAACTCTCCTATTAATCCCTCTTATCCCCTCTCCTCCCTTCTCCTTCCTAATTAGGAGTGGAAAGGAGGCTTAGTAGTAAGCACTGTCACCTTGCACCTCCAGGGTCCAGGGTCGATTCCCGCCTCTGGTCTGTGTGCATGGCGTTTGCATGTTCTCCATGTGCTTGGTGGTTTTCCTCCGGGGTACTCTGGTTTCCTCCGACAGTCCAAAGACATGCATTTTAGGCTAAATGCCGTTCCCAAATTGAGGATAGCATAGGAATGGTAATCAGGTGTACGACGGCTATAGAGTATCTCCAGGGTAGGTAGTATCTGTTGCCCGGTCTGCCCGTGTTTCTTCTTTTCCCATCTCCACATTACTCTTTTTCTCTCTTCTCTTGTCCTCTCCTTCTATCCTTCCCTCTATCCTCGTCCCCTCCTCTTTCCTCTCCTCTCCCGTCCTCTCCTGTTTCTTTTATATCGGCTCATCTCTCAGCTTTTCTCATTTCCTTTATTGCCTTGCTCCTGGTTTTTGCGTCATCTCCTTTATGACGGTCGATAAACCCTCCGTTTTGTCCAGGACCCAATACTGTGGCATCTCATCTTCATCTCTGAGACTGCCTCGCTGGCTCTGTGCCATATCGTCCCTTTAAATTCGGTTCTGTCCTCCTTATCTTGTACTTTATTTCAATATCCATCCCTTCTTGTTTACCAGATGTCCTTCCTGCACACCAACCTACTGTAGATCTAAGCCTGTACTCTCTGCCTCACTTTTTCTCTAATTAGATAGATAGATAGATAGATAGATAGAAAATGCAGTTAAGTCATTGTAATAGAAGCGTTTCTATAAACAACTTCATCTATGCAAGAGATGTACGATGTAAATATTTACCTCTCCTTATTTTCGTGTTCAGTCGTCTATCTCGCTCTGTGTTTATCTCCCCGTCTCAGGCTTTCACCGTCTTTCTCTACCTATACATCATTTTCTTCCTCAGCTGTCTCACTTAATAAAGATGAATAACCGTCTCTAATAGCAGCGTATTAGCTTGTATTAGCTTTCTTGGCATGACCATGCCACGGTTAGTGTACTGCAAGGCTTTTCTGTGTCATAACTTTTGACACGTATTCAATTATATGCATTTCACACAAGGAAACTTTGACAGAAATACAATTCTATGCACACTCACAAATCAGTACTGTGCCGTCTCCATGTCTCCCTTCCATCTCTTATGCCTTACCGTTCCTTTATGCATCTCTGTTATTAAATGTTCGAGATTGAATAACTTTAAACCTGCTCGGTCTGTCTCTGTCTCAGCCCTGAAGGACGAGCGCTTTCAGATGGTGCTGTTCACGCCACGCCTGGTGCGCATCACGCTGAGCAACGTGAGCGTGTCCGACGAGGGGGGCTACTTCTGCCAGCTCTACACGGACTCCACGCACCACCAGGTGGCCACGCTGTCGGTGGTGGTGCCCCCGGAGTTTCCAACCGTGGAGGTGAAGAGCGAGGCGGTGGAGGGTGGAGAGGTGGAGCTCATCTGTGTGTCAGAGAGGAGCAAACCTCCCGCTACGCTGCGCTGGGTCCGAGATCGACGGGAGATTCCTGGTTAGTGTGTCTTATATACGGGTGTGTGAGATTGTGAGTGCATCCATATTCTGTCTGAAAGTGTGTGTATATGTGTGTGTGTGTGTGTGTGTGTGTGTGTGTGTGTGTCCACGTCAAGATCCAAGTGATAAAAGTTTGAGCGAAGCTGTTTGTTAATTTTCCCCACCCATTCACCCACTCACTCATTCATGCACTCACTCACTCACTTACCCACTCACTCACTCATTCACCCACTCACTCATTCACTCACTCACTCACTTACCCACTCACTAACTCACTCATTCACTCACCCACTGACTTACCTACTCACTCACTAACTCATTCACTCATTCACCCACTCACTCACTCATTCACACACTGACTCACTCATTCACTCACCCACCCACTCACTCATCCACCCACTCACTCACTCATTCACCCACCCACTCACTCACTCTTTCACTCACTCCTTCACTCAATAACTCACTCATTCACACACCCACCCACCCACTCACTTACCCACTCACTCACTCACTCATTCACTCACCCACCAACTCACTCACTTACTCACTCATTCACCCACTCACTCATTCACTCACTCATTCACTCACTCCATCACTCACTTACCCATTCTCACTCACTCATTCACTCACTAACTCACTCATTCACTCACCCACTGACTTACCTACTCACTCACTAACTCATTCACTTACTCACTCATTCACCCACTCACTCACTCATTCACCCACTCACTCACTCATTCATACACTAACTCATTCATTCACTCACCCACCCACTCACTCATCCACCCACCCACTCACTCATTAACTCACTCACTCATTTGCCCACTTATTCACTCTCTCACCAACATATGCACCACTCACTCATTAACTCACTCACTCACTTATTTGCCCACTTACTCACCCACTCACCCACTCATTCACTCACTCACTCACTCACTCACACCATCTATCCATAACAAAGCTTTGTTCAGTTTTCTTTGATTTGAAGAAACACATTAGGAAACACCCCTGTTTCAGATTTGCTTTTATTCCAACCTGTTCTTTCTTTTCTCTGTCTGTCTGGGTTATCGGTTGTCTTTTCCTACAGAAGGTACTCTGGCTTTGTACTCTCTCTCCCCGTTGTGCACGAGTGTCTTTTTTTGTCTTCCTAATCTCTGTCACTTGTCTGTCAAAGAATCAGCACACCTCTGTGTGTGTTGCTATTTTGTTACACTCTTAGCCACATCTGTCCATCTGGCCGTCTGCCTGATTGGTCCCCCGCCACACACACACACACACACACACACATGCACACACACACACACACACACACACACACACATGCACACATGTTACACATCTACAGATAAACAGTCACAGCTGTGTGCCAGAGGCGGTACCCAGGTGCTCGTGCGTGTTAAATACTTTGTGTCCACAGTGTCATTGTCTCTCTTTCTTTTGCTGCCATCACTTCAGCCTTCTCATTTCTCCCAGGTATCAGTCTGCCAACTCTTTCACCATCCCTTCAATATGTCTATCATATGACTTTCTTTTTCAGCATGCTTTATTGGCATGACACAAAAACACTGTATTTGTATTGAACATTCTCTCTCTCTCTCTCTCTCTCTCTCTCTCTCTCCATTATTATGGATTACAGAAGCAATTAGTTGTGCTAAATCCCTATTACAGTAAATACCTCATACAATGCGTGAAGGTTTTTTACTTATCTGTAAAAGCAAACACAGCAAAATCCCCATAACTATTTACTCTGACCAATTTTGTGTATTAGGAGGCACGACAGGGACAGCAGGTCACTGTAAAACAGTCTCACTGCATTATGACTGGGTGACACATTTTCTCTTTCAATCTGGCAGGTGAAACGATTATACAAGGACATTAACTAAACAGTAATACAGTCATAAATCATTCCTCTCCAGCAGTTATGGTAAGACCATTTAGGAAGATATACTACAGGTAGCTTATTATTCACATGGCATTAAAAATATGTCAGTCGTGAAAGCAGAAATAAGCAGTGATCTACTGTACATCCTCAAAGCATATTTAATGTACCGGCAGAAACACTGATGATTACAGCATTGAAATGTGCTAAAATAAAAAAAAATTAATTAAACAAGCAGCAATATATGAAGGATTTCACTGCAAAATGAGATGAATCCCTTTTGGCAATTTGGAGAAAAGCCAAAATTTTTAAGTTGATAGAAAATATTTTCTGCTCATAGTTTCTCATAGTTTATTTGGGACACAAGGGTGTCAAAAAACATAAATGACCGAATACTGTATCAAAATTGTTTTGGTTGTATCAGTGAATTTTTTATGAAATTGCAAAAAGCTTTAAATTCACCTCCCACGGTTTTATCACACTCGAGAAAACAGCCTGCAGTTGTGTTTCTGACCATGTGAATATGCAATTTAGTATCAATAATATATTGGTCTCAATATACTGTACATCTGAGCAGTTGAGGTTTAAGGGCCTTTTCATTTCTCCCGGGTATCAGTTTGCCAACTCTTTCACCATCTCTCCAATATGTCTCATAAATGACTTTCATGGCACCTTGGTGATGGTGAGATTTGAACCTGGGACCTTCTGATCAGTAGTCCAATGCCTTAAACACTGAGCTACCCGTACCCTACCCAACACGTTGGCCTGCATCGAGCAAAGAAAACAACTAGTGCTGAACTGTCAACTTTTCAGAGGAAATCTGGTCAGAAAAAAATGATCACCCCATAAATTGAGGCCACTTTGCATCATAACAATCTACAGTAGAAAGCATACTGTAGCTATATTTAATAGTGAAAGCAAGAGCATTTCCCCACACACATTGTGATAACTCAGGATTGGGACTTGAACCCCTCTGTGATCATGAGAAAACCATTTGTTAGTGAGACTAATCATGGAAAAAAGGCTTCAGTGTGCTAGAGAGTATAACGATTGGACTTTGGAACAATTGATAAAGTCTTGTGAATGCGCTCTTAAATCAAAGCTAGAGTCAGTCTTATGAAAGAAATATCAGAGTGTGTAAGTTAGCAGTGTATATACTGTAGCAAGCTCATATGTCTCTACTTGTACTGTATAATGAGTCATAATGGCAGCAAGCTGGAACAAGGGATAAAGGTTTGTTACTACCAAAAACTTCAGATGCCATTCTGAAATCTGTTGTTCAGTTCACATCGCATCATCAGCAATGCTTCCTTAGCGCTGCTACACTACAACCTTGGTTGTTGAGGCCAGTGACTTATCATAAAAGCCCATGTTTGCAAGAGAAACTTCTACATTTTTTAAAATTCCATCGATTCCATTTAGTTTTGGTCTCAGTGGACATCAACCGGTTATTACACTTCACTGATCACATGGCAGAAAGAAGAAGTGATGTCATCTTAAGGGATGTGAGTCATGGTTTGCTTTGGAATGTAGTACTGTACTGTCACTTTTTGCCAATAACATGTAAGTTCCAAGCCAGGCTCGATTCCCGTCTCTGTGTGCATGGAGTTTGCATGTTCTCCCCGTGCTTGGTGGGTTTCCTCCGGGTAC
>JAQQZS010000033.1:7251817-7267621 GCA_030068045.1 Platyallabes tihoni
GATCGCGAGTTCGATTCCCGGGTGATGCTGTAACCTCTCGCAGCCGGAGGCCTAGAGAGAGCTGATTGGCCGAGCCCCCTCAGAGGGGAGGGATGAGAGGTACTTCGTGCTCTCGCATTAATCACGGCCAATCAGGGGCGTCTGTGAGCTCACACAAGCGGAAGGAGCGGATAGCGCTATGAAAACTTTAAATAATAACGCAACAATAAAAACTGACACAACACCAGTCAGTGTCATCCTTCATAAACAGTACGTGCCATATATTCTTATCAGACATGATACACACACATTTATAAACTTGTACACAAAGTACACACTAATGCCTTCGAGACCAATACTGGGTCTGATCCTTGGTGTTTCCTGCCTTATAATTCTTACTCCGTCTCCCATCTGACCAAATAGTCCATGATCTAAGCGCTACTCGCAGTCCTGTTTTATCCTTTAGTGGGAGTACGGGGCTCTGATGCAACATTGATGCTGACTTTAGGTATTATACCTTTCACCACGCCTGATTTATTATTGAGAAGTTATGTAAGGGATTAAGCCTCTGGAGGCAGTGCCCTCCCTTGCTCTTTTCTTTTTCCCCTCTCTTTCTTTGCATGGCAGAGCTAGCCGTCAAGCGTGCCCCTTAATGAGGCAACTCAGTGAGCACAGGTGGGTGGGAATGTCATCTTTCATCCGGCTGCCATCCCTTGCACCCTCTTTCTCGTCGCTCTGTTTGGTGGTGC
Organism: Platyallabes tihoni; assembly: GCA_030068045.1. Classification (NCBI taxonomy): domain Eukaryota; kingdom Metazoa; phylum Chordata; class Actinopteri; order Siluriformes; family Clariidae; genus Platyallabes; species Platyallabes tihoni. The sequence goes on from JAQQZS010000033.1 coordinate 7,252,546, forward strand.
CGAGTAGGCAGTTTGAAGTCTCATTTAATGCTTCCTCCATCCTTAACAGAGTGTGTCCTCTCTGACTTTTCCTTTTTTTTTTCTACCACTCCTGGAGTGGACAGGAGAACAAATGGTCAGTGTGTGTGTGTGTGTGTGTGTGTGTGTGTGTGTGTGTATGTGTGTGTGTGTGGATGCTGGGACCTGAGTCACAAATTAACACCCTGTAGAACCCATTGTGTGTGAGGTGGGAAGGAGGACTCAGGAGACATGCGTATTTTTGGCAGAGCTTTGTCTTTTTTTCCTTTCTGTTTTAGAAGAGAGTTTTTAATGAGGAAAATCAACACAAAAACACACGAGGCTGCGCATTGCTTGTTTTAAAGTTCAAGTTCAAGGCTTCGTTTTTGCTTCTGGGATCTCCGCAGGCTCCGTCTCTCCCTAGTTGCCAACACCTACTGAAAGAAAAACGTACCATCATATAAATAGGTTGTGCGTATCAACACGGGAGAAACCCCAGAGTGTGAAGGTGTGGAGGAAGTCTTGGGAGAAAGACGGAATTTCAGTCGAGCTTCTTCCTTGTATTAATTCAGTCCACGCTTTTGGAGGCATCTCGGAAAACTCAACAAATCCAAAATAACCCAAGAGAAACGTGTCCGTCCTTCACAGCATTCGCTCTGTCAAGTTAAAATGCATTTTCTATAGCGCACATGACTTTGTCTGTGTCTTGCAAGCTACACCAGCCGTATCTTAACTTTTTTTTGGTACAGAAGTCATTGAAAGCATGAAGTCACACAAATGATTAAACTTTTTGTGAATATAGAGGGATAAGAATCATTACCTGCTCCAGCATTACCTGCTGGCTTGACTCCATCCACTGCTGACACCTGACCATGCTCCCGCTGTCAAATACCCCCACCACTCCATTCAGGCGTACAACTAATTCTCCCCTGCCTACAGTCTGCAGACCCGTCTTTCGGTGTTACGTTCAAATGACTGACTGAATGGCACATACCAGCATGTGAGATGCCACCCTTCATGCCAAGGAGCAATTGGAGCGAGGCCTGATCAGAAAAGAGAATAAAAAGGGACACCCCACATGGACTGCCCGCTTAATGGCCAGGCTCTTATTCGTGCTGTACTGGTTCTTCTTAACAACAGCTTCCAGCTGATGGACAGCACCTTCTTCTCCACTACCCTAGACAAAACAGCCCCCAGGTCTCTATACTGTATACTGTACCATGCTGGTCTGCAGAACAAAAGCGAGAACAAAAGCAGGAGAATGCAACAGCAGGCCAAGCTACACACAATCACCTTTACCTGGCAGAAATCCTGCTTACGCTGCATTGTCCACTGAACTGGATTATGCTGTTCCCCTTTTAGTAAGGTCAGTCAGTGGGCAGTGGTGTCTAAAACCTTAGGTACAAATCTTCAATAATGGCCTGCCAACATCGAGACCCAGCACACACTCTTTTTGCTATACTGTACTTCCACCTGGTCAGTTGCACACTTATTCGGGTTTGCCGTGAGTCTCAGCTATATCAATGATCTTGGGACAGCCCTCCGATGTTGTAAATGCCACTTCAGAAAATGCCTTGAACGGATGGAGGATTCTGTTCATGAGACATTGAAAGGTTGCTGTGGCCCCAACCCTTCCTAATGCAAGGGTGGTGAATCTGCCAATAAAACTTGGTTAAGTACTTGCTTAAGAATAACCTCCATTACAAGTCGTTACTGCCACTTGAAATGCTTACCCAAGTTGTAGTACTAAGTACATGCACTACTACCAGTACTCTACAGAGAAACTTATTTTTATATAATCTATCTAAGTGAGCTACTGATAAACCGCGTTTTAAAGTATTTTAAACACAATAGATGTTGATATAATGAATGTACAAGTCTAGTAGAGATTGATAGTGACAAGATTTGACATTATTTGAATGCCTGGCAGGTAGCTTTGTTAGTCTCTATCATTACTTTGGTAGCTGTCAGGTTTAAGACAAGCAGCCAAATTGTTAAGTTTAAAATGAAGTAAAGGAAGAATTATTGCTTGATGTGTCCACCACACCTCAAATCGCTTACCGGACATAAGCATAATAAAGTGTATAATAAATGCAACATACCTTAACACAGAATCATTATGATCCCTGCGATGAGATTGTCCCATCTAGAAGTGATGGCAGACAATTACACCTGTAGTGTATTCCTAATGTCCAGTCTGCTTTGCAAATTCGTTTTCATGGCAGATAACCGTGTTTCACTAAAGATATTTTGTTGGAAATGGAAGCAGGGTTTTCAGTGGTTTTGTGGCGATCTCAGGATATTCCACTTTGATTGGAATCCTGAAAGTCGGCAGAGTCGAAGTTATCTTAAACATACTTTTAAGGCCACATCTATTATACAGAGCAGGCTTGGAGCATGTAAATCACCTGTTGCAGTAAACCCATAATTTAGGTAGGACCCTTGGCATTTTCTTTTAGTTGGCAGTCTCAGAGTCTCTTCGGCTGTCTCATTATTGAGTATGATCCCTTTTCAAAGAAGCTTTTTTTTTTTTTTTTTTTTTTACTTATTTAAGCTGTAGTTAGCATGTAACATTAGCTCAATTTTATCGGGCATCAAAACGATACAGAGAGGGGGAGGGTACAGCTGGAAGCAAATGGGAGGTGATGTGATAGTTTTTCAAAATAAACCACTACGCAGGCTCCGATAGTCAAAAAAATAGAAGTTTTTTTTTTCTTTCTGTGCGTCACTGGTCCTCGGCCTGGTGGTTGCTCTCAAAACCCAGAGACAGACCAACGACAGGAAACACATTTGAATTTTCCCATAAGACAAAGGGGTTCTACTGGACAAGAGCTGTTTGTACTGTATGTGTATTCATTTGGACACAGGCTATAGGAAGTGTAACCAGGTCAGGATGAGGGGATTTTTATGGGCATAGAGGCATGGGAAAATTCACACAATGTCAGAAACTTTATAGTTGCTTAACACTAACTAGTTGCTACCACTGCTAATTTGTAGTCTATGCAGTATAACATGGGAATGCTACACAAGATTAAAGGATATGCCAAAACATTGTAATTATAGGCTCTTATTAAAAAAAAAACAACAACATTGTCATTGGCATAAAACACAAGCCAAATACATAGAACCATAGTTCACAACTCTTTCATTCTGTATGCTAGTTAGCTTTGTATGCTGTAGCTAGCTTTTGTCTAATCTTACCTTGACAAGTGCACCCATTTGAAGGGAGTCTGAAAAATCTGCCACCCAGAGACCTAGTAGGTGGGATCTGTTGCCCAGGTAACCGTCAATCTCTTTGGTCCTGCTGTACTTTCACACTGACCTGCCAGTCATTGCTGTAACCTTGGACCTCGATTAAGGATTATAAGCACAGTGGTAGTATAGTTGGCTCACAGATTCACCAGCTTACATTCCTAACAAGACAACCAGAATGCTTGGCCAATAAAAACAAGCCATTACATGGTTTAGGCTTTTATCCTGCCCTAAATGCCTGGCCATGGAATTATAAGCTCGATTGCTTTTCAGTACTGGCAACTGAGTCGTCTCGTCTTTCGTGTCCAGCGGATCCATAATATTACACTTATTTTGCCGAAGGTGTGTTTCAAGAGGCTCATCATGTGACTGCTCCAAGGGGATATCCCCATGGTGAATACCCACCTAGTGACGACGCCATATTCATGAATATTCCTATTCAAACACCTCACCTTCACCAACCACCTTCACCTCTTCTCAAAGCACTGAATCAGGCTTGGATGGACTGGGGGTCTATTTATCCTTCCAAGCCCACCAGGGCTTGTTTTGCAATCCCATTGTATACCTACTGGTATGCAGTTTGTTATTGCTCGATCGGTGGAGGATTGTGGCTTCCTACAGTGCAAACACACCTGTCTGGGCTTTGCCCCAGCTCTGGTGGGCACAGAAAGTAAAAAAAAACAAGACATTAAAATGGTTCAAGACATCTGGAATAGGCTTCCATGGCTGCATTTTCCTCAAGTCCTCAGTTTCAGCATCACTGTAGAATGCCAGGGTGAGGGTGCGGAGGAAGGCTTGGGTGACAGGTGGAGTTTCAGCTGTGCTCTGGCTTTTTAGCACACCTCCAATAACTTAACAAAACTAAAATCTCCAAAACAAAGTCTTGCTCTCTGTTCATTGAAACCACTAAGGCAAATAGATAAGTACATTTGCAGTAACAGGTAAAAATCATAACATTTTGCCTGGTGGTTCAACCCACATCCTCTCTGTCCACTGACAAACACACCAACTCGTTAATGGCCAGATCAGCCAAAATTTGTATCAGAAATAAGAGGGGAAAATAAAAGATTGAGGAAATTAATAGGATATCAGAAGAAGAAGAAGAAAGAGAAAGTATGGGGAGAAGAAAGAAGAAGAGCAGATGATGAATGTGCAGGAAAAAAGCAGAGCGAATGACAGCACAAGGAGTGGATCCTCAATCTTCCATGCTTCTTTGCTCTGAATCAAGAAACATTTTTTCGTCAAGATGTAGCTCCTGGCTGGGATGCTGTGAAGCACAGAAAATGCTGCCGATTTTGTCGCGGTTTCTTTTGCTGTGTCTGTTTAATAGATTGAAGAGGCAAAAGAGCAAACATGGCTAGAAAATGAAACAGAGAAATGAGAAAGGTAAAAAAATGCAGTGGGAGAGATTCAGAGGAGATGAACACGAGTCTAAATCTAAAACTAGAACCTAGAACATTAAAGTTGAACAAAGAAATCCACCTAGACTTAATATTAACAGTGAGATGTTCCCTGAAAGGTACATACATTGGACCTTCATAACACGTTCATTAAAACCGCATTGCTGCAGGGCTTAGGTAAGACTTCCCTGATTTCACATGAAAGAGAAGAACCCTTGATTATCATTTTCCTCTCAAGGTTTCTTCCTGTGCATCATCTCAGGGGGTTTGTCCTTGCCACCGTCGCCCCTGGCTCATGAGGCACGAACTAATAATTATAATTTGTACCTTTTTCATTATATTGTATATTATATTGTTTCTTTTTTTGAAAAAGATGATTTTTTTTAGATGATTTGTGACAGTGACCATTGGAACTCCTTAAAGCTCATTTTAACCATTATTTGTTTTGCTGTTTTTTTGTTGTTGTTGTTTTTTTAATAAACATATATAGCGCTCAGGATTGTGCAGTATACAGTTACATATCCTTTTTTCAGCACAAAATTGACAATATTTTGAGATGAATTTTAGCTCATATTAACCAACGATACAAACTGGATCACATAGGCAAAGAAATAGCACATACACACATGATCCCGTGTTTTTATTGTTGCTTTCGGGTGTTTGTATGACCAATAATAATAATAATAATAACAATAATAATATGTTAATTTTGAGAGTTCAACGTCATTCCCATATTCCGGTGGTGCCAAATACACAGTTTGATGTTTGAAGCCTCTCTGTTAGCACACACTGGCGTGCACATATTATTATTATTATTATAGACCTATGCCGTGTTGCCGGCACGTACCTGTGCCGCTTGAGTTTTAGGAGTTATTAAATGCGCTACAACAAACAAACTAACTTACAAACAAAGTTGAATTGAAATCATATATGTATATATGTTTTTTTAAACTTATCACTAAAGTACTAATACTACATGGGGGCGGCATGGTGGTGTAGTGATTAGCACTGTTGCCTTGCACCTCCAGGGTCCGGGTTCGATTCCTGGCCCCCTGCGACCCTGAATACAGGATAAAGCTGTATAGACGATGAGTGAGTGAGTAACAGTACTGTACATGGGTAAATGTGAAGGGTTTATTAAAACAACCGGCAAGGACAATGTAAAAGGGCAAAGCAAACTCAAAATCAGTTGGATAAAAAGCAACACTGCTTGATTGTAGAATTAGGAAGATTACAAATTAAGTGGAGTTTTTTCTCTGGAGTTCGCAGACTCGGAGTGTCACAGCATCTTTGACCGTGTCTTTGTGACGCTGCACTGACATACAGTACTTTCCGATTTCTTTCCGAGTTTTCTCAGCTTTCTCTACATTACAACTCTTGTCTGACCTTTTTTTGGATCGTTCGGTTATTCTATCTACATTTCAGTTGCTTTTGACCCCGAAGTGGTCCATTTGCATTTAAAACTACTATAATGCCCCATTCCAATAGAACTTCACATCATATACGAAGCCCGTATGCCAGCTTTTAATGCCCTCAAACTAATGCACTAGTCAAATTTGCAATTATAATTCTGTTATAAAACACGGACTTAAACCTTCAGCTACTTTTTCAAAGTGTTGTGGATGTACAGTACTGTTAGGTTAAAAAAAAAAAAAAAACAGCAATTGTGAGCATATAGATTAAGAAAGTGCAATAAGATTCCATTTCCACCCTGACGATTGAGGAATCTACTCTCTCTCTCTCTCTCTCTCTCTCTCTCTCTCTCTCTCTCTCTGCAGTTTTATAATGTCTAATGTCATCTTATTAGTTTTAAGACAAGCTTTTCTTAAATTGTTCCAAGAGTAATACATTGATTACCCAGGTGTTATTAATACTCTACACTATGTATCCCTTTGTATCCCTCAAATGAAGTGTTTCCAGAGTAACGATGACTGTGTTGATAATTACTGAGCTAATTATATCAATTTACTACAATTTATATCAGCCTGCACACTTAGCAATTACAAAGTCACACAAGGATAATCTTAGATGTTTGTCAAACGCAGTTCTTTATATGTAATTCACCAGCACTGCTTCACCTTGAACTGAAGAGTTAGAGAGCCAGTGATTAATGGAATTATGTATATATAATTATCTATAATATAATCATGTATTAAGCATAAATACAAGTAGGCATTTCTGAATTAGTAGGGGATTGTTAATAAGGGGTGATTCTATTAGCTGCGTTATTTACGAAGGGAGTTCAAGTCAAACTTGTGATGAAATTTCCCGTGAATGAAGGCATGAAACAGATTGACGTTTACGGAAGACTTCAAGCACAGTACAGTGATGAGACTCTTAGCCAGAGTAAAACATTTAAATGGTGCAAACATTTGAAAGAAATCGTCGGTGAACGGCAATCTGGCCGGCGTGGCTCAGAGCCCACTGCAGTCTTTCTCGTGAACATTCAGCGAGTCGAACACCTGATCGCTAACTCGCAGAAGAGACGCATCTTCACCAACACGACTTGCATGTCTCAGCTGGGAGTTACAGTCCAGACCTCCCTCCAAGCCATTTCCACATGTTTGGGCCATTAAAGGAGTTCCTTGGGGGCCGGTGTTTCATTTGCATTTTACATTTAGGCATTTGGCAGATCATGGAAACGTTCTACCTTGATGGTATCCACGCTCTAGTGAAACACTTAGATAAGTGCATTAGTGTAGGGGGAATATATAGAGAAATAAAGGGAGTTTTTACTCTCGTAACTGAGTTCTGTTACTCTGCACAATCAAAAGTCCCAGTTTGGCTTAACGTGGACAAAGTTTGTAGTGTAGATTTAAATGTGCATGGGAAAGAATGCAGATTTGAAAGCTCACTATTGCTGGGTCTAAGTATGCTCAGTACTTACTTAGCTAACATCTTACATAGGTAGATCCTAATTAAGGCTTTGACTTGCACTAAATATCCTCATCTAGATATCTTGGCTATTTATTGACGAATCCTGGAAAGCAAAAGATACTATCATCAGCACTAGATGTAGCTGACCATCCAACCCTCCATCCATTCAGGAATCTCCATAGGACCGCGGAGGCCAACGGTCGCCATTGTACAGTACTTATTCCCATTTTTAAGACCGTGGTAGGACTCTGGTCAACACTCACAAACTCGTTCACACACTATGGGCAATTTGGGAACGTCAGTTAGCCTAATCTGCATGTCTTTGGACTGTGGGAGGAAACTGGAGTCCTCAGAGGAAAACGACCAAGCACAGGGAGAACATGCAAACATACACACAGGCGGGATTTGAACACAGACCCTGGATGTGCAAGACGACAGTGCTAACCACAAAGCGCTGACAGATTTAGCTGACGTTATGCTGCAATTAGCCTGGCAAGTCAAACGTTGAGATATCTCATAAAACATCACTTACTACTAATGTCTGTATATACAAATACAGGAGTATGGATCAACCAATCAGATTGCTACTGTAAAGACACCAAAGATGAGGCCAAAAACATCTGCAAAAGATATTCAGTGATTTGTTGTGGTGGTGGCGGAGCATCGGAGTGATATTTTGACAGAGTAGAGTATTAATCCTGCTCATTTCTCTCATGTTAGCTACAACCATTCTGATGTCAAAAAGCTGATTCTGATGTAACTTAACATTTTTACAAGTAAGAAGTTAATTATCTTATTAAGTGAATACTGTCAAAACATTAATCTAATCATGTCTCGCAAATGGGAATTATCTAGACAATCGTGAAATGTCCATGTTGATCTGTAAAGGGAGAGAGGTAGCCATAACCGCGGGAAAGAGTAGCCCGATAACAAGCGCGGGCACTAATTAGGAGTCACAGCGCGGCTTTCTAATTAACCGAGCGAATAATGAAAGCAGAAACCAGAAAAGAAATAAGAACCGAGGCTTTCATTACTTTCTGCTTACTGTAAGTCGTGGCCAGAATTTTAAAACGGAACCAACGGAACGTGTTGAATAGAGAAGCAGGAGCGTGGGGGAGTGACCTTTGACCCTAGGGTCGGACAGGGGGGGCCTGGTGGAAATCGCAGAGGTGGAATCGGCCTCGGTTTTCAAAAAAGAAACGAGTTCTCTTAAACATCTGAGAATATCTTGGATATGATGCAGAGGAGCATTAAACGCGATTAGAGATCGTAATTTAAAGAGAGACAGGAGGCAATCTGAATGAGAGTAATGAAGCCAAAAATGGATAGAATGAACATGTGGGGGGAAAGCGAAAGAATGATTAAGGAGGGAAGACATATGGAGAACCAAGAGAGGGAGCAAGCAAGAGAGAGAAAGAGATTAGTATGTTAATGTGCAGTATATATTCATCATTGTCCAATTAATGTCCAGCTCTGCCTGCTCTGTTGAAGCCTCCCGGGCCCAGGTCTCCACACACACACACACACACACACACACACACACACTTTCGCGCACACACTCATACACACATACACACGCAAAAATCACCCCAGAATTGCGTACACACGTAAACATACATATGCATACACCCATGCACAAGCACATAATTGCATACAGTACACTTTTCGCTCCGTAATTAACATGCATGCAGGCGGTCCACCCACACGCTCTACTGCGTGCATACCCAAGCCCTAAATATTTATCCAAACGCATACACACACAAATCTGTCCACGTTCACCCACATACAGTACAGTGTGCATACAGTACAGCGCTGCCTAATAATTCACACAATTAACACAATACATCACGCAGCATTAAAATTAATAATAATAATAATAATAATTCATGCACACACTTGTATTCAAGCACGTGCACACACCAACATGTGAGATCTCATCTATGCAAACACAACAGGTTGTTTTTTTGAACGAATGAATGAAGCATCTTCAATCTTTAAAAGAAAAGAAAAAGTCTGACGCTGCCTCGAGGCTGAAAAAAAAACCTCCCAGACTCGAACTCAAATAAAATATAAGGAAACAGATTCAAGTAAAGAGCGACTCTTTTAATAAGGTCTGTGAAAAGGTCAGAAATAGGGCACGGGTGATGTTGTTATGCTACGTGTTGGGTGTTTTCCGTGGTACAGAGAATGAAGAAATGCATATACAGTATAAAAGCATTCACACTTCTCATTCTGCTTTCACGACACACACACTTGTGTGTCTTAGGTGGAGGAGAAGTGAGCAGGGAAAGTGGAGGTGGGGGGGGGGTGTGGATTTTGCTGATATCAGAGGTGTGTAGAAGAAAGAGATGGATGAGAAGGCCAACGTGGAGGGAAATTACAGCACAGTGGGACGAGCGCGAGACAATATTGCACCCTGCTGGTTAGGAGAGAAGAGAGGCAGCGCGGCAGCGTTCTCACCCATGCCTCCTTCTCAACCTGACCCGACTTGTCCACACAGGCCACGTCTGGGAATGTCTGAACGTTTCCGATGAGACGCACAGGGCAGAGACACCTCCTCTCCTTTCACTCACTACACACCCAGACCACACGTTGGCACAGCTGCACAGGTTATATCTGTAATTCCTGGATGTAGCCAAGTTTTTCTGTCTAACTCATAACCTTGTCGTTCCCTCATAGAGAAGGTGTCTGTATCTGTCAGTCCCACCAGTCCCACCTCCCATCCCATCACCTCCTCATCCTCCCTCCTGCCGGAGCCAGCAGGTAACCCATCATTATCCTCATCCTCCTCGTCCTCCTCCTCCTCGCCAACCGCTTCTCTTCTTGTTGCTTCTCTTTTCTTCTCTTACCGCCTCTTCTGTCTTCACATATGTGCTGTTCATTATGATTAATGACACACACACACAAGTATACCCCGCCCCCGCCATGTGTGCTCTCTCTCTCTCTCTCTCTCTCTCTCTCACACACACGCACACACACACTTAATCTGTTATCTTCACTGCATTCTCAAGAACTAGCACTCTTCTGTAATGTCCAGTCAGCTCTTTCTCTCCCTCTCTCTCTCTCTGAGTGTGTGTGTGTGTGTGTGTGTGTGTGGGCACTGAGAGGAAAGGGAAGGTGATAGAAGGGGAAAGAGGTCCTAGGAGGGCAATTCTTTTAAACAAAACCGACTTAACATTAGCAGCAGTGTGTCGGTTAGATTGCCCTTCAGTCAGGTTAGAATGGTGTTTACGGCTCTGACCGACTTCCCCAACTCTTCTCTCTCTCTCTCTCTCTCTCTCTCTCTCACATAGCATCAAGAAAACATCCACAGACATCGTCTGTACCGCTTTATCCTGTATAAAGGGTCAGCCTATCCCAGGAGACATGGGGCACGAGGCGAGGTACACCCTGGACAGGGTGCCAATCCATCGCATGGCACACACACACACACACACACACACACTTATTCACACAACACCAATTTGCCTAATCTGCATGTTTTTGCACTGTGGGAGGAAACCAGATTACCCGGAGGAAACCCACCAAGCAGATGGAGAACACGTGCACGCAAAATCTATGCACACAGAGACGGGAATCGAACCCACACCGTGGAGGCACAAGGCGACAGTGTCAGCCACTAAGCCACACGAGCGGGAATTGCTATTGATTTAAAAGATACAGATAACATGAATACAGATATACACACACACACACACACACACACACACTTGTTTTGCCAAGTGACCTGCATTAGGTCACTGAATCCCTGAATAACATTTTTTCCCAGTTTTTTTTTTACCGGATTCTCCTTTTTGTTCAGTGAAGAGAGGAAGATGTCGGAAGCGGGGTTTTGTCTTTCCTGGATGAAAGACAGTGTGTGTGTGTGTGTGTGTGTGTGTCAGGCACTGGAGCTGGAGCTGCCAGACCCTCACAGGAGAGTCTACTTAATTTTTCATCCCTTATGAAATATTGCTCATCGCTATTCTAATGAGATCTTACTTCTCGTCCTCCCCCTTTCTCTCAATCTCGTTCTCTCTGTTTCATTCTCTCTGCCTCAGACATGCGTCCTCTGTCTTTCTCTCTCTCTCTCTGCTCTCTTCCAGCTGCTCACATCCTTCTTGCATGAGCGATCGTCTTGCTTTCCCTTATTGTTTCCGTCCTCGCTGTTTTTCACAGTTATCGTTTTCACGTCTCGTCTCGTTCCGTCTTCTCTCTTTCTTTCTCTCGCTGTCATTCCGATTCCTTCCCCACCACCTGCATCTCCATCACCACCATCGTCCCTTTATTAAAGTTAGGATTAAACATTTCTCTCTCTGCCACCACCTCTCTATCATCTCCAGCCCATTTAAACCTGTTTAAATATTTATTCCTGTTGTCCAGTCTCATATGTGGAGGCATATTTGTAGGAAACCTTTCGTCTCTCCCCTTTGTACTAAACTCCTTCACTATATCTCTGTCACTTCCTGTGTACCTTCTCTATAAGGTTTTTTGCTAGTCCTAATCTAATTTTAGACATTTATTAAAGGTCTCGTTTCCTATTAATATTCTCACAACTGTAATGTTTGGAAACCTCTTTATCATGGTGTGTGTTTGTGTGTGTGTGTGTGTGTGTGTGTGGCAGACCCTGGAGCAGTGGTGGAGACTCATAGCGCTGTACCGTATCCAGTCATAGGGGGTGTCCTGGCTGTACTCGTCTTCACCATCATCTGCGTGCTCATTGTAACCATCTGGTGCTCGGTCCGACAGAAAGGTAAGCCGTAGGGGAAAAAAATCTCCATATACAAAACAAAATGAAACGAGAGCATGGTACAAAATAAACTTTGATCTAAAAATCCATGGCAACACCTTTTTTTTCCCTTTTTTTTTTTTTAAGTCACTTACATTAATAAAGGAAGATGACAAGCATTAAAGGTCCCATATGATATATATTTTTTTTACTATTTCTTTAAGTTAACACGGTTCTCAGCGCTCCCCGCAAAGTGTGTGTGTTAATGCTCAAGCTGAAATACCATTCAGATAATGCAGTTTGTAACCATCAGGCCAAACATTTCATTTCAGGGTCTTTGTAAATGAGATTCTGTATATACTGTACTATGTATATGAGGTCACATAAGACGGAACTTTTATTTGGCTCGTCTAAACCAAAACCAGTTCAAAAAATGGCAAAAGAAATTTTAAAAGTGTGTTTTCTTATGAACTTTAAAAAAAATGCCTTGGCGATTAGCACTGTGGCCTTGCACCTCCAGGTTCTAGGTTGAGGGTTCGAATCCCCCCTTGTTTGTTGGATTTAGGCACAATATCAGCCACATGTTGTTAACAGTAGCTTGTATCGCATGCTAAACCTGGATAAATCTAATTTGATTTCCTGTGCTTTAAGTAGCAGATAGATCTATTGCGTGTCGATATACTGTAAGAGTGTTAATTAGTGATGGTGTTATCATTTTCACCTGTTTAATGATATAAAATGTAAAAAAAAAAAAAAAAAGGGCATTGTCGGTTTAATGTGGCACAGGTCGCGTAGTGGTTGGCATTGGGTCGAGGGTTGGATTCCCGCCTTGGATCTGTGTGCATGGAGTTTGCATGTTCATGGGTTTCCTCCCTCAGTCCAAAGACATGCAGATTAGACTAACTGGTGTCCCCAAAAATGCCCATAGTGTGTGTGTGCCCTGCGATGGATTGGTGCCCTGATTAGGGTGTATTCCGCCTTGTGCCCAAAGTCTCCTGGGATAGGCTTCAGGCCCCCTGCAATCCTGGGTTGCGTCAGGAGGGGTATAAAACCAACAAAGTCAAGCAGCCATCATGCAACCAATGCATGATATGAGGTGTATTTCAGCTGGAACATCAACCTACTGTATACATCTTAAGAAGGAGTATAATTGGTCAGCATTCATGCTGCATTCATCATTTACTGAAAATGATATGACAGTTGGACAGTGTGTAGATGACGTCCCGCAGGTAGTGCAGCTATCCATCTAATGAACATTTTATTATGTGAGGTACATGACGTTGTATAAAAACTCTTTTTTTGCTTTTGTGAAGATGTCCTATTCTAAACCTGGTTATAGAGAATTTAGTTCGGTATGGAAGAGACCTAGCATGTGGGTGATTGAAGGGGGAGAAAGATGAGAGATACAAAGGCAAAGTGAATCAGGTTTGGACACCCGAGTGCTTTATAGGGCTTTTAGTCCTGTAGATGAGTCCTCATGTGTAATGGAATACATCTCTCCCTCAAAGCCTTCGCGTAAGAGCTGCTAGCACCTTCAATCATGCCCCTGTGCCAGGGAAGATAACACCTAGTAACACTTTGTCTCCAGATTTGTAGCGCCCACCTGTCAGTCAAACTCAGACGCAGTCTATCCACCTATCAGCAGAGAGCCGGGGAATGTCGTTATCATTGTCTTTGTAATCTCAGCTTGTCTGATGTCATCAGGTGTCCGTGCTAAATCCGACACCTTCTCTCTGTGGCACCTCTTTTAACGGAAATAGAATTTTTATATATATTTTTTTCTTTTCTGCCCATGTCTATTTTTAACATGTCCAGTTTAATGACCTCATCAGGCTTTTATTACGTTACCGGGAAAAAAAAAAAAAAACGCCAAGCAAGATCGATTGTTTTAATTAAGCCACCTTCGGAAGCGTGGATTCGGATTGCGCTTGTACGAGACGAAATTGTCGGCTAGTAACGATGTGAGTGTTGGATCACTACCTGGCCCTCGACCGACGTCGGTGGTGATTTTTCAATCAGATTCATTTGCGAGTAATTAGTAGTTGCCTCTTTTGTGTCCTTCTCACGGTAATAGACTTATCACGGTAATAGCCCCGGAGCAAGGAGGATCTGATGTTGGGCTTTGCAGGTCAATCAGATAAAGCTGTCAGGTGATGAAGCCATATTCTAGACTAGGGAACATTTTCCCGTGCCAGATTGTAATGAGAAGTGGTTTATTTTTGTGATTTGTAGATGGGTCGGCGAAGCGCCAAATTGACAATTAAATTTGACTTTGATTTTTTTTTTTTTTTTAATGGGGAAAAAAGGATTTTAATCAGGATGAGTTGCTAATCTGTCTTGAGGCTGTATCAGTGTTGCAGGAGTGGAACTGTATTAGCACAAATAGGGAATGAGGGAGGAAAAGAACCGGTTCTGATTTCTCATTTCCGTGATGATGCAATCGGCAGATGCCAGATGCTGATCCAATCTGTACATTCGGTGAGAAACTCAGGCTACACTCGCGTTACAAGCCACGTTGAACAATTCCAATTTTTTTGTTCAGATCGGAGTTGCATGTCATGGCGGTTCACCTTCATAATTACTTTGAAAATACAGTGATTTTTATCTGATTTTTATCTATTACGCGTCTGTAATATTAATCAGCGTGTATGCACATGTTGATACATCGAGGGCTGGCGATATTACTATTAGATATTTACTTTAAAATTATATATGATAATATACACTACCGTTCAAAAGTTTGGGGTCACTTGCAAATTTCTTTGTTTTTGTTTAGTGATGTATTTTCTACATTCTACAACAATACTGGGGATTTCAAAACTATAAAATAACACATATGGAA
>JAQQZS010000033.1:7267721-7290657 GCA_030068045.1 Platyallabes tihoni
GATGATCAGAAACATTTTGTGTGACAAACATGCAAAAGAATAAGAAATCAGGAGGGGGGCAAATAGTTTTTCACACCTGTAATATATTTCTAAATATATATTTTATTATTTTTTTATGCAAATTAATCATATAATCAAGTTTGACCCTGATGGCTTCCCATAATCGCAGCGCCATATCATCACCATATGTCCTGAACGTTAAGTTTCATTATAAAAATCTTCCAGATGGAAGTTTGGATAAAACCAAAGTTGTGTGTGTGTTTAAGTTACCTTCAAGGAGAACTATTTTTGACAGAAATACATTAAATGTAAGACAATGAAAAAGGCTGTGAAAATGAGGCAGTCGGCAGTAGCTAGTGTAATTGCACTTACTGGAGACCACTGGACATGAGTAAGTAACTGTAACTCCCATAACCTCGGTGTAACAGCACATTCAATCAATGATAAATTATTCACTTCCCGCATGTTAAAAACAGAAGAAAGACATTTAGCCGAAGCATGTGCTAGTTATTTGCGCTAGCAAAGTTGAAGAGGAGATAACAGACATTGGTCGCCACTATAAGAGCAGACAGGTCTCACAATATGATTACTGCTGCAAGGAGTTTACCATTCGAGAGATTTGAATTTCACATTTGTTAAATGCCAGACGCCTCACTTTAGCTGTTTAATCAGCTTTTGCTAGCACTGCTACAGTATGAAATCCCCGTGCTGTCTGTGCTGACTGATGAGATCGGCGTCCTACTGTTTCACAAAGGCTAAAAAGTCACACGGATTCCGATCTGAACCATGTCTCGGATATATTGTATATCTGATCTTGGGCAAAATACAAAAGTGACTCAGATCCGAGCTGAAAAACATTCAGACAGCCATAAAAAAATAATAATCAGATCGAGTGTAGCATTAGTGTAAAATAATCTGATTTGAGTCACTTCATGCTGGTTTGTGAAGGATTCCTGAGCGACTTCATGCAAGCGTTTAATATCGAGGTGCATCCAACAGTGTCCTATCACCTGCTGATGTTTTTAAAAAACTAATTAAAATGCATTTCCATCTCTTAGATCTACCCGTTCTGTTTTTTTTTTTTTTTTTTTTAAATATATAACTCAGTCAAATTCTTTTCTAGCGGTTCTCATTTCTATTCCAAAGCTGTTGCACTTTCCTCCTTCTCCACGTACTCTAAGAATCACACCGCCGCATCCTCGCTGTCTCCGCACACAGGGGACGACCTGTAAAACCTCAGCGGCTCTGTAATCCTCTACTGCTATAAACATGTTCCACTGCTACCTCTTCTGCCACTCCTAGCTTGTTCGTAATTTTACGGCTGTCAGAAAGACACACACGAGAACCAGGCACGGGTGACCTAAAAAGAAACAATTGTCTATTTTTACCTAAGCAGAGCTACATTTTCTTTTTTTTTTTCAGCTTTAACTGGTAATGTGAAGGGTACTGACGATGCAAGGGCTTTTACTGTAAAGTCGTTCTGAGAAATAAAAATGAGAAGAGCTCTGGAGATTTGAACTTAGTTTTAAATAGATTTCCACGATAAGGTGTCCTTTCTTTTTCACTATACATTTCTCATTTCACATCACTCAGAATCAGAATATCGAACCATAATGGCGAAACCCAGTCCTGCCTTCACGTCCAAGGTCTGTGTTGCGTCTCGGACGCATTTCACCACGTGGAGGAAAAATGCAAGCTGCTTGAACCTTCTCTGTACTGAACGCGTGGTTTGAAATAAGAAATATAAGAATTAGCAAGGACAGAAAATAATGGAATGTTAACAATCATTGCCATCTCTTTTTCTCTCTTTATCTCGCATTTTCTCCAGGTTCTTACCTCACGCATGAGGCGAGCGGCCTTGATGAGCACGGCGAGGTCCAGGAAGCGTTTCTCAACGGGAACGATACTACTCAAGGCAAGAAGGAGTATCTACTGTAACGTCTCCTGGAGGACGACCACGGAGCCTACATCTCAAACAAACCCACACTCACGCACACACACACACACTCTTACACACACACATACATACACATATATGTATATGCCTGGTGGAAAGCCACTACAGTAGTGCCATGTAAGGGGGAGAGAGAGAGAGAGAGAGAGAGAGAAAGTGTCAGGAGAGAAGAATGGGCCTAATTAAGATTGAGAGAGACATCAGAAACAGAAAAAGCACTGGCCCTGCACACCCACACACACTTTCTGTCGAAGCAGTAAGTAGGAGGCAGAACCGAATAGCCATAACTTACGATCCAGTGGAGCAGCAACGACTTCACCCTATCAACCGCGCCGATGCAAATATAAATATAGCACACGAAATATAAAAGAGTGGGATTACAGCATCGCGTGCCTCAGGCGTCCCTCATGTAGTCTTTACACTGGATATTCACCTGATACTGGACCTCCTTCATATCCCATTATCAGGTCTTTAGTAATCCATACGCACACACACACACACACACACACACACACACACACATGCGCGAACACACACACACGTGCAGAATTTGCAGCTGATCAATCCCAAACCCCTCCTGAGGTGCAGATCTTCTCTTTCATCATCTCTCTCACCTTCTCCACGTCTCTTCTGCCCTTGTTCCATCCCTATCCCTCGCTTGTTTATGTTCATAATTAAGCATCAGAGGAGCCGTGAGGAAGCATAATTCTTAACCAAGTGTTATCGGGGAAACCTGTCGAAGAAGCCGAGGCTCGAAGGAAGAACGTGTAGTGAAATAATAGACAAAATATGTGTAAATGATATAGACCTCTTTATATGTACAGACACACACACACACACACACACACACACACATATACAAACAGGCACACACTGACGCAACGAAACATATCTCTCTTAAGTCATTATTTGTATAAAAAAAAATCAGTAAATTAAATGAATCTTTTAAGAAGGGAACGAGAAGGTTTTACACTTTTGAGTGCATTACCAAGCGATGCTATTATACTAACACAGAACATTAGCCTAGAGAAATACGAACAAAAACACTGTTGTGCGATCTTTAAAAAAAAAAAAAAAAAGAAAGAAAAATGAGAAAAAAATTATATATATATATATATATTTCATTTGTCTTTGAAAGATACTTTGTTTTATATTCATTATTATTTTGAAAATGATTGTTGTTATTGTTAATATAAACTGTAAATGTTTTAAATTGTACAAACTTCCCATGTTTTGAACCTGCTTTGTTTTCCCTCGCCGCTCTTTTTATCCTTATTTTTTTACCCCCCACCGCCCCTCGATCTTTCTTGCTCCTCCTGTCATCGTCTACGTGCCGAAGTGTCTGAATCCTTCCTTCTTGTCTTTTAATCATGATTTTTAATAGTCTTCTTCACGTCACTGTTGATATAGCTAACCGTGTTTCTTTATAGAGGAAAAGTTACAGAGCACGACAAAATAAAAAACGTACTCCAAAATCTTCTTGTCAAAGCTTTTTTTTTTTTTTTTTTTTTTGAAGAATGTGTTTGAGAATATGGGGGGAAGAAAAAAAGAGGAAAGGGCTGTGTTGGAAAAAAGCATGAGAGATCGATGCATTTATGGGGGCTATAAAAGAGAGGAGGGGACGAGGTGAGGGCGGGGAGGGGGGGGGCGTTTATATCGAGTGAGGCAGCCTTACAAAGAGAGATAAAATGAATGAAGATGAAAGAATGAATATAGAAGAGCTGAAGCGATAAATCATAAAGATGATGGGGAAGAGAAACGAGAGACACAGAGATAGAGAGAGAGGGGGGGGGGGGGGGAGTATCCATGGAAAGAAAGTCCATTACACCGCCATTATTTCCATGCAATCAATTCCTGCTTTTGACAGAACACACTTGGTGAATGTTTATTGCCAGTGGAGTTGGGATTTACAAAGCCGGTGGAGGTTGTCAGATTGCTGATCGATGTATTTGTCCTCTGTCAATGCAGAAGCGCAGCAGAGGCTTGTCATAAAGAGTGATTGTCAAGCAGCAATCAAAGCCATTTCTCCATGTGCTTAGGCTCAGCGAAGGCTTTTCAATCCACTCATCAGCTTCTTGTTCTTTTTAGTGTGATCATAAACGGCATGCCACACATGACCGAGCAGGTGATACATTATGTAAAGGAAAAAGAGAGCGCCTGCGATTTAGGAAGTGATCTAAAAGTTTTCCTAACATGGGTGAAATAGGCCTGGTCCGGTACTGGGTATCAAGGTTCAGTACTGGAAAGAGGGGAGAGCAGTTGCCTGCTTAAACCCACATTCAAAACCGGTCACAGAAACACTTTCAGCAGGAATACACATCTGATAACGTTGTCATCTTATTATCACTTATTAGTAGTAATCATTCCTAAGTTGTTCCGAATTGCCTCTGAACTGTCCATGGTGTTCTGTCCAAGTCTAACGTGAGCTACAACGCTTATAACACATAAGGCTGAATCTCTCAAACCCCTGATCAAGGACACTACTTGGTGTGTGGAACAAGGGACTGTAGGGTACATGGCACGTTATCTTTCCATTATACTCCATTTAGGATTCAACACTGAAATAATGAGTGAGCTGGGGCTGTTCTAAAGCAGAATAAGTGAAAATACTGTTATAAAGAGGAACTTTCAAGATTAAAATGACTCCCTCTCTATGGTTTATTCTCCTCACCTTGTGGCTACACAGTACCAGGAAGAATTTAAAACCCTTCTTGCTACACACAAGGACCCTGAAGCCTGTTCAGATTTGTTTGCAAGTCAGATTAGGACTACCTAAGGCAATGCAAATTTTGTTTCACTAAATTTCCTGAACTTTTCTTTTTGCACATACAATGATCTCCATTCGAATCCGAGCCCATGTTTGAAATCTGGCACTTTTTTTTGTCTTCATTTTTAAATAGTATGCAAACAGAGTGTTTCAGCAAAAAAAAATAAATAAATAAAAAAGTTCAATACATTGAATTTTAATTATTCAGGATTCTGTACTATTTCAAGGTCCCTATTTAAATGCATGCAAACTTGTCTTATGGCCCATGTTAACTGGTTTGTACAGAAGATTGGATTTTGCCTAATCTCGTGTGCAATCTCTTCTGATGAAGCATATGTTCAGGCGATAGATTTGATCAAAAATGCATCATGAGGTTTTGAGCAACCCCGTAGAGATTATTTAAGTCTGCAGCACATGCTGCCATTAAAGAAAAAAGAAAAGTGAACATGCCTAGAAAGCCAGACATTTGTCAATACTATCAGTGTTAATGTAAATTAAATTGGTGTAGTGCATTTTAAAATGAAATCATTTTTATTACTGGTCTCAGACTTTTATACTCTACTGGATCTCAATCATAGAGAATAAAATATTCCATTCCCATTATACCGAAACATACCGACAGTCTACCATCTGCTATTTAGTGATTCGACTTGCATTTAATTTAATGTGATATGAATCAAATATAAGAAGCTTAATATTACTGTGAAAATGTACCTGTCTTTGTAGCCTACAGCTGTTTTTGCTTCAGTATTACTTAACTTTCTTACTATCTAGATAATTTTATCTTTACATAAAGCCTAGGAAAATTCAGGAAGTGAATACAAACAAGTCTTCATCATTTCTGTGAAAAGTATTAATGATATTTTATATAAGTAGGTACGGTCCTCTCTGTAGAACTGGAACAACAAGGCTAATTCTTCTCTCTCTCTCTCTTTTTTTTGAATCCACAGAAGACTTGGGTTCAGGGATAGTACACTTCAGTCTCATTTCTTGGAGGTGAAATGCATGCGCTCATGTGAAATGGGGTCAGGTCTAGTAATTTGTTTGTGTTGGCAGTGGGTTTTGCATCATCATGAGATATCTAATTTGATTCGATGTATTTCTCTGTAAATTGGCAGACAATGTTTCTCTAGACTCATGAAGTCATTCCACTGCTATCATCATGAGCTACATCATCAATAAAGATTAGTGTGCTCATTCCAGAAGCAGCCATGCAAGCCCAAGCCATGATACTCCACAGTTTGCTTGCTTGACCGATGAGTTTGTTTATTTTGGATCATAAGCAGATCTTTTCCTTCTCCGCACTTTGGCCTTTCCATCACTTTGGTAAAGGTTCATCTTGGTTCCAGAACTTTTCTTGCATCCTCTTTGAATTTCTTTGTAAAGTATAATCTGGTTTTCTGATTCTTTCTGCTGATGAGTGGGTTTGCATCTTGTAGTGTGGGCTTTATATTTTTGTTTTCAGCCTTATTCAAACAGTGAATTGTGATACCTTCACCCCTGCACTGTGGAGGTTGTTGGTGATGTCACTGACTTGTTTTCCTGGTTTTACTTCACAGCATTTTTCATCAAATGCTTTTTTTCTTTCCCTTGGCAAACCTAGCCATTTGTTTGATTGTTACTACATAACTTGTTTCAATCTTTTTAAGGAATTCCAAATTGTTGTATTGGCTATGCCCAATGCTTGTGCATGGACTCCTTTCCTCATTTTGCAGCATCGAAATGGCTTGTTTTCATCCTCACAGATGGAATCTGTAACTCAAAATGTAAGAAAGTAGAAAGTCAGAGCTATTAATTGTGTAAAGAGTAATTGTGACGTGGACCACTTGACCGGCAAAGAAACAACTATATTCCAATTTCCAGTGTATTTGTGATCACTTAAAAAAATGGATGGGTTCAAACAAACTAGGTTTTTCATCACATCAAAATGAAACATTGATCTGTAGTCTCAAGTTCATCTTTGACTCATCTTTGGTGGATAGCAAAAACAAAAGAAATGTGCGTTGTTGTTCCAATACTTTTGGAGGGTGCCAATCCATTGCAGGGGGCACACACACACTACAGTATGGGAAATTTGGGACCACCAATTACAGCATTTTTGTCGACTGTAGGCGGAAACCAGAGTTCCTGGAGGAAACCCAGCAAACACTTGGAGAACATGCAAACTCCATGGACCCATGGCGGACACCCTAAATGCGGGCACACTGCGAGGTCACAGTGCTAACCACTACACCACTGTGCATATACCATAATGGTATAACCAGAAATACCTAATTTGCTCTTGATATCCACTCAATTCCCCCTAGCCATTTTCTATCTGGTCATATCAGGATTTATCAGCTTTGTAGGTTTAAGTCAAATAACAGGTCTAAGATGATTTTTAGCCACCCAGGTCATTTTGCAGGTCGTGTCATGTTAGTTCAAAGTGACTGGGCATGTGTTATCATTCTGAAAATGCTTTGTGAAGCACTTCATTAGTTAGGGCTATATGAAACTGAAGAAGCTTCATGTAGGAGTGGTGAAAGCTCTTCGCTGGTGTCAGTAGAGTCAGTTGATTGGACTCATTTTTATAATTGTTAAGACTCTACACCACTTATCCAAAAGGGCTTCATCGGTTTTACTCATTAGAACAAATGAAGCATTTCAGATGGCTAGAAAATGTTTTATAACCCTTCCAGTCACTGTGATTTAATAATACGAGGTCTATTCATTAAACTTGCGTACTGAGCCAGGGAGATGTGCACTGACCTTTCTCAGACTCAGCCCATCCCAGAAGCCCACTTGGTTTTGTGATTCCCTTATAAGCCAATGTGGTTGAGGCAGTCATTTTGTAACCTTTTATTATAGTTTCATATCCTAAAGTAGGCAAAGCCTAGGTTTTAGTTATCATCAATTTATAATAGTTTAAAATTCCTTTTGATCTGTACTATTTAACGGAAATGCTTTGAGGTGATGTGATGAATGGGAGCTGGTCATGTATTGTGAGCCAGGTCTCTCTGCTACTAATATTTTATTTATGATACAAAAATGAAGTACAAACAGAATTTTTAAAAACTCCATCGTCTCTGATAAGAATCAGTATTTGAAATTTCAGTTTTTGTACTCTAGCAATAACATACTGTTATATACATATATATGTATATTGTTAAATATACTGTTAACAAGCACAAGTTATGGAGCACTCATAAAATGCTTTATTTAAAAACAAATTATTATTGAAATACAGGCAATTAGCATGCCTATTTATATATACAGTATAGTATTCATGCAGAAAGCCTGGCTAAGATTAAATCCTATGGCTAGATTGAAGTGGTGTGGTAACAGTGGGGAGCTGTTCTAGCCAGCAGGGAACAGAAAGGTTTTTCAAGCACACAGTACAATCGAATGGGCTTCTCCATCAAGCAGAATGGAGAATTTGCTTTTTTCTCTCGTCCTACACCTTTCAGTAGTGCTGTGCAGCAAGGGATCTGTGTGGCCTACACTTCTGTGAGACAGAAAAAGCTTTAGCTAGAAAGAGCAAGCGATGAACAGTGGAGACAGATGAAAGAATAGTCAGAAGGGACCACTTAAATCATAATGCAGTGAAATGTAAAATGCACAGGACGAAAGAGGGGCTTTCTGTCTAAAAAAAAAGGGAGATGGAGAGTAAGTGCGCGAAATGAGAGGGAAAAGAGCCAAGACCTTTGTACAATTTGAATATCAGACAGGGTCATTTTTTTTGTCGACGCTCTGTCCGATATAATAAAGAACCCAATTAGTAGAGAGCTATGCATTTTATTCAGGCTACATACAAGAAATGCAAGTTTAATCAAATAGCAATGAAATCTGAGGTCAATTATGTTAGAATACAATTATTACAGCCTCCCATCCTAGATGTTATTATTACTCTTGGTTTAATTAAACATGCTCAGATCAGTCTTCATCTCTGGGCTATAGTAGCCAGTTAATCCTTCCGAGGCGTGCGATTAGGACAGCACCATTACTGCTATTTGAGCTGGTTGTCAGGGGAATATTAATTTGAGAATTACAGCCAGCTGACAGGAAATTATAATTATTCAAAAATTATGGGAAGAATTGCTTACATTATTTTCATGGCGCATGCATCACAGTCACCGCGGCAACACCGGTTTTTAATATGAGTTTTAGCCAGAGTTGGAAAAAGTAACTAAGTACAATTTTCACATATGTGTACAAATTTTATGAGTAGTTAGTGTTTATTGGTGTATACATTTAACGTTTACTCCACTACATAGTACAAAAAATATCTGTACTTTCTAATTCACTACAATTCTGCATGGTGTTCGTTACATAACCACAGTGGTGTGTAGCACTTGAGGTGGTAATATCACCACCTGCTGACAACTATACATACTTGCATGATTTGTCTTCCCTCCATAAAAACACTTAATCATGTAGCAGGTGTTTGAAAGCAGAAGTGGAGGTGGTTATATTTTACTATGACTTAAAGGCTACAGTCAGCTAATACAAGTTCTGTACTTTTGACGCTTAAGTAAATTTAAAGGAAAGGTCTTTTGTCCATGTACATGTCATGAGTTAAATTTTACTAAGTCATATTTTACCTAGGTTATCTCTACTTTTACTTAAGTACAATATTTGTGTATTTCGTCCACCACCAGTTATAGCCCATTGAACATCATTCAGAACAATGAAATGCATTTGGATTTTGTGAAAACCAACATAATGGCATCACCCTTTGATGTCTTTTGCCTTTTGGCATTGGCACAGGTAAACAGAACTCCAATGGTTTGGGGGGAATAGGCCTTGCTGTTTTTAGAGCCAGAGATTCGCAACCTGAAGTTGCTTTTTTAGGAGAAAAAATAAAAAGGACTGGAGGAACTAAACCATAAGTCTGGAAGAGAATAGAGGCCATATAATTTGCCCAAAGAGGCCACTGGCTGCTGGGGGCAAAGAGGTGCAAAGCATGGATGGTGTGTACTGGTAGGCACAGGAGAACCAGGAGACATAAGGACAGAACTAGAGAGCGAGACCAGCCTGAGGTTTTCATCTGGAGCTCAGAGAGACTCATCATAGTCTGTCGTGACATCACACAGCTAAGATCTACATACAAGCCTAGTAGAATGAGTAAGGGAATGAAAAGAACAGCAACATCATAGACATAGACCAAAAATGCTGGGCTGAGAATTGTGTCATGAGCACAGACACCCCAGTGGCTGCCATGAATTTCTGCATAGGTGAGGTTGTTCAGGTCTTCCACCAGGAACTTGGACAGAAATCCACCATAAGGAAGGTACTTGCCAATCACTGATTGAGGTTTGGGGTGAGGTTGGGGCTTATGCATAGTCTGATTGGGCCAGATAAATCCCAACTCATCCATGTCCCAGGTGTCTACTGAGTTGCCCACGATAAACTGTGAAAAGGCAGTTACAACAGAGCAAATCCAGATGAGGAGCACCAGGCATAGCATCCGCCGACGTGTTACCAAACCTGCATAGCTGAAAAACATGTAAACAAGTATTTAGACCTGGCCTACATCCAGATGTGAACAAATTCCAGTCAAGAAGTTGCAACTCACCTGTGTCCTAATCGGCAGTGTAGGTGCGTGTTGAGGGTGAGAAGCACCAGCAGCCACACAGTGAACTGTCTGACCAGCAGGGGGAAGCATACCAGCATGATGCACGTGTACAAGCACTGGGTGCTCCTCAGGTTCAGCAGCATATTAACTGGAATGTCCATGGCACCCCCGATAGCTCCCACCCAGCCCAAACAGAGCTTTAGACAAGATGAAACACTCTTAACATGGCTGTCTGATCCTAAGAGCATACACAACTTAACGTTCATGCCAATCACAGATGCTGACAGCACACACTGTGCCATGGAGAACAACCATACCTGATGCATGGTACCTGGGTAAGGAAGATAGAAAAACACTTTTATTTAAAAGGAGTGAATAATTCAAGATATTAAGAGTAAGGAAGCATGGTGCACAATTGCTCAGTCACAGCAGTGTGGAAAACTCCCTGCTTTAATCCATTAATCTAGTACGACCATCCTTTTTTGCAAAGAATGTAGAGGAGCTAAAAGAACGCTATGAGGAGAATGGAACAGAACTCACTTAAACTGGACAGTTGAAGATTGCAAAAACATCACCTGGTCTTTTTCCAGTCTTCATATGTCCAGTTTCAGTGTCCCTGTTCCCACTGTAGCTTCAGAGTCCTGTTTTTGGTTGACAGGGGACAGAACCTGATGTGGTCTTCTGCTGAAGTAGCCCATCTGCCTCAAGGTTCACAATGATGTGTGATACTTTTCTGCTCATCATTGTTATCAAGAGTGGCTATTTGAGTTCCTGTGGAGACCCGGTCAGACCAATCTGATCTTTCATCTCTGACCTCTCGCATTAACAAGGTGTTTGCCCCCACAGAACTGCCATTTAACAGCTATTTTTTCCTTCACACTATTTTATGTAAATACTTCATAGTGTTGTGTATGAAAATCTATGGACTTTTGCAGCACTTCTGGCACATCAACCATGCTTCTGTAAAAGTGATTTGAGATCCCATTTTTCACCATGCTAATGTTTGAGGTGGACTTTAACTGAAGCTCGTTGCCTGTACACCAACCAGTTTTAAAACCATAATTTTAAAAACACCTCCACAAACTGACTCCACAAGACCTCCGGTAGTGTGTTGTGGTGTCTGGCACCAGGACATTGGCAGTGGAACGTTGTGAGTTGTGGAGTGGTGCCTCCTTGGATCAGATCATTTGTGTGTCCGGCACTTGGATGCTTGATCAGATTGGAATCTGGGGGGTTTGGAGGCTGGTCTTGGGCTGCTGGACCACATGAACAGCAAGCTGTGGCACAGTGGGTGTTCTGGTGCCTTTCTAGCTTGGCCAGCATTAATTTTTTTCCCTGTGATTTCTGCTGTACTGTTTTCTGTACAATTGGGCTGGATGGACTGGCCCTTGGTTGTTCAGGTCTTCCACCAGGAACTTGGGTGCCCATGACCCTGTCATCAGTTGGCTTTCAATACTATTCAATCCACCTGTTGATGGTGTTAATGTTAAGGCTGATGGATGTAGCTGCATGATTTTTCTGCAGTTCAACGCTGCACCATTACCTGATTGGATAACTTCATGAATGCTCAGTTGTACTGTTTAGCAGAAACGTCTAAGCAAACTCTTATCAATCAAACGCCCAAAGACAGTTCAGTTGCTTTTATGGACAGCTTGTCATATAATGCCCTCACTAGTTTGACAGAAATTCAATTTCATTGTGTATTTAAACAACTGGCAGTGAAAGTAAAAGAAAAAAGAAAAAAGGATGGAGAGAAAGATAGAAAATGGATGTTAAAATAACTCCACAGGCTTTCGATATGACACTTATCACTGCTCATCATAATGAGCTTCAGCGTTTCAACAGGCTAGTGACACTAATCAGTTTTGAAATGGCCATGAGCATTTCACATTAATGAGCAATGCCTTAATCCACTGCTTTTCTGCTCTGTGTGTGCGCCTGCATAAATTCGAGGTATGCATCGTTTTCGTTGTTTCACTGCTCTTACAAATTGATTACATGGAATAATTAATGGGTTTTTAAAAATTTGTAATCTTCCCTGAGTAATTCAGGCACACATAATTATCTAGTGAATCGATGAAGCGCCAAGGAACCAACATTGACCTGAAAAATTTCATTAAAGTCCACTCAAGTGCACAACAGGAGATGTGTTTGTTAGGAAAAGCAATGTATGTTTAACAACCATTTTAGCAATAGTGATGTCAAAAACAAGAATGGCATACAATTTGTCTTTAAAAGATATATGAGCCTATTAAGTGTGGCTACAGAGTAAGTACAGGATGTGTAAGATGTGTAAGTATGTATTTGAAGGAAAGAGTGAATTAAATTACCTGATAAGGTGGATAAAACGGATTTTTTTCTGCAGAAGTTTTAAATCTTTCCTCGGATAATCTCTATCCACAAGTCCCTCTCACACTGTCTATCTCAGGCTCTGCTGGATGAAAATAAACTTGCTTTCATAGCCCACACTTATCAGCTTCCTCTCACTTCATTCTAAAGCCTATGTAAACATATCGATAGTGTTGATGTGAGGGTAGGCCTGCTCTTTCCATTAAACCAGTGCAAAGTGCAGCATTGACACTAGGTTCACTTGGGAAATCCACATAAATGGGGTGGACGAAATGCAATCCGAGAACGAGTGTTGTTCCATCAGCTGGAAATGTGGTTCAACCCAAGCTACTGATCTGTGCCAGCAAAACAACAGAGGTCAGTGATGATAAATAAATAAATAAATAAATATACATTTTTGCAAAAAAAAAAAAAAAAAAAAAAAAAGGTGTGTGTTAACGGGAATGCTTCAGACAACAAACTGTGCATTTGGGTTTTCCCTTATGTCACGTACGTTATAACGTTATAAAGAGTCATTTCTATCACTACTGGAATAAGGGAATGACATCGCAAAAACTCGAAAAATTTTCACCTCTAAAATCTCAACATGAAAATTAAATTTTTTGCCATAGAAATCCATTTAAAAATTATTTGTTTGCTCAGTTGGTTTAAATTAAATAAAATACAGTTCATCATAACACCTAAGTTGTGCTAAAAAAAAAAGAGAGAGAATAAGTTACTCTATACTGCACAATCCTGAGCCCTACAGCATATATGTTTATTTATTTATTTATTTATTTTTAATGCCGTTTTAAGGACTACGTCACAACCTCTGCAGCCTCATTTCCCATCTCATCTTCCAAGCATTCAGCATCACCAGTATACTAATCACCAGCCTGCTCAGGTACAGGGACTAGACTGAAAATGAGAGTCAAAAAAGTCGTTTAGGAAACCTGAAGAACTATTCCTCAAGCCAATATTGCTATTGCTTAAGATGAATATAAAATTTTAAGAAATAATAGTGGCTCATGACTTTTGCACTGTACTGTAGGGATCAGAGGTCTTCAAAAGTGTGCTTGTTAATTCTGCTAAAACCTCAAACTGCCTTTGTTTCACTCCTCTATCAAACATGCTGTTTCAGTGTCTATGTAAATGAGCTGAGGTCTTACCACATCCCACCAAAGATCAGCAGAGCTGAGGGCATCTCCTCATATAAGATCACATTTTTTGTTTGTACTGTACATGCACACCAGAGACCAAGCTGAATGTCTAAAAATGCCTTAAAGGTGAATTTTGCATAATAGGTTCCTTTTAGAGAAGTCTCGAATACAATGTGAATATTCTGCTTACCAAATAAGAAAAAGAAATGCGCCAGAAATGCTTAACGGACAAAAATACAGTACATGGACACTTATCTAGGTAAAAGACTAAGCTAAGCACTGCATCGCTATGTCTTCACAACAATTTACATCAGATTTGTTTTACAGTCTCTCTAATCTAATTTTCAATGAATGCTTCATGTTGTGAAAATTAGTCTGAACCTCAAAGGAATAAAACAAGCAATGGTCCTGTGTGTTCATTTCCTTTTTTTTTTTTTTTTTTTTCCAGTAGCAGGTGGAAGCCAAGGCAAGACCACTGCCTACGAGTCTGGTCGTGGAAAGCCATTATGTTCAATACAACAGCTGGAGAGGTTCAAAACCATCATAGCGTAGAGGCGTAAAAGAGTATAGTGAAGCAGAACTAAAAGTATTGAAAGGCTGTTTACTGTATTAACAGCATCTTGAATAAGTGTTCTCTTTTTAAATCCCACAGCCACTCAGGACATATCTACAATATCCAGATCACCAAAGCAAGGACGCAAAGTGGGCATCATTTATTTTTTATTTAAGGAGTGTAGTCTTTAGGCTTTTCAGGTGGGACCATTCAAAGCAATCATGTGGGAGTCATTAGGTCAAACGCTTGCTTTGCATGATGGTATAATGGCAAAGGAAGATGATCCCACTGAGCTCTCTGATGCAAAACTGTTCCCTCATGATTTTCCAAGACTGGAACAGCTTCATACCCTGCTAAACAAGTTCTTATTACACCAGGTCAAGTGCTTGGACCGGTCATGTTTTCCATTATCATCAAATCTAATCAGAACTCATGCTAAGGAAAGAAAGTAAATGATTTAGATTTTTTCTTTTTTTTTTTTTTGCTGTAATTCAGTTGCACAGCAACCTTGACCAAGATACCATGGTGATTGAATGAATAGATTTGAATATTTGTCTGTAATATTTAAGCCCTAGATAGCGTCAATTCTTCATAAACACACATTCAAGCACATCTTTTAATAGCTGAATGATTTTCCCTTTGAAGAGTAATCCATTATTCCATCTTACACAATTCACGACTGTATAAAAAGACTCGACATCATGTCAAGGCAGTATGATTGTATCTGAACATTACTGAGGCATCGACGCAGTCCTGATACACATTCATGTACACCTCTTTCAATTATCCCATTCTCTGTATTGTCATGAAAACTTGCTGCACAGAATGCAAGGAACTAGGTGTCGAGTACCTCCTAAGTTTCTTATGCATTACTTTATGAATACGGCTAGGAAAATGGACTTTGGAGAATATAACATTATGGATTTCTGCTAGAGCTCATTTAAAGCGAGGCATTGTTCCATCTATTCTTGCACCATGGGGGAAATACAACATTTATTAAGTCCTCCATGTCTACAAAAGAGCTTAATGAGGTGGAAGCCCTATTCAAAATGTAGCTGTGCCTATACTAATTTCCATTATTCCGATCCCTAGTAATTATTCACTGTGGTAAAAATGAAGTCCTTTGTTTCAGTGTTCGTTTTGTAAATTATGTAATGTGTGTGCTTTAATTTGTGTATGTTGATAGTTACTCCAGGCAAGGATTAATGATTAAGTTTTAATTCACTCGTTTGTTTTCCCTGGCAGTGTGCTCATGCTCAAGAAATTGTGATAAATGATGATGATTTTTTGGAATCATTTTATATGTAGATAGAAAAAAAAAAAACACTCTTAAAGTTAACATAAAGCCATTAATGAAGTAATTAGGTAATACAAAATGTGCTAATCTGACAGACAATAGGGACAGTGGCTTGAACTGGAGGGTTATATTTAGATTAACGTATCATTGAAGAAGATAGAACACAGAACTTTTAAAAAAATTATTATTAAGACAACTTGACTACGAAATTAGCTTGATATATCAACCAAAGAGCATGTACGGCTTTGCTCGCATACAAGGTGTTCATGGTTTTGAGGGGTAAGAATGTGATGGTTATGTTTTTAACTATATATATATATATATATATGTATGTCTGGATATACTGTATATATAAAGCGACCAGGCTTCCTTGACATTCAGAACATGATCTGGCTCTGTGGGAAGGTTCTAGCAAAAGATGACTGTATGACAGGGGTGCTAACACACATTACATGGCTTTGTTGGAAGCTCACTACAGTTTTCAGTGTGGCCACAAGGCTGGTGATAAAATGTCACATCAATGTAATGTCACACCTCTGTTGCTTTGACTAGTACCCATCTCGTATTGGAGCATTTCACAACATCATTTCACACAATGTCTGACCACATCTGTGATCCCTTAAGCTTCCAACAGGGTTAAGAATTCTGATTTGGAGACCAGTAATTCTAAAGTAATTCAAAAAGTTTCAAGATTAATTCTGTTCACAAGATGTTTTTTCGCCGTACATCCTCCCTCAAATGCCTTAAAACCTGGTAGTAGAATTCTCTATTGATGGTCTGGCCCTTGGAGGCAAATTCTCGATGTACCATGAATGTGTCATTTCGAATAAGATGATGGTTGATCTGCGGACCTGTCTTGACTTTTCCGTTTGTGAAGATGATGGGCTCTTCCACAGTGAAGACTGTTACTTCGTCTCAGGGTCGTACGCATACACCCAAGTTTCATCACCAGTAATGATCCTTGACATGAAGGACGAGTCATCCACGGCACACTGACGAAGTTCTTGGCAGATTTACAGCAACGTTACTTCTGCTCCTGGGTCACCAGCCTGGGGACGAACTTGGCAGCAACATGGCGCATGTTCAAATCACACGTGAGGGTTGCCTGGGCTGTTTCATGTGACACAATGTCAATGGCAGCAATGTTGTGGATTGTCCTCTGAAGATCATCATGCACGAGTTGCCGAATGGTTTCAATATTTTCGAGGGTTGAGCTCGTTGAAGGTCTTCCTGATCTTTCACCATCTTCCAGAAATGTTCTTCTGCTCTTGAAGTGTGCGTGTTTTTACCTTCTGTCCATGATGAAATATTCCAAATGGTCCCAGCTGCACAGCTCCCGATGTACACAGGACGAAGTTTTTTGGCACACTGACTTATGAAGGTCGGTGCTCCCTGTGACTGTGCTGCCATCTGTTGGCGCGTTATAAAACTAGTCTTGAAACTTTTTAATACCACATTATCCCAAGGTCCATAGCATTGCTAAATTAACATCACCACAACATCTGGACAAGCAAAAATTTCTGTGGGGATAGACCTATGAGTCAATGATAGCTGACACTAGAAATTAAGCTCACATTTATCACTGTATTAATTATTATTATTACTATTACTATTACTATTATTATTATTATTATTATTATTAGGACCCAAGCACTATCGGGTGCGCAGGACCCTCTTGTTTTCCTAAGGATTTTTTTTTCCCACCCTTTCGGACTTTTTGGGGGTCTTAACATGCTCAAAAACCCATGAAAATTGCCAGTCAGGTTGGAATCTGCTGCCATTAGGATGCCTGAGAGTCACATGGCCCGGGCCCCCACATGAGATTTTGCTGGATAGCTCATACACACTTTCATGTAGGCACACGAAACTCGGTACAGATTTAGAGCTCATTGAGCTGAACAACTTTCGCAGTGCATGTCATAGGCTCAACTCAACAGGAGGCCTATTTTGGGCCGTTCGCAAAAACACACCCGGTGGATTTTGATATACTCCTCCTAGGGAATATATACGATCGTCACCAAACCGGGCCGATGTTATATAAAGACATTGAGGACATCATAGTGTGATGCTTTTTCTCCAGCATCTGTGGCCTATTGAACACACGTACACATCACAAATGTTAACACTCACACACAAACATGTCTCACACACACACTACCAAGTCACATGTCTCACACACACATACTAACACACACATCACTAATGTTAACACACAGACTCACACACCACACAAACAAACATGCACAAACACATTTACTTGTCACACACAGACTGACACATCCACACACACACACACACAAACCTCTCTCCCTTACTCTCACACACACACAACAAATATTTAGGGCCCAAACTCACATTAGCCCTGTATAGTGTGTGACGTGTGCAAGTTGCAACTGGGTGGCGATGGCTTTTTCGAGGTCTTAACACATCTCAAATACAGGTTGTGCGGTGCCCTCGGGGTGGCGATGGCACAGGGTGCTTGGGCCCATCATCGTTGCTTGTGACTATATTTATTACTATTATTTTTATAATCATTATAATAGCTTGAAATGAACTTTTCCCCCCTATTTTAACATTAATTTATCATAATTTAAACCTAGAAGTCAGAAAAGAAAAAAAAAGAAAAACAAAAGGGAACATGACTCCATAATCCATTAATCTTCAGAGTAATACAGTCCTGACCTTGGTCCACTAATAAAAATGAATAATTCTATCATTCTGCTATCTATATCAGTCTGTTATATGATTGGTCAGATCAGGACATTGAGCAGGGCAATGGGAAAAGACAGGAGCGTGAGCTCCCTGCTGGGCAAACAATGCATATTTTTCCACAATACCATTAAAATTAAACAGGCAGTACAACTAAAGCACACCGTCTACAACTGCCATATTTAAAACTGGAGGGGGGGGGGGAGATTAAGTATCTATAATTACAGTGTGAGAGCCTTTGCAGCCCAAATAAATGAGGGGACGTAGAAAACCAAGCTTTCACCCAAATAATAGTTTTAATAAATCAAAAAATTTACATTTAACTTAAAGAAAGCAATATTCAAATTTCAAATCAAATTAACTACTCAAAAAGTCCAAAGAATCAAAGTTAAATAAATATTTAAATTAAATGAATGGTGTTTGTCTTATTGTTTAATATAAATAAATACAAAAGCAATTAACTAAACAATAAAGGCAGTGAATGGGTCTGTGTACCCTTCAATGTGTGGCTGGTGTCGGACCATCACACACTCCCCCTCTTTGGGAATGTCACCAACATACCGGGAAAGATAATCTGCAGTCAAGGAAGTTACCAGGAACATGTTGGATTGTGAAGCGGAAAGGCTGCATGGCCAGGTACCAACAGGTTATTCGGCTGTTGGTCTCCTTCATCCTTTGAAGCCACTGCAAAGCCTTGTGATCAGTCTCTAGGGTGAATTCTCTTCCTAAGAAATAGGATCTCAAAGAGTCTAAGGCTCACTTCAGAGCCAAACATTCTTTTTCCACAATCGAATAACGAACCTCTCTGGGAAAGAGCTTGCGGCTAAGAAAGACAATGGGGTGACGAGCACGAGGAGAACCTTGTAATAATACAGCTCCTAGGCCCCGGTCAGAAGCATCTGTCTGGAGGGTGAACGGTTGATTAAAATCAGGGTTATGCAACAGTGAATTCTCACTCAAGGCAGTTCGGATGTCTTGAAAGGCCACTCCGGCTTCTTTTGACCACCGTATTTGGTTTGGGGATCTGGAACCCACCATATCGGTCAGAAGTGCAGCTCTGCCAGAAAAATGGGGAATAAACCTGCTGTAGAATTCTGCCATGCCCAAAAATGAGTGTAGTTCCTTTCGAGCCCAAGGTAAAGGACACTCTTCAATAGCCTGGACTTTGCTCACCTGCGGTTTGATTACTCCACCACCAATGATAACTACGAGGTACTTAGTCTCAAGCTTTGCAATTGCACACTTTCGTGGATTAACAGTTAAACCAGCTTTCTGAACACGTTGAAAAACTTCCTGAAGATGTTGCAGGTGTTGCTCCCATGAGTCAATGTAAATTGCAATATAATCTAGATAAGTGGTCACAAAAGGTAGCCCTTGCAGTACATAGTCCATGAGTCTTTCGAAACTGGCAGGTGCCCTGTGTAGGCCGAACCCTAAAATAGAATAACCCCAATGGGTCTTGAATGCTGTTAGCTCTCGGGACCGACATGTCAATGGGATTTGCCAATAACCTTTTGAAAGGTCAAGTGACCCAAGCGATTAGTGAGGTCATGTAACTGAGAAGTTGGATAGGCATCAAATTTTGTTACAGAGTTGAGGTAACGGAAGTCAATGCAAAATCTGATTGTGTGATCCTTTTTAGGGACAAGGACCACAGGGTGGCACCATTCACTTTTAGATGGTTGCCTTGCTGCAACATCAAGTGGACTTCCACCTTTAGCAACTCTTGAAGCCGCTCAGGGACCCGGTAGCTCATTCTTCTCACGATAGCATCAGGTTTCAACACAATATCATGTTCTATTAGAGTGGTAAACCCAGGATATTCAGAGAAAACTTCTGGTGGGCAAAGAGCCCTCACCTCAAGCTGACACTGCAATGGTAGGTGATTCAGGCTCTCAGAACAGGCTGGCGCAAGTATTGGTCATCCCCTTCTTCTTCTTCATCCACCTTCCTAATCATCAAGCTCTTTGTGATCCCTTCTAGACGAGGGACCCACCGTTTCAGGAGGTTTATGTGTAGCGTTCGTGTAGGGCAACCCTGGCCCGACAGTGCAGTCTCGTAGGTTATAGGCCCATGTTTCCTTTTAACTTCAAATGGGCCCTGCCATTTTGCCAACAGTTTGCTTTCATTACTTGGCAAAATCACCAACACCTTTTGACCAGGTTCAAAACTTCATTCACGGGCAGGTTTATCATACCAAGTTTTCTGGTGGGTTTGAGCTTGTGCCAGGTGAGATTGGAGCAAAGTTGTCATTTTGTCCAAGCGTTTGAGCATCTGTATCACATAAGACACTATGTTCAAAGGGTCATTCTTTCTCCAGTCCCCCTGCCATATCTCTCTAAGTAGAGGAAGAGGGCCTCTTACCTCACATCCATATAACAAAGGGTGAAAAAACAGTAGATGATTGTGGCACTTCTCTGTATGCAAACAAAAGATAAGGGAGCCATTGGTCCCAATTTTTATCTGTATCGCAGACGAGTTTACGGAGCATTTGTTTGAGGGTCTGATTAAATCTTTCCATC
The DNA here is from genome assembly GCA_030068045.1 of Platyallabes tihoni. NCBI lineage: Eukaryota > Metazoa > Chordata > Actinopteri > Siluriformes > Clariidae > Platyallabes > Platyallabes tihoni. The sequence goes on from JAQQZS010000033.1 coordinate 7,288,566, forward strand.
AGTCCATCTGTCTGAGGATGGTAAGGAGTGGTCCTCAGACTTCTAATGCCCAACAATCTGTACACCTGCTTCAAAAGGGTTGACATAAAGGTAGTTCCTTGATCAGTCAGAATCTCACAAGGAAATCCAACTCTAGAGAACAGTTGCACTAGAAAGGTAGCCACATACTTTGCCTTGATGGATTTCAATGGGAACACTTGATATCGCGTAGCATAGTCCATTTTAATAAGCATAAATCTATTACTTCTTTCTATTATAGCTTCTACAATATTTGGTTACCTCCTCCTTCATGCCAGGCCAATGAAAATACCTTTGTATCCTGGCAATGGTTTTGCTTTTCCCTAGGTGGCCAGCCTAGGTAATCGAATGACCCAGGACGAGAATGACCTCGCGGACAGCCTGTGGTACCACCAACTGTGTCATCGACCCAAAACGACAGAGTATTCCTTGCTTCAGGAAGTAGATCTCCTTTGCATTACCAGCATCAACCTCATTCTCTTTACCTTCCATCTTTGCCCGGTCCAGGAGAGGGGCGAGACAGGCATCCTCCCGTTGTAACTGAGTGATGTTACTGGGCACCTGAAACTTTGGGAAAAAGTCGGGCAAAGATTCATCTGATGTTATAGAAACATTATATTTAATCTTCTCCCACCTTTTCTGTCGACGAGACTTCCTCAGCTTTGCCGAATCAGGGGTTTCTATATCCATGTCAAAAAAAGGCAGGGTACTCAATAACTTTCTTTTCCTCTGATTTGTTTGCTTTAGCTCGGATGACTACCAAATTACATATGGGTCTTGCCTGCAACAAGTCAAAAGCACTGGCAGGTCTTGACCAGAGGAAATGGTAGGTTATCCGCTACACCCACATCTTAGAAGTAAGTTTGTCTCTTTATCTTAACGTACACATCGGCAGCAAGAAGCAGCTTCTCATCATCATGGACACAACGTATGGGTTTCTTATTCCTGAATCAGAGAAACGTAGAGGGAAGATTTAATTTGCCAGCCTCTCTGGTGGCTTTCCGACACCCATAACTGGCCCCACTTCCATGCAGCCACGAACACATCTGCCAGTGCTACAGCTTGTGAAGCAGTTTGGGGATCATGTTCCCGGATCCAAACCTGTAGCTCAGGAGAAAGCATTCTTAGATACTGTTCAAGGATTATTATTTCACCAATTTCATCAACAGATTTATTTTTAGGTTGAATCCATTTCCCGTAGAGTTCTTTTAAATGCACATACAGTTCCTTGGGGCTCTCAAGGGGTTCCACCTCCAGAGAATGAAATCTTTGCCTGTACATCTCCCGGTTGATATCATATTTGCTTAAGATTGCAGTTTTGACTTCCTCATATTCAAGAGAATTATCCACATAAGCTGATCTGGCCGTACCAGTCAAGAGAGGAATGAGACGAAATGCCCAATCTTCCTTTGGCCACCGGCAGGCTACTGCAATTCTCTCAAAAGTGATTAAAAAATGTTCAATGTCATCAGTTTTAGACAACTTCTCAAGTTTATGGTCTTTAAATTGACACTGACCTGTAGATGGGACTTCAGAGGGGTCTTTACGATAAGTAATGGACTGAGACTGTGTGCGGCTAATGGCAGCCGCCTCCTCGTTATGATCTGGACTTTCTGAGGGGTCTTCGGCAGTCAGCAGTGGATCAAGTGTTGGAGTTGTACGAGCCTGTACTTCCAGCTGCAACAGACTAAACTGGTGATGTAAAGCTTTGAAACAATGCTCCTGCTGGGCATACTCTTGAATCCTCTGGGTTTCCATGGCATCCATTTTTGCCATATGAGCTTGGAACAACCCAGTCAAGTCAGCAAATGTCCAGGTTCCATACTGTCCTCCTCCAACTCACCAACCATTCTTGCTTCCTGTGTTCCCTCCTGATCCAGCTCTTGGAGAACCTCCCCAGGTTGCTCTTCTGGAGTTTTCATAACTGCCTTCCTTCCTGCCCAACTCATGGCTCATGGGGTAGGATGAACAAAGAAAAAAAATCATATAAATATTATATATTTCAATTTCAATTTCAATTTTATTTGTATAGCGCTTTTAGCAATTGTCATTGCCTCAAAGCAGCTTTACACAA
>JAQQZS010000033.1:7296499-7310469 GCA_030068045.1 Platyallabes tihoni
TTCATACAAATATTTACACATTAAGTTTACTGAAAGTAAAAACAGTTGAAAGTCAGAGGACGTTTCTTTTTTTGCTGTGTGTATATATATATATACATATAAATTGGTTTACTCATTATCATAGTTAAAACTGATGATACTAGATGTAATAATTGTGATAAGACATTTAAGATAATGGAGATTTAGCTATCGAGTAAAACCTCATGCTTGTTTTTATGCTGTTTAGAATCTTCCATTGGATTGCTTTAATTATGCAGACCTGGCAACCTTGTCTTATCTAATAAAAGCCTGTTAATTACTTGATGCAAATTTGCAGAGGTTCCACTTCACACCCAGTGTTATCTGTGTAGTCCCCAGATCCACCGAAACCCTGACCAGGATAAAGCACTTACTGAAGATGGATGCATGAATGAATAATAATAGGTTTCAAAGTCAGCCTTACTAATAATGGTGTTTGTGAAGGCAGGAGGTTAAGAGGAGGTTAATCTCTTCAGGCCAAAACAAGAAGAAATCTATTCTGAAGTGGGCTTAGCAGCTGTTATCTCCATATTTTTTTTTAGCACTGGAAGATTATCTTCTATCACTGGCACGTGTTTATTCCAGTTTCATCAACCTCGATGAAAATGCACTCCCAGATTCCCACAATATCTGATTGTAAATGTAAATACAAATAGGATTGCAAAGGGATTGTTTTGGGGGTTAGGTTGCAGCAGGATGATGTGAAAGTGCAATTGCAAATGGATGGAATGCTTAGATGTTGAAAGGATTGGCATTTTAATTTTGTCAGACGTTGTTGCTGTGCACAAAACTGCAAATGCATATTTTGCAATTCTGAATTTGAATTATGTTCAAATGATGGTAAGTGCAGTTGCAAATTAGAAGTTTGACAGCTAAATAAATATGGATAACTAAGAAGTATTGGAAACTGAGTCACAATTAAAAAGCAAAAAGGGCTAAATATTTTAGTTATAGATCGAATGGTGGTGTAGTGGTGAGCACCGTGGCCTTACACCTCCAGGGTCCGATTCCTGCCTTGGGACTGTGTGCATGGAATCATTATGTTCTCTCCGTGCTTGGAGGGTTTCCTCCAGGTATTCCGGTTTCTTCCCATAGTTATGAAGACTCGGTTATAGGTATTGCCCGTAGTGTGGCACCCTGTCCAGTGTATACCCTGCCTTATTCCTGAAGTCTCCTGGGATAAGCTCCAGGCCCCCAGTGGGAGGATAAGGATAAGCAGAAGAAGAAGATGAATGAATGAAAATGTTTTGGTTCTATAAATGTGAATTTTATGTGATCATTTTCAAAAATCTACAATATAACTCCATCCCTATGTCCTTTTGGCACAATGGACAAATCAGCCTGCAGTTGTGTTTGTGATTGTTTGTAAGTATGCAAAGTATTAATAATATGTTTTGATAATAGGTTGATTTTTAATGAAATATAAAACAAATTCATGCTTTAATTGTGATTTTCTTTTTAATTTTAAAATTAAGATTGTTTAAGATTATAAGAAAAATTATTTTAAAAAAATACACAAACGTTAGTTTACAGCATCATCAGCCTCCTCCTCTACTTGTTTTGGTTTCACTTTGGTACTTGACGACAACTCCCTATCATGTCCATTCATTCATCCACTGACTGCATGTGTATCAGGCGCCTCTAAAAATTTCAATTAAAAATTACGGTAAAAGAGGACAGAGCCAGACAACGCGAGTGCAAAATCTTCTCACATTGCACATGCTTTTGTTAAGTATATAACAAGGTGTTTAACATCCAAATTGCATAATGCGCTATTTCACAGAACACATCACAGATGTGTTAATTGATGCATACCTGTCATTTATTAATGCTGTAGTGACTGCAGCTGAAGTAATAAATTGTAAACATCTTTTTTGTCCTCAACATTCTCCAAAATCCCTTTGAACACATCCAAATCACACATGCCAGTCACTGATTTGCACAAGAAGTATCTACGCTTCACTGATCACATGACAGAAAGAAGCAGCTTGATTTTTTCATCACAATGCATCGTTTTTTTCTCAAAAATCTGTCGGCTGTGTCAATATTTTGCTCAGAATATGCAAAATAAGGTTATATAGCAGTTTTCAAATTAAATTTTTAGTTATACAGTAGACAATCTTGTGTGTTCGAAAATACAATTTGACAAAATGATTTAAAGTCCAAAAATGGCATTTATTGTCTTTTGCTATAAAACTGTGCAACTACTGTATATCTTTAAGGCTATTTTCAAACCGCTCTTGGTATGAATAAAGTTTTAAAAATTCTGTCATATTTATACTCCTGAAATAACATGGCAAATGGTGCTCAGGTGCTTCCAAAAAGCAGTACACCCCAAATTGAAGATACAAAAAGGGGGAAAAAATCATTTCCAATGGTGTTATTTTCAACTATTGATTGGCTTTGAAACCTCTCTCCACTGTGTAATTTGCTCGTGGAGGCATCTTAGTCCAATTCTGAGAAATCTGGACTTCTGCAGTCCTGTTTTTTCAATGATAAAATCAGTAACATTCGATTAGATATTTTACCTTAATAAGCCTCATCAGGGATCCTACTTACTCGTCTATGATGTGATGCAGATGCATTAAAGATAACAGATGAACTAAAGCTTTGTTACACCATTAAATTCTTTAAAATCCACAGCTGGTGGATTAGACATTATTAATTAGTCCCGGTTTATTAGCTATGATAAATGAAGGCTTAGAAACAGGCATATTTCCAAAGGTACAAAAAGTAACTGTAGGTTAAGGAAAAACCTGGTTCATTTTCATTTAATTCTTGAGTATCTGTATCAGGAAAAATGTGCATTTACGCAGAATATTCAATGTTCAGGAAATTATATACATGAATAAAATGTCAGGTTACTATAATAAAATGGCATTAATGAGGAAAGTAAATGATTTGATAATAGTTGGTAATTCACACAGTGTTTCTGTTCATGTTTAATCTAGATTAAAGTGTTCGTTTGAGATTGAGATTGAAGAGTACATATGCACTGCCTTGTGTTCTATATTATAACACTATATTGCCAAATACATTTACAGTATAAATATAAAATAAAAAAATTTGGACACCTGACCATCACACCCATATTTGGTTCTTCCCCAAACTCTTTCTATATAATAGTCTAGAATGTCTTTTGTTCTCTCCCTGGCTATAAAGAAAAGTCACATAATATAGTATTTCATTTAATCATCTTTATCTTTGATTACTGTACACATGGTGACCCATTCATTTATGAAAATGATTCCTAATTCTCCCTGTACCACTCTTTTACTAAAATGCTATTGCTGGGACAGTCTGGTCATTCAGTACATCCATCATTCCTTTATATGCTTCCCTTCATACCATGACACTCCTGTCTCTCGGGACACATCAAACCACATGACCTTTTTTCATTGCTCCAAAGTCCAAGACAAGTTTAATTATCAGAAATAATAATTATGGCGGATGACATAGATGCGTGCTGCTCAGTAAAATGTTAATCTATTGTATTTGAAGTTAGTTTGTACAGGTAGAGCCTGACTTATGAACATTTGAGTTACAAATTTCCGCAGATAGGAACGGATCTCGGTTCTACTTCCGGTTTATTTGCAGAAGTAGCTCACGTGTATTGTACAAAAATAGACACTGCAGTGCACCAGATACCAATATTTACAATTATATACAATATTTTCATTGTGTAAGTGAATTTCGTGAAGTGAAGTATATTGTACAGTGGAACCTCGGATTACGAGCATAATTCGTTCCGGAAGCGGGCTCGTATTCCAAAACACTCATAAACCAAATTTAATTTTCCCATAAAAAATAATGGAAACTCAAATTATTTGTTCTACAGCCCAAAATAAATACATAAAAATAATTAATACAAAATATAAATTAAAAATAAAACAACACATAGTGAAACACGACAGGCTGACACAGAGAGGGAGAGAAAAAATGGATCTTTACCCTCTAATGAGACTTGCTTTTGCTTTATACGCACGCTTTATACGCGCGCTTTCACACAAATGCACGTTGTCACAGTGTTAAAAAAAATCGTTCGACGTTTGTCCCTCTCTTTCTTTTTTTGTTTTGTTGCTAGATGTTTCAGTTTATCCTGCATTTTTAAACAGATTTGTTTCCTCCACCTGAACAAGATCTTGCTTCACATCATACTTACGAAGTACAACAAAGAATACAAAAGTATCTAATCTTTAATAAAGTTAGCCTAATACAATATTGTTTCCAATGCTGAAACAAGCATGATTTTGTTTTAGTCTAAGTAATGTTGATTATACCAGTGAGAGACGAGTACTAAGACCCAGCAGGGGAGATGATTACCTACAATTCCGCAGCGCAAGAGAGGGAAAAACCGTTGGCTCAGTTGTGATCATGTGACGCTCGGTGTCAAAACAAGAAGCGCATGCATTATACATGATACTCGGTGCTCGTAAACCAAGACAACACTCGTTTTTCAAGTCAAAATGTATTAAAAATCCCGTCTTGCGGAAAACTCGCAAACCGCGTTACTTCCTAAATCTGTCCTGATGGTGAATAATCCTAATTTTCAGAAAATCCTCAACAAAACAGAGATCACAGTCCAATACAATGGAAAACAGCTCTGAAACAAAATGGTGTCACTGTGAGATACACTGTGAGATACACTTCCTTAGGCGCAATTACGGTTTTGGCCACATGATAGCAGTGTGGGGAAAGGGTACAGGTTTAGTCAAGTGGATTGGTATGCTTTACATTGTATATTCGTTTCAAAGGCATATAAGACTCAGTTTGTCTGACTTAAAAACAAATCAGACTTACGAACTTGCACCTGGAACAGAAATTGTTCGTAAGTCGGGGACTACCTGTATTGTTTAAATGCTGGTGTTTAGGTGAGAAAACTAATGTTATATGGAACAATAACATAATATGGTACTAAATAACTGTAATACAATTGGGTAAAAATGCAATATTGAATCATTATAATTATAAAATCGTGGTACTTATAGAACTGTAATTTTAATCGAATCAGCACCCAAGAATCGCAATAATACAGTATCGTATCCGGAGGTGACTGGTGATTCCTGTCCCTGTTGTCTATAGTATCTGTCACATGCCTAGTCCCGCTGTAGCCTGAATCGCTGTAATTTCCTATATACTTTATGTTTAAGTTAAAATTACTAGCGAGCATGGTGGCCATTTACAAAGTTATTCAAAAGATAAGCAAAAGATGATACCCCTTTTCCACAAAAATTACTCCTACGGGATTGAAAAAGATAGGAGGAAAAAAGTTGTATTTACTCAAGTATTCAAAATAGTTTTGTTCAAGCAATTTATTCTACACTGAAAAAGAAAACAGAAACGGTAGAACCACTTTAGCACCACTGCGCAGACTGCCCATTTCACTTAGAAGCAATTTAAAATCCTTTTTCTGGTTTTCAAAGCTGTTAATAGCATCACATTTGACTTCTGTAAGGTCGTGAAGTATTTCTTATTAAATGTCTTAAGAGTAAAGTTATTTTTGTTTTCATCTGACTACAAACTGCAGTTGAATATTCTTCAGAGCCATCTAATATGTCTAATTACAGCTATTAAAAAGTAATAATTTAAAAAAAAAAGTTTCTATTAAAGATGTTTATATTATTCTCTAAATATTATTACTTATTCATCATAATTGTGTTAATAGTTATATATAAAAAAAGAACATCTAGAAAGCAGCAAATTTATATAGGTATTATATTGTATATACACTCTGTTGCCACTTTAATAGGAACTGTGTACCCCGGACCATTTATTCGATTATGCAATCAGCCAATCATGGAGCAGCAAGACAATGCATAACGTCATGAAAATGTATGTCAAGAGCTAATGTTAAGAGTTAATGTTCATATATGACATTAGAATGAAGAAATCGTGATCTCAGTGACTACAAGGTACACAGGCTAACTGAAACAGTACATTATCTGGGTTTTTTTGGGGGTCTTCAGCTGTCTAGTTTGTGCCCAGTATAGCCTCAGATTTCAATCCGTAGACGCCAGGAGTGGAAGCCGATGTGATCTTCTGCTGTTTATCCTCAGCTGCCTTTCCTCAAAGGAATTTTCAACATATTGATAATTTTGTTTTTTTGCTGTCATTTTTTTAATCTCTTAAAATCAGTTAACATCAGAATTCTTGGACCAGTGGGAAAGAAGAACTGTAATATCATAGAGATCAGATTTTCAGTATTGTCCCTTAACTAACTAAAATATAAAAGAAAATGATGGGAGAAAATATATTGACCTCTACGGTGTCCAGGCAGCTAAAAATGCAGAATTATCTTGGGTTTCTGAAGTCTGACATGCACACCTATATGCACAAAGGATCTGAGAAAATGTTTTCATACATCAAGTGAACCAGCAGGCATGTAGCTTATACAGTATGCATACAATAAGCTACACTACAATAATATTGGAACAGCAAGGCCAATTCTTTTGATATTGCTATATAGTACAGACATGTGTGCTTGAGTTCAAAAGATGAATACATATTATTTATTTATTTTATGTATTTCTGTAAAGATGCATTGCGACAATGCGCACTGTTTAAAGTGCGACACAAATAAAAATATATTGGAAGGTGAAATGAAATCTCATTACCTATAAGCTATAATTTGGTGAACATACATAATGGTTCTTTGCACCATTGACTCAGGTAATAGAGAGCTTTCATAATGATCTTTAAATGTGAGAAGGCTGCACACATTTAGTATGTTATATTTTAAATACACACTATTAATATAACATACACCCACATGCGCACACACACACACACACACACACACACACACATACTGTACTGCACAGTACCAGTCAAAATTTTGGATCCACCATCTAATTCAATGATTTTGTTTAGTGATTTATTTTCTACATTCTAGAACAAGATTAGAGATTTCAAATCTATGAAATAACACATATGGAATTAGGTAATAAAGTAACAACACCAACAGTCAACTGTTATTTTGTGACATGAAGGTCGGCTGTTCTGTAACAGTTCTTGCAAGAAGAATATTGTCAAGTGCATTTGCAAAACCGATCAAGCACCATGATGAAACTGGCTCTCATGAAGTCCATCCCTCATGCTGCAGAGCAGAAGTTCATTTAGAGTTACCTGCCTCAGTAATCACCAATTAACAGCATTTCAGATTAGAGCCGTTATGACGGCTTTACAGAGCATAAGTAGTGACATGTCTCAATATGAACTGGTCAAAGGGTATTATTATTTTGTTCCCATTTCTTTAATTTAATCTACATGATTTAATATCAATTTAAATGAAGAAATGAGAGGTGGCTTAAGGTTTTTGAACAATTCTGTATATCCATATGATTTAAACAGTCAGACATTTTTTTCATTTTTTAAAATGGTTGCACATAATTATTGGTCACATTGGGATTTGTTCCTGAAAAGAAAAGAAAAGCCCCTTGTGGAGTTAACAACGTACCTGGCATGGTACTTATAATTCTTTGCTGACATGAAAATTGAACAAATCTGATTTTTATGACAGATTTTCTTTAGTAAAATCCGGAGAAATGTGTCATTTGTAAGTGCAGGGTTTGGATGATTGCAGACCTTAAAGCATATGTCTATTCCAGTTTTTTTTTTTATAAGGCATATTTTGAAATAGCTGAAGTTTGTGGATGTTCTCATGTTTCTTAAATCAAATTAATGTGAAGAAGATATGATTAAAGATATTAAGTTTAATTTTCATGCCTGCTTCACAGAGGATATTAAGGACCTACTCATCTAACCTTACTTTGAATTCTTCATGCTTGTGTTCATTTTGAAAAAAAAAAAACAAAGCAAATATGTAATGCTTCACTTAATAATGTGTGAGTGAATATAGTAGGAAATTAAAAGAAATACCCAATGCTGAAGAGTGGGATTCTGTAATGAATAGAGGTTCCAGAACATAAATTAAATCGTGCACCAATATTTTATTATATTGTCTACTTACTGGCTGCAGCCTGAGATAGCTGTGTTTATTAGCTCAGGGACTATGAGACGGAAAATACAATTATTGAACATAACTTTGAGGGGGAAAAATGCGAAAATGTATATAGGAAAAGAAAATTTCAAAAGTGGTAAACTAATATGCTCAGTTCCCGAGTTGTGCATGGAATATGGTTTTGAGTCTTAAAAAAATTTTCAATAGTATGAGACAAATAATGCTAATTCCTTGGTTTTTAATAAAAAATTATTTATAAAGGGTCCAAATCATTCTCACGGGTTTTTTTGTGTGTGTGCTTTTTTGTATGGGAGTCCACACTACATAGAATAACATAATAAAAAGTTCATTATTAGACATATAAAACTGAATGAGCAATGGGACACAAGTCTGGGAATCCATGATTTCTTTATATTTTACAGTTGCAGAAATCAAAAAATCAGAACTACTTAATTTATTGCCAAGTTCTTCGAGGTATTGGCTTGTTTGCCTGGCCTCTTAAATTGAATGGGCACAATCTCAACCTCGATAACTCAAACAAAGTAGACCTATACATAACATCAGCCTAGACCTCTGTGCTCTGTGGAAAATTTACGAATGAAAAGCACTCTGGCTCAAATGAATATGTACTGCTTGGGGTCTGTGTAATGTATTTCAAAGGTAAATGGGTCCCTGTTTGCAAACAGTTTGAGAACGTATGATCTTGAGGCGCTCCACTGCTACTCCGCATACCCTACGTACAAGATTAAGGCGGCTTGTGGCTGTTTTACTGTTTAAATTGTTTAAAGATACATAAAATCTTTAGCATATTGAGTTTAATCCACTTTATCCCTCTTGCATTACTGTAAGCAAAGGACATGCACCCATATATTAATTGTTCTTTACTCAGGTACTGGATTGCTAAAACGCTCAGTGCTTTATACAGTAGGTCAAAAGAAATACAGTTAAAATCAATGCCAAATTTTACTTTTACTTTTTAGATGCAATGCAATGTGAATAAAATGAGGGTGAAATGGTTATACCGTCTAGGTTTAGTACTGGAGCTATTTTTATTCCCCTGCTGGAACATCCAGAAAGTAAGGCATTAAATAGTCCAACCTATAGGCAACAAAAGTATGAACTAATTTTTCTACATTACAATCTCTTATCTTAGCACAATTTCTGAAATAAAAGAATGTTATCCTAGTAATATTATCCATTATATGAGCTTTAAATGGAAGGATGTAGTCAATAATTAAACCAAGGTCTTTTACTGCTTCACATGATGAAACAGAAAGGCATATCAGTGGAAACATACACCATGTTTAAAAATGATATTATCCAGAGGAAAGCAACAGGCCTAAAACTGAACCTTGTAGAACACGAAACTAAAAATCAAATAACATCTGCAATTTCCCTGGGAATTAATAAAGATCTTAAATCCTCTCTTATCTTAAAGAGGCAAAAGAGGGCTGTTCCCTTTACTCCTACAATATTTTTCTAATCTATCAATATGATTAGTGGTGTCATAAGCTGCACTAAGGTCAAGCGACACAATCAAGGAGACACAGAAATGTTATTTCTCTGTACGTATGATCATGATTACAGTGCTACAGATTTTCTAGTATCTTGTGGTTAAAGGGGAGATTTGATATTGGCTTGCAGCTGGATTTGTACTTTTGCTCTGGTAGTTTCAGGACTGAAATTGCCACGAGCAGTTCCATATCCAAGTCTCCATTAGTTAACAGCGGGCAACCTCAATCTCAATGAAGTAAAGTTTTCCTTGCATCCTTCACCTTCTTAGAGAGCATTTTAAAATGTTTGTTGAAGTAACAGATGATCATGGCACTAGGTGTCTGGCCAAACATAAAAACTATGTCTTTTCCTGTTAATAATCAGAGAACTTTCTGACTCCCAAGATGTTTGCGTTGATTGTGTCTCTTCTGACCTCGGTAAGCTTATCGAAGCAAAGAAAACAGAACAAGTGAGTCATTCATTCATCTTCAAATTTTAAAACTTTACATTGATAGAGCTGTATTTTTTATATCCAGAATTTATATTTCTGTAAAGCTGCTTTGTGACAGTGTGCACTGTTAAAACAATATACAAATTAAATGTTATTTAATTGAATTTACGACACGATATGTTCCAATACTTTTGCACAGCTACAATTTGATGTACAAAGGTGCTTTTTCTAAGTTGGTTAATGCTGTAGATCTAAATTTAAGTATCAGGGAATGAAATTGAAATGAAATTATATCCCATATAATTTAAAATCTCAAACATAAATGTCTTCAGTGTATAGCAGACACAAATGACTTGGTCGTGCCATTCCAATACTTTTGAAGAGGACTGCATTTTATAGCGCTAACCAACAACTTCTTCTCTCTGGTTATGTCTCTCCACTCCTCTCTTAGCCGAAAAGAGTGGACAAAATTAACAAACATTTATGAGAAGCATAAAAAGAGAACGATTCAATAACTTTAAAAAAAACCTGCAATCCTGCATTGATGCAAAATGCAAAGAAAAATCATATCATATAGTTGCCAAAAAAGTATTATGGAGAACAAATGCCTTAGTTTAGATTATTTTTTTGCAATATTAAAGTAGTCTTGCAACCTGCTGAGGTACTGACTTTGTAATATTTACTTTATTTACTGTAGTCCACATAAATCTCGCATAAATCAGTCGCTGTCAGAGTGGAGTCTGTGAAGCATAACCAGTGAGTTTTTAATTTCGTTTCAGGAAGTGAAGGTGTTGGGTCCAAATATGCGGGGCTTCAGTCCTCGGATATTTTAAATCTAAGCCTAGCCTCTGTGTAACAGAGCGGAACTTTACTTGCACTCAGAGTCCAAAAGGTTCAGTTCAAATAGGCTTTACTGGCAGAGCCATCATAAGAAATAGTATTGCCAAAGCATGCAATTTTGAAGATATTCTGGGAACAAAAAAGCAGCAACAGCAGATTTAACAATACATATTTTTTCACACATGTAATCCTGATATCTAGACAAATTTCTGTTGTTCAGAGACAACAAACAGCACAGCCAGAGCAGGCACTGATGGTCATGGTGAGCCAGCTGAGCCAGGATATATTGGAAAAAAATGGAATTGTGAGTGTATGTGTGTGAGTCAGAGAGAGAGAGAGAGAGAGAGAGAGAGAGAGATTCATATAAACTTGTAATTATATATTTATACAATAATACAATAGATCTTGTGAACTGGAATATTATCTGGGGTTTGGATATTGTAATATAGTACATAAGCAATATCACATGCAAGGGAGTGCTGTTGTGCTGAATATGGATCGTAGGTATGAGGATGCAGGCATGAGTCCTGAATATATCACAGGTATCACAGCTGATATTTAGCACAACAGCATGACCTTAAGTGTGATATTGCTTTTATACGACAGTGCTACAAATGCAATTTATTATCAACAGATTATGATTATTATTTTTTTATAATAATAATAATCATAATAATAATATTAATAATGCATTTTATTTATATAGGCATCTTTTTAGTCACCCAAGGTCGCAGTACAATTCAAACAACCAGTTATTTAACCAGATATTTTACTTTACCAACACATATCCTTCCACGACTGGTGGAACTTACTAACTGCAACTGCCAGAGCTGGCAAGTGTCAATTAGCGACTGACATTAAAGGACACTTTAATGTAATTTAGTGTAATTTACAGGGGTGACAGTAGATTTAAATTCTTCCTGGTACTGTCTAGGTATGGAGAATAAACCATGGAGGTGGTGGAAAAGTCCTGAGAAACGTACGAGATTTACTTTATATTTTCACTTATTCTGCTGTAAAACATTCAGGGTTCCAGGATTGAATCCCAAATACTGTTAAATGGTAAGGTAATGCATGTTGTAGGTAGTACAATCCTTTGTTCCACACACCAAGTAGTGCCCTTTGTCAGGGGTTAAAGAGGGATTTGGGGTTTAGCCTTGGGATAGAAGCTAGTCAGCTTTGTAGCTCGCATTAGCTATGAAAAAAACTACATGGATGGTTCAGAGGCCATTTGGGGCAATGTGTTGTTTTTAGGATGACAACGTTATCAGATCTGTTTTCTTGCTCAAAGTGCTTCTGTGATTGGTTTTGAATGTGCATTTTGTCTAGCGTCTGCTCTCTCCTCAGTACTCCACCATGCATGCTGGTGGCCAACAGACCAAATAAGTGTAATTTATGAATGTTAGAACACATGTGACATGGAAGGATTCGTAGAGATGAATGCTCCAGTGCCTGTATACTCGATTATCACCACTCGTGAAATACCTCACATCCAATCATATTACTCTGTCAGAGTGGTCCTGAAGGTATTTGTCTCAAACTAATGTTGATTCTGAGTTGTTCAATGATCACTTTGCCAAGCTAAAGTGCCATCATGATTATGATTTATAATAAAGGCAGATATAATTTCCTCAACCTAACAATGCCCCAGATAAACATAACTTAGACCTTAGATCTTTTCAAGAGATAGTAAGGTGCCCCTGTGTAATGCCCCCTTGACCTAGTGTTAGACCCTATAAAGGGGCGTCCTGGGTTCTCTTACCCAAAATACCAATGTAAAAAGTTATTCTGTACTAATTTTGCGTTCTCAGGTAACTGTTAACTATTAGCTATCTAGCTACTCCAATGTACAATAAAACTTAAATGCAATACTCAAAATATTAAACACACACATCACAAAAGGTTGCCACTCAGTATTGATCTTTTGAATGATTGGCCCATTCCAAGCGGAAGCACCCCACTTAATTTCACTTCTAGATGTGACCATACATTTTAAACATCAGCGGGTTACACCTGGTTTAAGTTATTCATTTTATTATATTTAAATAAAAGGACTTCTCATACTGTAGTTATTAACCCATTTCACTGATTACCTGGTTTAATCTATCCAGCCATTCATCCATCCATTCATTTATTCATTCATCTAAGAACCTCTTTAGTCCAGCTAGGGGCTGTGGAGGTCAATTGTGAATACAGTTGTATCTATTACCATTTTAAAACTGTGGAGGGACCTCTGGGTCAACATTCACACACGCATTCACACGCTACGGCCAAGTTGGGAATGCCGGTTAGGCTAATCTGCATTTCTTTGGACAGTGGGAGGAACCCGGAGGAAACCCACCAAGCACGGGGAGAACATGGAAATTCCATGCACACAGACCCCAGGACCAACTCTGACCCTGTAGGTGCAAGGCAACAAATCTGAATAACTAAAAAAAGGGTTTATAAATAATGATAATTTTGATCTAAATAGCAATCTATTTAATTCTTAGAAATAGTTAAAAGGTTAAAGCTAAAAAATAAGCTGATCAGCTTGAATGTAATCTGTGATATTTGTATTTTAGGTTGAAGCTCTACCTAACTTATTAATACAGAGAAATACAATTTTGTAAGGTTGAGTATCTTACACCTTGTTTACACTTAACTGTACTTCTTTCGTTAGAAGGGAATACACTCCCTCTGTAATCGGAGAGTGAATAACAGAAATCGAAAAAGTAGATTGGATAAATATTAAGTTTTGTCTTAAAACAACTCCAGCATGTTAAAATTCACTTATACTACCTCAGCGCTGTTATTTCAGCTGTGAAAATATTAATTAATCACAGTACAAATATTCAGTTTAACTTTTATTATTAATATCTATTGGTGCAGGCAACATTGAGCAAGTAGCTTAGCAGTGGTGTAAAGTATTTGAGTAAATGGACTTCGTTACTGTACTTAAGTATTTTTTTTGGCTACTTTGTACTTGTACTGAGTATCAAAAATATAAGCAACTTTTACTCTCTACTCGACTACATTTTTAATTGAATTTATCTACTCTTTACTCCAGTACATTTGAACGGACACTTACAGTACCGTTACTCATTACACTGTGATTGTGCGTGACAAGTCGGTATCTTTATCTGCCATAGCTAATTGCTTGGGCGAAAGAGGCGATATCGCCATCTGCAGGATGCTGAAGGTACTGGATGCTATTTACCTATATGT
>JAQQZS010000033.1:7311619-7322769 GCA_030068045.1 Platyallabes tihoni
AGGAAACACTCTGCCCTTTATTTTTCTCCCTCAGATGCCAGGCGGTGGTGTAACAGTAAAAGACGTCAACCAGCAGGAGTTTGTCCGGGCGCTGGCTGCCTTCCTGAAGAAGTAAGTCCTAAAAATCCTAAAACACAAGGTCCAGCATCATCAGTGGCCTTCAGGACGAATTTTAGTATAGTACTAATTTAATGTGGTACAATCAGAGAAAGGGTTAGATCGGATTTTACTTATGTCTGAATGAATGTTATACGTTTTACATCCAGTACTTTCTTGTTTCTGAAACGTTGTACTTGCAGCTGCTCAATTTATTAGGGTTACATCTATAATATAGAATGTTACACATCTCCTCAAAGTAATAAATCACTTGCATCCAGACAGCGTTTTAAAAACCTCAGGTGGTGTGATCATTAGTGGTGAAAAATCTGGTTCCATTAGCTATTTTAATTAAGTGCTGGGACTTATATTGTGCTCCCATTCAAACAGTAAGCTTTATACATTTACTTCTGCATGGGATTAATATAAATTTTACATGAAAAGGGTAGTTTTTCAAAAAAAATATATTAAGAGAATAAGTGGTATGCAGCATATGATTAATGCTTATACAACTGTGATACCTGATCAGCCAGACTGCAGGTTACAGGTGCAGTGTTTCTCTGAGAGTTTGCTGTCTTTATCATCCAGTTAAAGTGATCTGTGCTTTACTTCAACTGCTGTGTGACAACCTAGTAAGCATGAAACTCTAGCATCTCATAGGCTGATTTACCTAAAAACAGACAGATCAATTAGCTTTGTAGCTATGATTCCCGGTTAGTTGTGCAAGTTTAGTTGAGTAGCAGCAACCCTGCAGTATAGCATGTTAAACTGTTTGAAAAATGCCATGAACACTTAGGAAATGTTGCTAACGGTGATGGTTATTTGTCTTAAGGCTGCTACTCATGCCATGCTAGGCAGCCTGTGTTCCACTGTTTTACCTTAGAACTTAAAAATCATGCTCTATTCATGTGTTCTACATCCTTCGTGAGAACATTTATGGCAGATAATACAGAAAGCTTTCCCAGTGTTTTTAAGTTGGATGATAAACACCTCTGAAGCTTCCATATCCACTACTATTACTACATGTTTCCTTCTGAAGCTTCTGATGTCCTAAAATTACAGAATGCCTTGCGTTCTAAAGTCCCGATCCTTCTCTTTATTGGTAGGCTTAGGGGTTGTGTTTAAGTGGGGTGAATTACAAACTGTGCTGGATACGAGCCCTTTGAGGCTGAATTTGAACAGCCCTGATTTGAACAGCCCTGATACTGATTTCTACAGTTATAGTAGCTCCTTTAAACAACCAAAATGATCTTGCGTTAAACACAGCGGAAAATCTGTAGAAAATCACTGATATGTAGCTGGACAAAACTCAAGACTGCTGATTTAATTTGGTAATCTCAGCGGTGGAAATACTAATGCAAACAATCTGTTTTGAAATTTTAATAATCTCTTGTAAAAATAAGAAATTGTCTCAGGACTTGTGTAAATGTAATACTCCTGTTAGGGCAGCATAGCATAAAGAATGTTTGCCCATATTTTAGTACCTTAAAAGTTATCTTTAAAAAAAAAATACTTTATTGACAGACCTTTAATTGTATCTTTTTGTAATTACATAATTCAAGTACATATTGCAAGTTAATTGCAACTGTGCCGTTCTACTCCTTGTTGAAGCTTACTTGTTACTTATAGACATCAATGTGTAATCTCGCATGTCAGGTTAACTGATTCATCGAAGGCCTCCAGGAAGCATTCTTAAGCTTGTATTGATTTTTTTTTTTTTATTATTTTTTTCCATCAGAGAAACCTATTTTGCCAAGTTTCTTATTGTGTTTGTTATAGCACATTTGTACCTAATGACCTACACGTTTTTCTTTAATTCTGCTGCTGGATGTGTTTTGCAAATTTTATGTTCAAACTATAAATCCAGACTATGGTTGATATAGTAAAAGGTGTGTTCTGTGCCAGGTCAGGAAAGTTGAAGGTGCCAGACTGGGTGGACATTGTCAAGCTGGCTAAGCACAAGGAGCTGGCACCCTGCGATGACAATTGGTTCTACATCAGAGCTGGTGAGTCTTCATTAACCTTCTGTAAAGTGCAGTGTAAACGAAGTTTAGAGAGGTAGGCTATTGACTGTTTATCATTAAAACAGGAATTTTTATTTTGTGCACCCTGAACAGTTGAAAATTGAGCCACTTGAAGTGTTTGATTCCGATAATTGCTTTTTCTGGACATGGAGCACAGTATGATGAGAAACTGTATTTTGTTTGCATGTGTAATTAAAATTCTTGTGTTCCTGAAGTATAAAAAAAGGCTTTCCAGTTATGAGTATTTACTAACTGCTGTTTCTTACTTGTTGTTGGCCTTTAATGGCTCCTCTATGGTCAAACTTTGGAACAAGTCCTGCATATAATGCTTCTCTAGATTAATACTTGTCATATTTGTTTGATCTTATGATTACTCCATTGACTAACTTAGTTTTTAGTAGTGTTGCCTAGCTTGATGGGTTTTAACATCACAGTGTACTTGTTAGCAAGCTTTAGCAACAGGTGGCTTTAGACTCCATTGACATTTAGAGACATTTGAAAAGCAGTAGATGAAAATAAAGCGTGTTTTACAGACTGGTTTGGTTGTGATTACATTCTATTTGAGTCGTGATATAATTTGGGCCACATGAATATTTGCCATTTCCCATAGATTTCTCAGATTTTGTGGTCTATAAACGTCTGAATCTCAAAATAAACACCTACACATAAGGGAATGAGTGTAAAGATAAAAACCTCTAAGGGAAGCCTAAACTGTTATGCAGCTTTAGTCAAAACAGTATTGACATGTAGTGCTTTACCGCTGACTAGAGCATGGGGCCAATAAATCTGAAACTCAACTATCCGTAATCTGACTTTCCAATTATGAGATGCTACCTGTGAGAATAAGCTGTTTCTTGGAGCTTGTCAGGTGGTAACAAGTAGCAATATATACAAACTGGAATAAATTAAACCAGGCATCTCAGTGAAGCTGAAAACTGTGTGGAGCTGCAGTGTGTCAGGAGAGAACTTGTTTTAATGGGAGTACACAGCCAAAGTCAAGACCCGTTACTTTAATCCTGAGCTTAAAAAATAAAAAGGGATGCAAGCTAAGTGCCTACATTTGTGGCTGAAAATAGCAAAGCATTACTGAATATTAACGTATAGGGGAGCATACAGGTTCATACTGTCCAATGGAGTAGAGGAATGCATGCTAGTTGAATTTGCCCGTTGATTTAAAAGCATGAAGTGTGAAGGGGTTTGAAGTGGAAATTGGGTCACTAATGTAATTTTACATAATTGCCCCCTCAGTGCAAATGTTGATCTGCTTGGTTTGTAAAGTTTGCACTGGTGGACCAATCTGTCTACCTAAATGCATCAAGCCATTTTTATTTATATCTGAACCTTGGTCCTTTAGACAATGCTGTAGACTGGAAGAGTTTTTTTTTTTTTTTTTTTTTTTGAGGATGGAATATTTTTCCTGGTCCTTTTCCTGGTTGCTTTTATGCCTCAGGATTTGGAGATATTAGTCATAATTGTATGTCAGAATTGAACTGAAGGATATAATCTGTTTCCGCTATAAAATAAGTTTGATAGAAGTTAGTGTTTTGTATAGTTTCATTTGTTGAATATTATTTTGTACATGTACAAATTATATTATTGGGTAATGTTTTGGGGTGAGACTTTGTTCTACGGAAAGAATTATGCCCTCTGTACTACAATCACTTCAGCCTTCATGCTCTGCTGCAAAACCTAAAGAAGCACAGTTCAGGGGTCATATATATANNNNTTTTTACTATTGTGCATTTTACTGGTTGTAAAATGACTTTAATGACCGCACCCCTGGCTAAAATGCATCATGGCTATTGTTCCCTAAACCTTATAGCCTTGAAGTATTGATGGGTTACCTTGGCACATGGAATTTGCTCTCCTGGTGCTAAAACAAGCACTATTTTTCTTCTCAGCCTCCACAGCACGTCACCTTTACCTGCGTGGTGGTGTCGGCGTAGGCTCCATGATCAAGATCTACGGAGGCCGTAAGAGGAATGGTGTGTGCCCCTCTCACTTCAGTGTGGGCTCCAAGAATGTGGCTCGCAAAGTGCTTCAGTCTCTGGAGAGTCTTAAGATGGTGGAGAAGGACCCCAACGGGTGAGTAGACTTAACAGTGGAAAGAGGCAGTTATCATTTTAAGCAAATAGTTCTTGTTTGACACTCTTTGGCTTGAGCTGATGACATTCTAAACCCCCTTTCCCTCCTACCTTTTTAGTGGGCGCAGACTGACCCCACAGGGCACCAGGGACTTGGACAGAATTGCCGGCCAGGTGACGAAGATGCACTGAATATTATTTTGGTTAGCGTAACCTGAACTAGCTGCACACAGTTTTTAAACTACAATCACATGCATCATAACCAGAGGGTCTAAGTTTCAGAAGCCCATAGAGCGTAAAACACTGTAATGAGAATCTGAGGTTTCCTCAGGCTAGAGAATTGCAATTGGCACATCAGTATTCATCTTAAAGTCAGTCCAGATGCGCATTAGGAGCGATAACCTGAATCCTGCCATCATCCATCACTTGAAAAACCTTAAGCCAGCTGTGCTAGGGCATTCCTGTAACTTTCAGCACACAGCTAGGGGGATACAGTAACTGTCAACCAGTGAGGCTTAAAGAAACATCAGGAACAGTACCCCCCCACCCCAGAAGCTCAAGCTGCTGTTTGGCCCATCGCTGCCCATCACTGCTATGACAGTCCAGGGCTGCAGGAAGTAAACAAGTCGATTGAATTTCATGCTGGCTGAGCAGCCGTATGACAGCATTTTGTTCCGCCTGATCTCCATAATGAGCTGAATTCAGATAAGCTAACCTGATTTCTGGGGCGCATCGCATAGCGCTACACTTAGCTTTAGAGTCGTGCGCACCCTGATCTCCGGTGGCACAAGAAGAGAATTTGGTTATATGTACATCTGCTAAAGCTCCTGACTGACAATGGGGTGGTTGGTGGGCACCTTGGTATCTTGAAATGCTTTTGAACCATTTCTAGTAGGTATTGTTTTTCAGATGAGTGACTGAAAACAGCACACTGTTTATGTGCGGAGGGTGGCTAACAGTACAAAAGCCAGCTTTGAGCTCAGTGCTCAAGCAGCCATCATTCTTTGTTTGCTGCATAAGCATGTTTGGGCTTCTATAAATATTTGTTCTGGATTTTTTGTTACTCCCACTTAATGGCTTTTCTTTCATTCTTTCTTTTAGGTTTCAGCTGCAAGCAAGAAGTCTTGAAATGTAAAATAAACTTTGAGAACTTGAACTTGTGTCTTGTGTGATCTGTGGTTAGAAGGATTCTTCTGGAGAGTTGGTCACAATTGGTCTCGTTTTTTAAAAATTTGTATGAAACTTCCACCTTTAATCATCTTGCTCTGGATGTGCTTCAAGGTTGAGTTGCTATGATTCAGACAGGCATTGGAAATTTTTCTCAGAAAAGTTGCACCAGTCCCTAATGCTGAATTAGACTGCCAGTTTCTATTTCCATAATTGTGTCCATTTCAAATTTGTTTCCTTACTTCCTGGCACGCTCATTTTATTTCAGATTTGGAATAGTAGTTAGAAAAACGTACTTTAAGGTCAGTACTGGGATTTAGATGCGCTTGACTGCTGAAATGTCTCTTTGGGGAACAGTGCCCTCTAATGATCACAGTCCTGGAATAAACCTGGAAATGCAGAGTAGCAACAAGTCTTGCTGTCAGCATAACCTCATTCTGTCTGGAGCTAATTATCAGACTCCCCATTTATACTGACTGGATTAACTGCATAATTAAATTAGATTTTTCATTAAAGAAATACACAAGGCTTTGTTTGTTGTGCAAGTCAGTATTCCATAGAGACAGCATGCTACAGGGTGGCTCAACAGTCTGCATAGATAATTGAAATTAACCATTTTTAACAGTTTACCTTACCAAACACTCCATTTCTTTGTACTCATGGAGTCAATTCAGTTATTGACGGAACTCATTAACACATCTGGTGTTTTGCCTGATGGCTTAATTGTCATTTTCCCTTATGTATAGAGACTTTAAGGGCATATTGGTAATTAGTTTTCTGCAACAGCAGCCAGCTCTGATTATAATCACAGGTTATGTTTAATGTGCACTCCTATCATTTATTCACAGGAGCTTGCACATGACTTCTTGTTTTCTAAATTATGTCCTCAAATTATTTAGCAAAGAACATCTAATTGATGAAATTAAGCTTTATAATACTGACCTTTTAATTTGAGTTTCCGTCAGCTGGTACCAATGAAGATGCAGGGTTAACCCGCCTTATGAGATTATATATAGTAAAGCATGTTTAAAATATTTGGACACATTTCTATACTGTATGTACTAATCCTGTGTAGGAAAGAACAGAAGTGAATGACCTCATGCTTTAGCGATTGCTGCCCTGCCGTATGTTTTATATAAGTGGTCAGGAGAGTTAAGTTTAAAGCAGTATCTGAATCAGACCAAACAGATAAACCCTACTATTTGCTAGCACTTGTTTGAGACAAGATTCAGTGCCCTGGAGTCCATCGTTAAAGCTGCGATCGAGATTGGAAGTAACAGCCAAGCTGCAGTGGTGATGCACAATCTTAGTCCTATTATTCAATAAAAGTATTGTTAAATGTGACCCTTATTAAATATGAAATTGATAATTTTTTGTATTTATGTTGACTTCAATCTGTATTTTAATCTTAAAATGTTTTCAAGCATTGTGTGCTTATTTGCACTAATGTGTTGTGAGCTTTTAATAAGAGTAGGTCTTAATTTATAGCAGATGTTTCCTTGTATATACAGTGCATCTAAAAAATATATTGTGGAATGTCCTTTTTTTATTCAAAAAGTGAAACTCATTCAACATTCATTACACATGAAGTGAAATATGCTGATCAACCAAAAAAAAAAAAGTCACCTCCTAGATTTAACTAAGCAAATATATTTACATTGGATAGCAGTGATTAATATGGGTTCATCTGACAAGTTATTAAGTTACTGATGCAGTGAGGAGCTTCTCATTGATTAAACCACCATGTGTGAAGACCTGATATTCTATGGTCATGGCAAAGATGTTACTCTGTTTCAGAAGGATCAAATTAGTGTCCTGCACCTAGCAAAGAGAAGAACAAAGGAGATTACTGAAACTACTACATTGGGTTAAGAACTATGAAACACATTAAAACTTTTGAGGAAGAAATGTGGTTGGGAAAGAAAAAGATTGAATGTTGGAGATGACTTAAATGTTTAATTAAATCAAATTGTAACAACAAAATAATAGTACTCATGGGTATATTTCATTATGAAAGTGGTATGATCTGGAGTTGCTTCTGTTGGTCAGGTCTAGGTTCAGCAATGTTATGGCAATAAAATTAAGTCAGATGATGAATGTACTGCATGACCAGGTTTTTCAAAGCAATGGATTGTTTCCTCCCTGATCGCCAGGCATATTCCAAGATGATAATGCCAGACGTCATCTATCTCAAACAGTAAAAGAGTGGTTCAGGGAGCACGAGACATCATTTTCACACGTTGAGTCCAGACCTTAACCCCATTGAGAATAATTGCGATGTGCTGGAGGATGCTTTACACAGCAGTCTGACTCTCCCATCATCAATACAAGATCTTGGAGAGAAATTAATTTGACTTAGGACTGAAATAAATGTTGTGACCTTGCAAAACCCAACTGAATCGGTGCCATGACGAATACATTCCGTAATAAAAGCAAAAGACAGTTCAAAGAGATATTAATGTTTGACTTTTTTGGCCAGTCAGTGTATTTCATACCTTTTAAAATTTTGATTATTATGGCTTCCACTATCTGAAAATACTCGTATATTTCATTTAAAGTATATTACTACTAATACAGTATAAATACAGTCTATTTCTTGGTCTAGTTCAGTATGCGCAACCACAATCATGTGTTTTATCAGATTCAAAGTCAACACAGCTGTCTATCAGAATAATGTATGTTTTTAAGCATTTTCTGCATCTGACTGCTGACAAGCTTTATGGAGATGCTGGATTTCATTTTCCAGCAGGACTTAGTACCTGCCCACAGCATCAAAACTACCACTAACTGGTTTGCTGCCAATGATATTACTGAGGTTGATTGGCCAACTCACTTGATCTGAACGCCATAGAGAATCTGTGAGGTGTTGTCAAGAAGAAGGTGATGAACAAATAATAGATCCAATAATACAGATGAGCTGAAGGCTGCTATCAAAGTGACCTGGTCTTCAATAATGACTCCACAGACTGATCTCCTCCATGCCATGCTGCAATGATGCAGTAAGTTGTGCTAACGGAACCCCAGCCACATATTGTGTGCATAAATGAACATACTTAATAGAAGCTGGACTTTTCAGTATTGTAAATAATTTTTGATTGATCGTACAAAATATTTTAATATTATGAGATACCGCATTTTTGATTTTCTTGAGCTGTAAGCCATGATCATCAAAATTAAAACATAGAAAGTAACAAATCTTGAGTGAATATTTATGAATTACATTACCCTTTTATACAACATTTTATTTATATATATATTTTTAATGCACTGTACAATACTAACTCCCAAAGGGCTTGTTCATTATCTGCTTAATTAGATTAGGACATGAATAGAGTTAAAACCTACTGTAATGGCACTGCAGTGGATCTGTTGAACACCAGGGGGAGACAATTGCCATAAAAACAAAGAAAATACAGTATAATCATTCAAATGCTTTGTATGTATATAGCCAATACATTAATTCTAGGCTGATTTATGTTTCATTAATTAGAAATTTATATCTTATGCAGATATATTTGTGAGAAAACAATATCAGGACTAAATGCAAACATAATTTCTTTGCTAACATCTTTTTTTAATATATATATATAAATAAGGAAAAATCTCTTTTGTTTGATTTGCAAATCAACTTACTCATACTTGTCCATATTAAATTAACTAGTAACCAGCTCTTATGTTCATTAACTTTAACCTCTTGTGGTTTGGTGCTGATATACCACTGGACTGCTGCATCACCAAATCCCAGGTTTTAACTGAACACAAGCTGTGATTAATGAACATTTGCACTGTTTAAAAAAATCAACCCTGTGTATCCTGTGGGCCCCAGCGGTGTCTACAGATAAAGACAGAGTGTTAAAGGATAACCTCCAGTTTTAGGAAGGTGGAATATAAAATTTGTAATAAAGATCACTTTAAGAACACTCCATCAATAGCATTAGACTGGATTTTGCTGCATGGTGTAAGAAATGTACTGTTATTGTGTCGGATTGTACTATTGTACTACAGGGTATTAAATTTAGACAGCGTAAAGAATAAAAGGCTTACATTATGTTAGGCTCAAATCATCCAACAGTGCATGATTTTATATGGTGATAATGACAGCGCTACTTTTCCTGACCTTGTGAATGTGCTATCCAGCAGGAAACCCTGTGGAGTGAAATGACTGAGTGACGCACTCCCTCCGTGTTGGTATAGCTGTGTTTGCTACAGTATGACACCTCATTCTGCTGTTTGCGTGTCAGTTAACACTGCTGTTTGGATATACTGGCTTTTCCTGACACTGTGTATTCAGATGATCTGCAAAGCTACTGTAAGAGTGTGACAGTGTGTGTGTGTGTGTGTAGCTGTGCACGGGCATGATGCTCATTTAAATAGAGCGCGCGATCACAGGGAGACCTTTCATCATTCGTGTTAGATGGTTCGGAATACTGTATGAATCAGCGTATGTGTTTTTTCCTCTACCAGCTGTTCTGAACACCTGAACTCCTCCTTCCTGCATTCATCCCCCTCTGCTCTTTTCTTTCAGCCTTTAATTTGGGAGTGAGAGAGAACGAAAAACATGTCCTTGAGGCCTAGAGGAGAATGTGAGGAATGCTGCCGGTAGAGGTGTTGTTTGTTTCCCCTACTATTTGCGGTGGAGTTTTTGCTCGGGCTCACATTGTGACTTCTATAGTCACAACAACAACAACAACAAAAAGCCTTTTTTTTTTTTACATTGCAGCTTTTTGATCGGTACTGGAAGAGTCCAACCCCCGGGTGCTGATTAACGTACTTGGTGATCATTGAGAAGTAACTAATCCACTTTTTTCTTTCAGTTTCCAGAGGGCTTTGCATAAACCCACCTTAGAACCAATCAACACCAAGACCACAGCTAATGGAGTCAAAGTCAAGAGAAAATATGATTAGGCAAGAGATCAAAGCCTGAAACATAGTTCATGTGAGCATACATAAGACCATTAGATTAGGTTAATTGGTGTTCCAAACTTGCCTGTAGTGTGTGTGTGCCCTGCAATGGATTGTCACCCTGTCCAGGGTGTATCCTGCCTCATGCCTCCTAGGATAGGCTCCAGGCCCCCCTGCGACCCTGTATACAGGACAAAGCGGTATAGACGATGAGGAAGTGAGAGTGAATGAGCCATGGGGTACGAGGCTATGCAAGACTTGACATATAAATCAAATGCAATCTGCAGTCTCAGAGTTGCCACTAGGGGCGCTATAGCATGGAAGGGAGCTGACCCTTTCTTTTTGGTTTAACCTCCCTAACATGTTTCATGCCCAAACCCACACATGGCTGAGCTCATTTCATAACCATGACATGATAATCAGATATGTTAACTCACTAAAGTTACATGAAATTTCTCTTATATTAAGAGAACTAAAAGAACCTGGTTACCTTGGTATTATTGAACTCTGTACAAATGAGAACACATGAAATACTACATGAGACATGGTAAGTTTAGCTTGTTTTTCTAGCAAGTGTTTTCTAACATTGTGAGTATGGAAGTTACAGGTGCTCCACATGCACACCACATGGAGAGATAGGATATATAAAGCATTTGTTCATAGACTTGGATGATGCCAAAATATTTCCAGGCTTTATAGATTGAAGCAAGACTGAAGAAAAATTCTACTGAATTTATAACAGAAGAGATAACATTGATTTGTGGTTCCAAGGAACATTCCTGAGGAACCCGACATCGATTTGTGGATATTGCAGAACATGAAATGTTACTAAAAACAATATAATGTTAAAAAAAAAAATAATAATAAATTATAATTG
>JAQQZS010000033.1:7352648-7366724 GCA_030068045.1 Platyallabes tihoni
TGGTTTGTTTACTCCTCTTATACTTCCTGGTAGGCGGCCGTCTTACTTCCGGGTCCTAGTGCCGGCCGCAGATTGAG
Source organism: Platyallabes tihoni (assembly GCA_030068045.1). Classification (NCBI taxonomy): domain Eukaryota; kingdom Metazoa; phylum Chordata; class Actinopteri; order Siluriformes; family Clariidae; genus Platyallabes; species Platyallabes tihoni. The sequence continues at coordinate 7,352,726 of JAQQZS010000033.1, forward strand.
AGTGCATGACAGTTATTAAAGTAAGCACACAGCTGAACATTACACTATGTATAATAGTGAATGCCAACTTATGATTCCTCCAATCCTAGATACAAGAACAAGAGTTCATACCATCCCTTTAGTCTCTCACTTACTTTTTATAGAAAAAAAGCAGTTCCTGTTTAGCTATCCCAGGAATTCCGTTTTGGAAGGTATGTTGTTGGCAAAGTCAACATCAGCCTGTCAGATTAAGACAGGTTAGAGACTGCTCAGGAGGTATCATTCTCTGTAGTTAGCAAAGGCTCCCTGTCAGAAAGGTTTGTCTTTGTTTAAGTCTTAGTTTATATAGAAGTTGTATTAACCAGTAGTATACTGTACATAGTTATATATGAGTGCCCTATTTTACATAACACAGAGAAAGAACTGACGCAATTCAGGTAGTGATCAATGAACGTATGTGTTCTGTTATATTTATTTAAAAGGAACAGTATATACACTATACAGCAACCTGATGTGAACAACTGACTGTCACTCCCATATTTTTTTCCCCAAACTGTTGCCATAAAATTGAAGCAAAGACCTAGAAGAGTCTTCCATGGATATGGTCCATAAAAGGATTTGTTTTAAAGTTAAGACTGATTGCTGAAAGTGGTCAATATTGGTTATAGTAGAATCTGTCTCATATTTGTTTCACAATAAAATTGGACAATGGTTCCCATCCCATTTTGTTGTGTTTTCCCTGCTTTACCACATCCACTTCAATTTAGAAAAGGCTATTACTTAACTGAAGCAGGTATGCTGAGACCAGTGCCCTCCAAGACCAGTGTTGGGGAACACTGAACTGGCAAACCATCAGGTCCAGATACATACAGAGCAAAGTTTTTCAGTGGATCCAACTAGTACGGTACAGTACTTCTACAAACTACCATACCAGAGCTAACAAATGTATGAGAAAATACAAATACATGAATAGGCTTGGCATCTGTAACAAAGCTTCTATTTGCTTAAAAAACAACTTTCGTGTTTATGAGATGTGTTTGTAAAATGACTTGCATGACGTCAATCAAGAAGGCAGAATACAGAAAAAGGTGTTTCTTTACCCCAAGCTACATGCCATATACACATCCTCTGGAAATGCCTTTAATTTTCTCCCATTTGAATTCACATTTGAGTTTAAATTCTATTTTAACCTGTACTAATAAGGCATGAAAAATATTCACTATTGCGCCGTTTTAGTGTCAGAATTAGTAAAAACTTCAAGATTGTCTTATTTATAGCTGGAAATTAATCATTAATGATTAACCATTTTAAAGGTCACCTTTCACTTATTGTTTGTTGACTTTTTCAGTGAGGAAGTGGGGAGTTGTACTGTGCATATCTGGACTTTTACAAATATTACTTCAGTACAGGGTTATAAAATAGAAGATGTTATATTTTATAGCTAATAGAATGTCATTGAGGTTTATTGTAGGATCTAAATATAAAAAAAAGTAACAGAATTGAATAGCAGAGCTGTAGGTTCCAGAGTAAATTTTTTCATATGAATCTCATATTGTTACATATTGTATATAAATAAACGGTTAAATAATAAAATCTATAAGTAAATCAAGACATTTTGGACAATGTTATGCTCCCAACGGTTTGGAAAGGCCCTTTTCTATTCCAACATGACTGTGCCCCAGTGCACAAAGCAAGGAATATAAAGACATGGTTTGATGAGTTCAGTGTAGAAAAACTTGACTGGCCCGCACAGAGCCCTGACCTCAACCCCATCAAGCGCCTTTGGGATGAACTGGAATGGAGATTGCGAGCCTGACCTTCTCGTCCAACATCACTGCCTGAACTCATAACAGGCACGAGATCTCACAGAAACACCAAGAAGCTGTTATAGCCGCAAAAAGGAGGACCAAACTCTAACTCTATATTGAAATAAAAGTATTCCATACAATGGCTGTTGCAGGTTTGACCAAATCCTTTTGTACATATATATATACACTATATAGGGATATAAGGTACATATTACAGAGTATATAGTACATTATACTGTAATAGGCTATGTTGTAATATTTTTGTTGAGTGTCTAGTTTAATATTAAATGTCTGTATGGGTTTGGGGTTTTCTACATGCCCACTGAGAGGAGGTGGAGGAGATTGGAGGAGGTGGAGGGTCACCTTTTGTGCGAATACATCAACCAAAGGCACCGCCTGCCGCCCGCATCTCAAGTTTCCCTGCGCGAGAGAGAGAGTGTGTGCGTGTGTGAGAGAGAGAGAGAGAGACGCGGAGAGAAAGAGAGAACGTACAACCGAGCGGACTTCACACTTCCACCAAACGAGTGTAGAAGGAGAGAGAAGCGCAGCAGTTGAGAAGTGAGAGCATGGAGAGGATGAGATCAGGACGCGTGTGGCTCGCTTTCTTCTTCACCCTGCACGGTAAGCGGAGTTTTAAAGCACAACTTCGTTCATTCTTCCTTTGATCTTCCTGTTGAACGGAATGTTTAAATTCGTTTGATGTATCTTTTTCTTTTGATGTTTAGAGCCTTAAATGCTCTAAATAAATGAATGAGAAGATTTTAGAACGCGTTCCTTTTCGGTTGCCAAGACTTTCCTAAAGCCAGCCCAAAACAGAATGCAGTGTTTTTTTTGTGTGTGTGTGTGTTTGTTTTATTTTGTTTGATTAAAAGCATAACGCTAGTTATTTAAAAAATAATTTCTTTAAGATGTGTTATATTTCTGGCAACCAGGAGTAAAAGCTTCGGCTCAACAACCTGCTCCTTCACCTGCAGGAGTTCAAGCCAAAAGGCAAAAAGCGTGTGTGTGTGCGTGTGTCGCCTTGTTGGAGGCTTGATCCGAATCGATGCAGGTCTTCTCACTAACAGAAGCTCATTTTCGTGAAAAAGAGACCTGTTGAGTAAACACCTGCAATGCCTCATGCTCTGTGTGTGTGTGTGTGCTGGTGGATTAGTGCTCCACCAGAACACAGCACATAACCTATCATTTGCAGCACACTGATTCTTTGGAGCAGGTGTTCTGAGTTAGGGTTGGAGCAGATCTCCAACAGACCAGTTGGTGCCCAGTGCCCTACATGAATAACGCTGATTTATGAAGACTCTCTGCCTCTTTCCAACATTTGATATGTGTTTGTCAGAGTGTATAATGATCTGATATATACCAATGCACAAAAATAGACCCAGGATCGCAGAATTAGCTCTTACATTACTATGCCGCAGTGTGTGCCAGGTTTAAACCTGGTCGAAAAATCATTCCGGTCATCTGGTTTGTGTAACCGGAGTGTGTTATGATTTAAACCAAGTGGATCTGGTTTGTTAAAAAAGCATTTGTATCCATTTCAAGGTGTCTCTTTGTTGTCTCTACAGTATGTTGCACTCTCGCTTTGGCTTTGTGAGTCTACCTATTGAATCCCGTTTGCTCTATCATGTATCATCACTCTTTCTGTTTGCCTCCACCTACAGCTCTGTATCTTTAGCCTCACGCAGTTTGTTGTACTATTTGATTTTCCTCTCCGCTGTTAGGCTTTATGCTCCCCTCCTACACTTCTTCCCACCTGTCCTTGCTGGTGGTTAAGGACTCTGCATATGTTTGTTTTTCTGCCCTTCTTTTATGTCTCGCAGTCATTTTCTTCTCCACTGCTCTAGAATAACAATGATAAAAAAATCTCTGACTGTAAAGTAGCTCTTAGCTTAATTAACATTCAAATAGAGATGTCTGCTTGTCTGGGTGGCGGAGGGGAATCCTGGTGGTTTGTTGATTTTCGTCCTGAGGCTTAGGGTGCGAAAAATGCTGCAGTTTTTCTTTTGAGCAGTTGTTAGAACGTGACACCTTCACCACGTGTTTGAACTCCGAGACCCCCTCCAAGAGTGAACACAATGCACAACCGTCCCACACCCAAATCTTAGAACCACATCTTGGTCGAGTTTGGTGGTTCAAAGGATGGAACAGATGAGCTTCAAGCAGCCTCCACTGACGACCGCGGTGCTGCTGCTGATGTGGGGTGTATTCATGATCACAGAGACAAGTCGGATGTTGGCGGAAAGAATCGTTGAGAAAGTGTGCCAGCAGGGTGTGAGGCGGCACTCGGCATACACCACATTTCCCTTCTTTGTCTTTTCCAGGCTTATTTCCCGGACTCATTTCCTTGCTTTAAATTCTCCTCAAGCTCAATCCCCCTCCTCTTTTTTCACCTTTCCATCGAGCACAGACACACACACACACACACACACACTCACATGCGGGCACACACTCACATACACACTCTAACTACCCCCCATAGCCATCAGTAATTATTGTGGCATTAGGAAGCCTTCAAATGAAAAAAAAAATCTTCTTTCATCTGGGACAGGGAGATAAAAGCCAAACCCAATTTTAAGGACCTTTCTAGTCTTGAAGGCCACCAGAGCAGGTAGAGGCCCACATCGACATGCACACACACATATAGAGTTGAACATGCAATCACACCTTATGTTAACATTGAGATGGGATGGTAATGCTGTCAGCTTGACTAGTTGCTGGGCTTGGTAAAGCTGTGTGGGTGGGGGCGAGTGGGGAAGGTCTGTGATTTTGCTTGTAAATCTGGGCCTCCGACTTTCTTATTAGCTGTGGTTCAGGAGGGGATTCAGCCTGGTATGAGAGGCATTCAGCTGTGGACAGGCTGTGTCTCGCCCCCTGACTCTCTACTTCCCCTCAATGCGACTCTCTCTCTCTCTCTCACACACACACACACACACTCGCATACACACAGGTGGCCTGCCACAGAACTACAGCATGCTGGTGCGCTGGTGTTAATCCAACAGTACAATATGGCACTGTGGTGTGACGCTGTGTACCATTCATCATGAACACGCCACATTTCCGCCCTCAGTTCTTCCGTAATAAATAGAATAATTTCTTAGATATGTTTTATTTACGGTTTTCTATAAAGGTTTACAAATAAATGTTGAGTATTCAAAGACATCATGATAAACAATATCACAGTGTTTGTATTTTATGTTTCCTCTGAGCAAAAATAACAAATTTTTATTGCTTTAATAGACCCCAGTATAGCCTGCGTCCATACGGTTGAGATGCACCTTCATGGTATAAGTTACAAAAAACACATATACATTTACCAAAAAAAAAACAAAAAAAAAAACCAGCACAAAGATTTTTGGACATTAAATCCACTTCATTACTTGTGCCGTGTTAAAAAGCAAATAATACTAATTAAAGAGAATAAAGTCTGGTGAAATATTTTAGCATAGCATATCTCAACCTCATGGCAGAGATGGCTCAATTATGTTAATTGAACGCAGTTTCCCATAGGATATAGTGACTCAAAATGGGCTCTACTGTACCAAACGGTTGAATGGAACGGTAAACGGTTAAATTCATGAAAACAGTTATCCCTGGAGTCTGATTTAATCCATTCATGACCTTTTCAACTTTTGACCTTTTGAAGATTTTTCTTTTCAAAAATGTAATAAACTATATATTATGAAATGTTTGTGTATGTCTGCTCATAAAGTGCTGGGTAATCTTTAAAAGTTGTCCGGATGTTGAGGCTTAATTGGAATCATTGTAAAGGAGATTTGCAGAGCGTGATGTTGAGACATGCTGGAGCTTTGGTTATCTTACGTCTAGCAGCCAGGGGCATTCTTGCCTAAAACAGCTGCTTCCATTTCCTTAAATCTCAGAGAATGATATGAGATATGAGACATGAGAACAGACATCTCATTCAAGTCTACCTTTTAATATGTCTTCTACATTAAAGTGAAACACATGCTTGAGTAATATCATGGATTATCTCTGCCTAACTGTTATGGTGGCTCTGCCACTCGTCTGTATCTCTGTGGGTGTCTTCAGTGAAGTTAGTGATCCATTGGGATCCGTGAGTGTGCATTGATGTCTAAGGTGATTTGCCATGTTTGCTTGTGTTACTCGTGACCCGGCATTGATGAATAACTTATTATGGGCTTTTGGGGTGTATGTGTGTGTTCGTGCATGTTGTTCTCATAAGCTGGAATAGAATAAGAATTCGCACAGGCCCAGGGAGATCACTGCTAACATCCAGCCTCCACCGATGACGCTCTATTCACATCAAAAGCAAAGCTGATCTTCCTCCCTTCCGTCATCCCCCTGTGAGTTTGTTGTGGAGAGGCCCGGCTCTGCCAAGAGCTCCAGTGTTCAAACGCTCACCTCACACTACAAAGTGCTGGAGCTGGGTATAGACAGGCACAGAGGAAGCACTCTGGCCTTTGATTCATCCAAGGCTCTATTTTTAAAGGTTGCCCTGTTATTATGGCCATGCAGGAAATGCAGAGGGAGGGAGGGGGAGGGGGGGGCATCGATGTCTGTGTGCGCTATATAGTGGTTGCCAAAAGTATTGACGCAAAAGTGAAATGTTGTGTTTTAATGTTATTCCCATTTTTTGTAGTAATGAGAATCAAGATAATAATAATAATTTGGTATTACCTTCAAAACCTGCTGGATCATGCATGTACAGAAGATAGTTTCTTGACTGCTTCTGACTGCTTCTCCATTGTGCAACAGTTTCCTGTTGGGTTTAGATCTGGAGATGACCCAGGCTATGGCTCCAGAAGCTGAATACCATTGTCACATAGCCAGTTTTTCAGTTAGTTAGCTTCAGCAAGATAGGCTGAAACTAATCAGTGACATCACCTGCTTTGTGCCCATTGACATCTATAATACATGGCATATGTTGTTTTATATATGACAATATCGTGATAGTTAAAGGAGCCTTGAAAGTAGGGTGAGTATGATGAGAATTGAGTCTCGGATGCTCTTGAGAGAAGAGAAGAGAGGAGAAGGATAAGACCCGGCTGGTCCATTTGGCAGTGGAGAGTGCTGCGTGATGGGTACTGATGGTCGGCAGGGTTTCCTTTGGGGAAAAATATTGCCCTTTCCTAAGTAGCCCTGTTTATGAACTAATAGAAGTCATCGTACATTAGAGAGAGATATCCTCTCCCCTTGTTCCATTAGCTGTGGATCGATAAAGAACAGCATTAGATGTACTCGATTGATCTGATTCCTTGTTGTTTTTACATCTATCATCAGCGTGGACCGTATTGTTCACTTTCTATTTATAACTGTCCACTTTCATTTCCTTTCCTACAGGCAATGATTGTAAGTATATTATGTTTGTGTCAAACACTACTGACTTTGGACTATCCGTCTTCTCTGGGGTAACTCCCACACCTGCCTTAAGCTGGTGGAACTTTAACACACACAGGTCAAAATGCCATGGTATGTTGAAACAGCCTTGAAGAAAAGACTCCTCAAACATTCCCTTCCTCCACTAGACTGTGTCCATTGTCCCGTTCATCTCAGCGGGCAAACATTCCCTGGAGATCAGCATGTTCACGCAAGGGGAATAAAAGGTTTTACGGCCTAGAGCTGATGGCTGTTTGGTTAGCTGAATGAACCCTTGAGCCGAAGGATCTACCGCCACCCTCTTAAGAGTCTTCCTCGGGTGGGGTCTCTCCTGAGATGTGGTTCGAGGCAATTGTCATTCCAAAATATTGTAGTCAGACTGTATTAGATAGCACTTTAGGAGGAGGGTTCTGATATATGAGTCAGCTCTTACAATACTAACCATATCTTTATTGCAGACTTTCAGCTGGGATAATTGCAACTGGGTCACGTGGTGATAAACGGATTAATTCTTTAGACTTGTAAATCTTATTATCAGTAGCTTCATTTGTATTAAAAGTACAGCAGTTTAATTTCGCTAGTTAACATGCACCTTGCTAGCTAGCTTTGTTGAACAGCTCAGTCTTTTCAACAAGAACTAATCCAATTTAAAATGCCTAATTGTATTTATAACTGAGTAGCTACAGTAGCATGCTTAGCAATTCTGTGGAAGGAATTAAAAACAATGATGTACAATGTTATTAAAGTCTACACGTCTAAAGAATTTCACCTTGTGTTTACAATGTAAATAAACTCTAGCTACGTCTCAGACATACTGTATACTAGACTAGCATGATTGAGATGCTAACGTCCCCCTGATCTAGCAGTCCTTAGCTAGCATCTTCTGAGGAGATAAAACCCTGATTTCCTGCCCACCTGATGAGAGCATCGCCATCTGTGCACTTGGGCTTGGGCCCAAGTTGTTGTGGCAAAACAGAGCTACATATGCGATTAGCCAGATCTTAGCCAGTTTGTGGATTTGTTTTGGCTCAGCAGTCACCGTATGTGTCGAAGTCCACCAAAACACAGCTTCCTGCAGATTTCTCCATCAACATACTAGTGTACACATACACATAGGCATACAAGCTACATAACATGTATAGTATAGTATCGACATTGATATAAGGTGTGTAATAGAAGACACGCCAAGTTAAGCAAGTCAGTTATTAGGAGCTGAAGGGTGTATTTTTGCGCAGTGACCACTTATACCACAGTGATTTGGTGACCGTCTCAGTTTAAAGTGGTGAAATCCATCAAACAAGTTAGTTCCTGTTATCCCTTTTAACAAAGCAGCTATAAATACCACCGGCGCCTTTTGTTTCTTCAAGTTAACAAAGATAAAAATGTCAGCTTGTCAGGTTACCGAGAAACTGGAATGTCCTTTTTTTATGAAGACTTTACCATAACTGTGCTGACTCTTCACTGACACTGGAGACTCCTTCCATACATCGTAAACAACCATTCTCTTGCAGAAAAGATACAGTCATGTATATCTCATATACGTATCTATATATTTAGGTCAATTCTTTTTCATCTTCCTTTTGACACTATCCCTTAGATCAGGCATCACATGGACCGACTGACAGTTCTGTTCATTCCCTGATGCTTTTCTGATAAATAAGAATAATAAATATAATAGTTATCAAATGTTTTTTTTCTTCAAGGTGGGTGCGACTATACTTTCACAATCATTTACACCCCAGCAGGATTCAAGTGAAGATTCCCTAAAAATTAATTGTATTCCATACAAATACAAGAAAATATTAGGAAAATATTAAGAAAATATAATAAGGCCATCAAAGATCAAATTTACTTTGGAAATTTAAAATAGCTTATTTTTTGTAGACTTACAATGACTATATAGAGATCGGGATCCTAACACACACATGAAATTCCGACCTCGGCTCAAAGAAAACTTTATTTCCTGAACGTTCTTGAATCTTAATTAAGTTCCCGTGCCATATACAAATCGTTGTGAATGAGGTGTTAGTATAGAAATATCATATTGCATCAGATGCTTAATATAAACCTGCAGTTTGAGTTTCAGCCTGCACTCCTGTACACTCAGAGCCATGCTGGTCTAGAAACAGAGAATTCATTAGCACTGTGGTTTAAAGCAGACCACTGTTTGAAATCTACTTCCTTGTCTGTCTTCACTGTATTCGCATACAGCACAAAACAGACTTGTCTCCTTACAACATGTTTCATGGGTTTCAATCTAGTTAATGATTAACTGCCAGGTTATTATCTCCATGGAGAAAGGTGACTTTCTTTTTCTCTTGCTGTAATGCTGCACAAACTTCTTTCTCGTCCTGTAAAGCATTTCTGGAGTGAATGTAATATGGAATGGAAAAGAGTTAAAAGGTGAAACGGTAAAGTGTCTTTTAAAGAGAGTGTGTGAGGCTGGTTACATTTGGACGGTCCCCACTGACATGTGTTCTCATGCCTTAAACGCTTGAAGTCTTACTGTTTTGTGAAACAAGGTGTTTGCGACAGGAATGGGGATAGAGATGTCTAGGAGAGAGAAGGGGTTTCCCACTTCAGCAGCAGCAGCGGATCAGGTGGCAGATTGTATGTCCTCTCAAAGCCACACGTTCAGGCGATTCCCTCGGGGAGCAATGATCCTCGACCTGCCTGTCTCCTAGACCCCACAAAACCTGTGTGAGCTTGACTTTACGGTGGCAAAACTACTGTAGCAGTCTTGCTTTTCCGGAGAAATGTAAACCATGACTTGTCTCTCATCACTCCACCCCCCCACCCCTTTTACAGATACCTTTCCAGTGACTGATTAACAGACCAGAGACTGCAGTGTTTGAGCATGAATTGTTAATCGCCATCCCAGGCTGCTGGCTAAGGAGTTAAATTGTGGCTAAAGAACGCAGAGCGAGGGCCAGCGCCAATTCTCATTCTCTGCTTGATTGACACCTCATCTCGTAATCATATTCAAGCCTGCGGCGGATGATCTCGCGGTATAATCTAGGCCAGTAGTTCTTTCTCTATTCTGCGGACCCTCTTGAATGACAAGCAGTGAAAAATGCTGAATTTTTTCTGCATATGTGTTGATTCAGTATCCCGGCTCCAGGCTCTTCAGTGTGGCTCCATCTCATCGAAAACACCTTAGGTGAACCTGAATCCTGAGACGCACACTGAATTTTAGATGCCGAACTGATGGCAAACGAGGTGCATGCTGTCAATAGTATGTTCTTGGTCGTATGCTGGCGGTGCTTCCGAAGAGTATTGAATGAATTTTTATTATTTGATTTACTAGCTTGTAGCCATGGAAGTAAACTGTGTACTGACCAGATGGAGATTTACTCTGTTATTAGTGGAAATGACCTTTATGCAATTAAATTACTTTCCCTTCTGAGAACTCTTGATTTGATATTCATTCGAACCAGAAACCGGCAGTGTGTTTCTGGGAAATAGACTGGAAGTTCTGTGTGCTATGCAGAAAGCAAAATTAAATAAAGAGGAAATCTATGTTTCGAAGATTCACTGAAGTACCATAAAATGTGTGGTTTTTACCAACGTCTAATTCGAGAATTAATTGGATAGATAGTGAGGTGAGGATTTAGATAAAATCTGCTGCGTATTTATGTAGAGGGTCCAGGGGTTACAAATCTTTTCTTATCTATGATAGACAGTGCCCCCATTGCCCATGGGACACTCCCTCAATTAACAGTTGGAGTGGCCATGTGTTCTGTATGTATGTGTGTGGGTGTGTGTGGGTGTGTGTGTGTGTGTGCATTGTGAGGCGTCTCTGTAGGGAGGATTCAACATACACACATGACACATGTTCAGTAAGAACAGATGCTCACAGTGAAGTAACGGAGAGTTCATTGTTGGCAGCATGTTTTTTCCTCTCTCATGCCCTTCCTTCCCTGTCCTGGAGCTTTTGCATACTTGGGCGTAAGAGCAATGCTGCTTATTTAATACTCCTATCATACCAGCATCCTTTTTCTCATTCTTCCTCTAAACTCCTTTCTTTGTTTTAGTTTCTTTTTTTGGTAATATCGCTTAGGACACACAGTTACTAAAAACAGTAATAGTAACTTCCTAATATAAAGTTTTGACCTTTCGCAGATACGTGACTACCATAACGTGGACAGCAGAAGTACGATAAGTTAACCCACATTAGCCTACTATGTATTTTAGCGTAAAGCGTACCCTAGCTTCTGAGTATTACTGACTGTTTTCCTATGCAGTATGGTGTGGTGGACTTCGTAACATGTGAATATGGATGAAAACGGTAATAATGACATATTGAGACCAAAACCATTTGTTATACCAGGCTGTAAACATTTATTTCTGCTAAGCCGAGCATTTTAACGTCTATAGGGATTGACTCGCTTTTGTGGACACTCTGCATGTTTTGCCACTTCCGCGTTGGCTTCATTTTTCAGAACCGGATGTTCCCTTTGTTCCACACACCAAGAAGTCCCCTGGATCAGCGGTTTTGGGATTTGGGATTCAGCCTTGCGTTAGAAGCTAGTTAGCTTTGCATCTCACGTTAGCTACAAAGCATGAATCACAATGTTCAGCGCAATTCAGAACAACTAAGAAGACAAAATGTGACTTATGTGACTTGTGACTGGTTTTGAATTGAACTGATTACAATTGAAAATCTCAATTCCCCAAAATTTAACTGAATTGAATCAACAGTCTATGTCTGATTCACAACTCCATTGTTTTTACGTTTCCTGAATTGCCAGGAGACGCGATTCGGCATACGAGAGGCCCTTTTTTGGCCATGATTAGTTGGATGTTGGTTGTTTGTGCCATTTTGGTTGTTTGGTCCAAGCTGAACTTTCTTATTCGATTCGCTATTGGGATATGGAATATTTCTTTCACATACAGAATAAAATGTGTTAAAATGAATAACATAGCTATAATTGAAGTCTAAACTGTCAGGATGAAAGAAGTAGGAAGGCTGTGTGTCATTATTATGTACCGCTCACAAAGTCAGCCCTTTCTCTCTCTATCTCTCTCACACTGTTAACACAAAACAACATAGTAGCTAGCGATCTACTTTGTACCATTACGCTCTCTCTAAAATCTCATGACGCCAGGACGACCTGTAATTGCGTCTCTTTTGTGAGCAAGGCGAGGCCGTTGTTATGAGTAGAGAACTTTACACCAAAGTGCTACGAATATATGAGTCCCCTCGTTCCTGCCTCTCTGTGTCTCCCCGTCCTGCACGCACACTTGTACATGTATGTCAGTAAGACGACAAGGCTACATTGTTAAGGAATTCCTCAGGAGACTGGAATGCAGGTATTAACGCAGTGCGATTAGACACAGAGTCAGGCAGGCAGTGTGGAAAAAAAAAGGAGCCAGAGCAGAAAATGAAGGAGTTCGGCATGGCAGAGGGAGGTGAAAAGAGAAGGGAGGGGCAGAGATACATGTGGATGCAGGACAGGTGAGATCAGACAAGGCATGTGGGTTGAAAATGAGTTTTTATGAACAGGTCAGCCATTGTTGATTGTGTAGAGGTGTGTGAGTGTGAGTCGACTGGTCACTATAAAGCGTGCATGAGAAAGTGACCCAGGGTGCAACTAAAGGAGGGAGGAATTCGGATTTAAGTACTACAGTTAAAAATAGGACGTCTGGGAGGTCCTGAGGAAGAAGAGTACCATGTGATGACGTGATCATCATGAGAGGAAAAGACAGAGAGAGAGAGAGGGCAAAAGAAATAATGAGCGCCCGAGCCGACCAAAACGGCAGAGGGCTTCCGTATGGCGTCTCCATGACTCGTGGTCCTGTACTACATCCTTGCCAGTAGGAGCTTTGCTGCCTCTTTCAAATGCCAGGTGGCATCAAGGACTAATATGTCCTGGCGCCAGTACGTCTCTCACCCACACCCCCACCCCCCCAACCCAGAGGGTGGTATGATCCCTGTCAAAGTCACCCCCCTTTTCCTAAAGCCTTGTTGGCACAACCTTAACTCAGGTGTAGCCAATCACTAAGCCTCATTTTTCCCCCCCTCACCCCACTTCCTCCTCGGCCCATCTGTTTCCTGTGTGCCCAACAGTTGGCTGGCTTGACGCTGGTTTGACTTTCTCGCCACGAAAAAAGACACCTAGTCTGAGATCTTTTCCTTCCACTTGATTTAGCTGTTCTACGTAGTGAATTGATGTTAACTTTAATTCAAAATGATTATCATCAATATAAGGATAAGAAAAGCAAAGCTGTTGGCAGCAGAGAGGTGCAGCTTGTAAACAGTTGGTCAGTGGCACAGACAGAGAGGGAAGATGGCGGCATTGCCACGACCTGATGTGTGTCTCTGAGTGGCGTTTTTTTTTTTTTTTTTTTTACTTTCTGCCTTTTAGGTTCTGCCATCGAAGCTGATTTTAGACTTTCTGCTGCATTTTTTGTGCTTATGCTCTCTCTCTCTCTCTCTCTCTCTCTCTCTATCTCTCTATCTCTCTCACACTGTCTAAGAATGGCGGGATGAACACTTGTGCTCGAGGTCTGCGATTGTGAGCGGAGAAGAGAGACAGCTGGACGCACTGCTGCTCAGGATCGGCTTACACACACTCAGAGGCTCATGTCTTGCTCTCCTCTTTCTTTCTTTTCTTTTCTTTTTTTCTTTTTCAAACTTTCTGAACTATAGCCGCGCGTTGTATTGTGTGTTAATAATTATCACAATATTAAGGAAAACTCTTCAGATATTTGGTCGAATGATTGGTCACTTTTGTCTGTATCTTGTCTTCCTGATCTTTCATTCTATCTCTCACCTGTTTGGTGTTCCCATATTTATGCACCCCTGCTCCATTACGTAATCAAAAGAATTATTTAAGTTTATATGAGATGTGAAC
>JAQQZS010000033.1:7366907-7380630 GCA_030068045.1 Platyallabes tihoni
GGAAGATGTACTAAACTTCACACACACACACACGCACACACACACACGCACACACACACACACACACACACACACACTAAACACACGTGCGCGCATACCATAGCTGCTGTCTGGAGATGAAATCTGCCCCAGGCAGCACACACACACACACACACACATATCCACACACCATGGTGTTAGATTTTAAAAATGAGAGCCCTCTAGTCCCCTTGGGGAGGCGCTCATTTGAGAAGAATGAGTTTATTCGCTCATGGACAAACCTGCAGACTGCAGATGAGTGCAGTGCCATGTCCTCACCCTCTCCCCCAAACTCCCTCCTCACTCCCTCTCCCCCTCCCCTCCCCTCCTGAAACTGACAGATGGCCTCTCCGCACTGCTTCCTCAGCTTCTCTTGTTCCCCTCGTACCTGTTTGGACATGGCCCGCCCCCCTCCTTACTCGCTCTGATCCCGTAAAGCTCTCCTCCCGTGAAACACACTCGGCCGAGCTTTTCCTTCAGTGCACACTCAGGACGTCCCCCCAGCGTATTTGGAGATCCCTTAGAACTAACTAAGATCAATTAAAATTAAGAGTGGTTTTAAAGTTCATTGGTCTAATAATGGTTTCCTGCATTACCACAGCACCTTCGACTTCCTCCGTCTCTACTTAAAGAAAGTGATGCGGCAGCGCCTCAGTGTCTTCAGTCTTTTCTCCGGGTCTCTCATCATTTTTTCCGTTTCATGCTAAACCCGTTGCCAGCGCCATCATATTCGCATCGCCAGCCGAGCCGAGTCTGTGCCATAACTCAGATCATGTACCTGAATTGCATTCTGCTTTTGCGTCTCTACAATACGTCTGCATCGTATTTATCAGTAGTCTGAGGCCCGTTCGATTCAAACCGGGACTTTTGATTGTGCAGAATGACAGGACACAGTTTTAAGAGTAAAAACTACCTTTATTTCTCTATATAATCTCCTGCTGCTTTAATGCACTTATCCCAGCATTTCACTAGTGCCTGGATACCATCCAAGTTTTCGCAGTACACTGAAGCCTGCTTGCTTCACTTCTGAAATGCTGGCCTCCCAGGAACTCCTGTAATGGCACAAATATGTGGAAATGGCTTGGACTGCACATGGAGTGTGGCAGTAACTCCCAGCTGAGTTCCTGTTGTTTTAACTTTGACAGTTGTGTTCTGTTATTCTGCACAATCAAAAGTCCCTGTTTGACTTGAACGCAGTAATGTATGCAGTATTGTTGTCTCTCTATCTGAGTGTGTGTGGTGATGAAAACAGAGATATACGTTAGCATCAGAGTGATGACGTGAAAGGAGGTGTGTGTGTGTGTGCGCGTGTGTGTGTCAGTCATACAGTGTTTATTATTCTTCTCAGATCATGCTTCGGATCTGAGAGCAGAACCGAGCTGCTTTCTTTTTGAGTGAGATTCTGCCTGAGTTCTGTAATGAATTATGGATCTGCGTACGTGTGTGTTTGTGTTTGTGTGTGTGTGTGTGTGTGTGTGTGTGTGTGATCTGTTTGCTGACAGTTCTTATCTAAGAGTTGAATATTTTTTCTGAACTTCTGGATCAGCTGCCTCATGTCTTATTAGAAGCAGCTCATCCGTGATTCTCCTTCTCTCTGTTTGTCCTCTGTCTTCGCAGGACGTCAACAGTAGCCCTCTCGACGTTGTTATTTTCCTTCTTATCTCTCTTTCACTTCTTACTTTTCTCACTTGCTTACACTCTGAGGCTCTGACTCATGACCCTTCTCTCCTCCTCCCTCTCTCCCGCCTCTCTGCTCTTATTGCTCACTGTTCTGTCCAGGACTCAACAGCTGGAGCCAGGTGCTGGGACAGCTGCAGCGCTCTTACAGCTCTACTCTCGTCACTACTTTTACATTTAGTGATTAAACTGAATATCATCAGACTTTCTGTCATCATTTCATCCCCATCTGCTCTCTGTTCTCTCATTCCCTTTCTCTCAGAGGTTCCCCTCAACTCTGTTTCTCTCTCTTTGAGCCCTTAGTTCTTTAATTTAATAGAAGAGTTTCAGACTCGCACTCTTTCTCTCTCAGCAACTCTTTCTCTCTCTCCTTTTCTCTCCATCTGTATCTGTCTGTCTGTCTTTCTCTCATTCTGTTTCTCTTTGTCACTTTCCCAACATCTGTACCTGTCTATCTTTGTCTCTGTCTGTTTCTCTCTGTTTCTTTCTCAACATCTGTACCTGTCTGTCTTTGTCTCTGTCTGTTTCTCTCTGTTACTTTCTCAACATCTGTATCTGTCTGTCTTTGTCTCTGTCTGTTTCTCTCTGTTACTTTCTCAACATCTGTACCTGTCTGTCTTTGTCTCTGTCTGTTTCTCTCTGTTATTTTCTCAACATCTGTATCTGTCTGTCTTTGTCTCTATCTGTTTCTCTCTGTTACTCTCTCAACATCTGCACCTGTCTGTCTGTCTCTTTCTGTTTCTCTCCGTTACTTTCTCAACATCTGTATCTGTCTGTCTTTTTCTCTGTCTATTTCTGTGACTCTTTCAACATCTGTATATCTTTGTCTCTCTCTGTTTTTTCTGTCACTCTCTCAACATCTGTATCTGTCTGTATTTGTCTCTGCTTCTCTCTATCACACTCGCCACGTCTGCATGTCTGTCTTTCTGTCTCTGTTCACCCTGTCTGTCTCATTCTCTGTCACGCTCTTAATAGCTGTATCTTTGTCTGTCTGTCTGTCTCCTCTCTGTTTGTCTACCTCTGTCTGTCTCTCACTCTCTACTTCTTTATCACTCTCTCAGTATCTATGGTTAGTCTTTTTGTCTCTCTGCCTGACTCCCACCCTGCCTCGATATCTGTAACTGTCTGTCTTTTTGTCTATGTCAGTGTCTTTCTGTCTTCATCTCTCCTTCGATATAATTTTGTCTCTGCCTGTCTCGCATCTATAGACAGAGACAGCTCTGTTTTTTTTTTTTGTATTTTTATAATATTAGAAATAATTACCCGAGGTGATACTGCTTCGTCACTCTTTTCTCATTCGTCTTTTTCAGTCTATCTTTCTGTCAGCCTCCCTCTCTTTGATCAGGTCATGCGGGTGATTCCCTTTGTCTTTTTCATTCGGAGCTCAATTCTTTGTGATCTTATCTTATCATTAAATTTTTCTCATAGTTGCTCGAACATTCACAGTATTTCTGTCTGAGTGTCTGGTGTCTCCACCTGACTCAGTGTGGGCTTTGTGTCACTTCCTTTATCTGTCTGCAGGTGTGTGTGTGTGTGTCACTGTTTATTTCTAGTACATGAGATGAATAATTGTCTTGTTCAATTAGTAAGATCCTCTCGACCTTGGCGTGGCATTAAATCTAATGCTGATGCTGAGGGTTAGCTTGCTCTTAGTTTTCTGTCCGTCTGCTGAGTGGCGTCTTGAATGAGAAAGATTTAAAGCCTTGCGTAATTACTGAGAGTGTGTGTGACGTTGAAGTTGTTGTATGTCAGTTATGGGAGTCATGCAATGTATGAAGCTTGAGATAACCTCTGATAGTTGAAAAGCATGCCTGCAGGTTATACACACAGGCGACGTAAGGGCCGCGCCAGCAAGAGGGAAGCGTGTGTAGAAAGGTTGATTTGTTCTGAGAATGTATGTTTGTATATGAAACATTGCTAAGCAGGAAATGTGTAAAGTTCACTCAGTGTGTGTGTGCACGTGTTTTTGTGTGAGTGTGTGAGTGTACAGTATATACATAATGGAAAATAGAGATGGCTTTGTTGATGGAGGGACATTTTTCAGACATTCATGGCACAGTTGAATGTTGAACATGATGTAATGCAGTTTAATCTTCATATTTTAATTAGACTTTTAAGGAGACACGTCCCAGTGTCTCATACTGAGTTGTGTGTGTGTGTGTGTGTGTGTGTGTGTGTGTTCCAAGAATAATTATGATGTCCTTTTTTAGTTCTACCAGTACTCTACTTACTCGCTCCACATTACAATGCTTATATAGATATACATATAAGGGCTGTTCAAGTCAAACCGGGATTTGATGAAAAATTTTAATGATACGAACAATTTAAAGAAGACGTACCTCAGTGAATGATGCATCTGTCTGGAGGAACTGTAGACATAATCATTAACAAACACCACTTGCACGTTACAGGATCTTGGCTGGAAATCATTGCCACAGTCCTGACTTCCCTCCAAGCCAGTTCCACATGATGACGGAGTTCCTGGGAGGCTAGCGTTTCAGATGTCATAGCTCCGGCGTACTTACAGTAGAAAACTTTCAGCCTTGATGGTATCCACGCACTAATGAACCACTGGGATAAGTGCATTACTGTAGCAGGGGATTATATATAGAAATAAAGATCTTTCATAACTGTGTTCTGAACAATAAAAAGTCCCAGTTTGACTTGAACTAACCTTTTGTGTGAGTGAGAGAGAGAGAGAGAGAGAAAGAGAGACATTTATGTATTGTTCATCACACCACTAATAATAGTCATGCCGTGCCCACATGGCACTAACTATATTGTCTCGGCTTAAAGGATTAAGAACGAAGTAAAAAAAAGATCGCAAAAAGATGGAAAACAAAAAACACATGCTTAATCCTAATAGACATAAAACGAATCTAAATATGTTCCAGATTACAGAAATCTTAAATGGATAAAATATTAATTAATCATGAATAAACTGAAATAAAATGCTCAGTGATCATAATCATAATAATAAAAAAGAAATTAATGAAAGACAATCCTTTAAAATAAATTCAGATTCAGAAATGATCTGTAATCTGTAATCCAACTACTAAATTTTCAACTCAACAAATAATTAATCACAAGTACAATGAACGCTGATTAAACAGAGCAGGAAAAGATTATAAATTTATTATAGCAAACCGGTAACAAAAGCTCGTAGCCTCCAGGTTAGCATTGTGCAAACTGTGGTCATAAATCACTAATCTGTTTTCTTAAGACATTCAGCTCGTTCTCATAAACCCCCATGGTCTTTATTCGTGTTGAGACCTGCTTAACCATGTTTTGGTGCATTCCAGAAGAAGCTCTCGGTGTGTACGGGAATCATATCATCAACCCCATCTTTCTGCCCACCGCCTCTTCCCTTGACTGCATACCTAAACGCATTCATTCTCCATATTAATACAGTTTCTCATCTGCTCCAAATTCGGTCTTTTACAGAATCTTCCCTATTTGGTATTATTGAAGCTCATGAATCTCTTGGAGATTTGAACCACAGTGTGTGAAAGCATGAAGTGTTTAACTCTCACACAGGACCGACTTTCTCAACGCGCCCTTGTTGCCTACAGTACAGGCATTTTTTTTTTTTTTTTTATCATCATAGGACCCAAGGCCCATACATCAAATCGGTCTTGTCTCTGATCTGACCTCACCTGAGACCTTTCTACTCAGACCTCTCCCACTTTGCTCTTTGTCTCTCCTCTGGTTGACCCTCCAACCATCATTCCATCCTCCTTATTGTCAGCGCAGTAATGACAAATTCCCTCAGGCGGTCATTTCGGGACCCTGTACTCTTTAAATTTAGAGTTATTCCTTACTGAAACTGAGCTCTGTATGTATGTGTGTGTGTTGACAGAGCAAGAGATGGCAGGTGGTTTGTAATAAAAACGACTAGGTTGGAATGTTCCACCCCGGACGAGCTCAGAGCGTAAAGTGCATGCGAGCATTAGTAATGGCATGCCAACCTTGGAATTCCATCGCACATGGACGGGCAAAGATTTACAAAGTTCTTGTCCATCTTAAGTTAAGTTCAGCCTTTATTTGCCACATATACATTATTTTTGCTAGTAGGTTGGGGTCAGAGATTATACAGGACCCCTGGATCTTATCTGTGCTTGAGTGATCTGTTCATGTACTCAGTTTTCTAGCTCCAGATAAACTATTGAGTGTTTTTTATATACAGCAGGAGTCAGTTTTTTTTTTTTTCTTTGGCGGTGACGCTTCTACTTCCACGCGGGTAATTAGCTGGGAGAAAGCAGGGAATAAGTGAATGTTCCAGTGGATTAGAACCTAATCCTGAGCTCCCCTGGGTGTAGCATATTTTGCAGAATTTTAGCAGAAAAAAAAAAAGACACCTTCCCAGCATTCCAGCTCATATTTGTCTGGCTCCTGGTCTATCTGCATCAGCGCATTATCATCCTGTCTGTCTTCAGCTGTCAGCACGCGCCTCAGTGATGTGTGCGCAACTCACTGGCATGCACATATACACACGTATGTGTTTGTGTGTGTGTGTGGTATTCTGTTGGTCTGAACTCATACATGCGTCAGGGCGTGCTGGACACTTGCTCCGGAGGTGGTGTTGGTATGAAGTGGCAGGAAAAAAAAACAAAAAGCGGAATCCTACACAGCAGCGTTATCTAAGTGGAGTCGTCTATATAACGCTCTGAGATCGGAGCTGAGATAAACCGAGTCAACAGATTCCACATGAGCTTCTTGCGTACTATGTGCTATACTTATGTTTTTCTTTTGATGATTCAAATCTAAAGTTCATTTCGTTTGACTTGACGAGGCTTTGCTACATTTTTAAACGAAACGAAACAAAGCAAAAAAACATGGAAACACTGCAGGTCTCATTGGAGGATATGGGTTAGGATTGAAAACATATCAAGCAGGTTATTGCATCAGGACTCGTGTTGCTAATGGCCGAGGTGAAAACTGTAGGCGTATTTCTGTCACATTTTCAGTCTGGATCAAACAACCGGTTATTCAATATTAATAATAAAAAAAATATTTAAAGCTGGTGTTATGCGCTGACGTTCAGTGGTTTACCAGCTGCAATTGAATTTATTGGTATAATACACAAGTTACGCACTTGACACTTGGAAACTTGTCCCAGTTTATGCTTTTCTTCCTCAAGGGGCATCCAAGCCAAACCGGGACTTGTGATATATCATGAATGGAGGCGTAAAAATTGATTGGAACGTCTGATCCTTGAAAATCGACAATAATTTGTCACCAACTTGTGGAAGAGACGCACCTGTCTGTGGGAACTGTACAATAATCGTGCACATTACAGGAACTCGACTTGGAGTTATTGGCATATCCCTCATACAGTCCTGACCTCACTTCAAGCCATTTCTATATGTTAGAGGAGTTCCTGGTAGGCCAGCGTTTGAGATGTGAAGCAGGCCGTCTGATCACGGCACCGGTGCAATGAGCATCATTTCCACCTTAATGTTATCCAAGTACTAGTCCAGGATTATATAGAGAAATACAGCACACAGTTTTTAGATTTGTTCTGTTTTTCTGCATAATCAAAAGACTAGAATGCATTTTGTAAAACTCTGGTCTTGTTCTGTTTTTCTGCATAATCAAAAGACTAGAATGCATTTTGTAAAACTCTGGTCAAAGTTAGCTAGCTGATTAGGTAGTGTATGCTAACTTAAATGACTTTCTCTAAACACAAGCAAATGCTAAATTAAACAATGTAGACATCTTAGAAAATGCTAACATAAATGATCTCACCTAGCAAACACTAATGATGAACTACCCAAGAGGAGCTAGCAAAACGCTGACTAGCTAGCTTCATTATTGTTTCAGCTAGAACAACCTGGACAGCTCAAAGTGAGACAAGGGGAAAATGACAGAAATCAAGCTACAAAAAAACAGTCTACCTGAGTAGAGAGAGAGAGAGAGAGAGAGAAGGAGGAAGCATTAAAGAGAAAGTTTGTGGTTGAAGCAGGGTTTATGTGGATTAGCTCTCTGTGGGCGGTATTGATCTTAGCCCTTTCCTCAGACTTGCTTACACGTTGCTTGCCTTCGGTCTGCAGCGTGCTTGTGTGTGTGGACCTGTGTTAACTGCCTATTTTCCAGAGTTCATCCAGGCATTTGAAGTTAATCCTCTCTAATAAGGGAAAAATGAACGGGAAGATGAATGGAAGACAAGAGGGCAAAAGGAGAGACAGAGAGAGAGAGACAGAGAGACGGGGGACGATGGATGGATTATAGAGGAGACAGTTTAGCTGTAAAGACATGGCTCACTGCTGTGTTTTGGCTTGATTTACGCCGATAACCAGTACAGACTCTTTAGGTATTGGTTGTAATTTCCCTGTTTTATACTTTCTGCCGTCATAACTGTAAACAGCCACGATAGGGAGAGATGTAGAGAAAGCACAAGAAAAGAGATGATGAAGAGAAGACCAAAAAGAAAAAGAAAAAGCCTTCCTTTTGTGTCACTTATTCTAATCACAATCAGCACATTTGAAAGGATAAGCTGCAAATGCTTCCTTAGAAGAAGAAAAAAAAAGCAGCGAGGCAGCGAGTGTATCACAGAAAGCAGGAAGAGGAATGAATATGCACTGATTTAAGGAGAGGAGATGGGGCAAAACGAGCCAGATCAATAAAATGGGGTAAAAAGCGAGGCAGAGAGAGGGAGGTGTGAAGGGGTAGCAGGTGCACGGCGAAGTCTTAGCAGCGGCGCACTTTCTACCACCTCCCCTCCCTCTCCTTATCACCCTTCCTTGCGCCCGGTTTTCCCCAAACCCTTCAATTCTATCCGCGTTGTGTTTGGCACTCTGAAACAGCTTTACCTGATGTTCGAAGGAGATTTGCACACACCACTGCGTCTCCCTCTATCTCCGCGTTACACACACAAACCCGCCCACCCGCTGCGATCGCATTGCCCTCGTGGGGCCCATGCAACATTTAAATGGCTCCTGCTATTAAGTATCACTGGTGAAAAAAGTGCTTCAATAAGTGAAGCTTGCCGTTATGAGATTAGCGGCTGGCAATATAGTAAAATTAAAAGCAAACCCTATTAGCATCACATAAACAGCACGGCTGGTTCTGTGGTTGATTTAGTAGCTTGCACTGTGCGGGAGATCCTGTCTCCCGTGTGTTGATTGTCAGGAAGGAAAAACTCTGAGCTATACTGTAATACATTTGCAGTTCTGGGGTTTTTACAATTCTCTCTCTCACACTTTCTCTCTCGCGCTCTCTCTCCATCTCTGTCTCGCCTGCCAAGCTCCAGCCTCATTAGTGCAAAAGGGATTCCTACCTAAATGGACCTGGACCTCTGCCAGCCAGAGGCAAGAGAGAGAGAGAGAGAGAGACGGGAAATGAGGAAAGAAACATATTCTAAAATGAACAGACCTAGTTCGAGTAAAATCCGTAGAATGCATTTCCTGAAAAAAACTAATCAGCAGAAAAAGTTACGCTCTTAAAAAATTGCCATAGACTTTACTTGTGTCTTAAAAAAGGCGAAAAAAATATTGCCATTAAAGCATTTCATTTTAAAATATGCATTCTCGCTCAATCATTTTCTATAGTGCATTGTTATGTAGAGGGACATGGTAAACCTGGAGCCTATCAAGGAAGACTCAGGTAAAAATCAAGAAGGTAAAAATCCATCATCGGGCACACACTCACATGTTGGCCAATTTGGATGTGGGCAATGAGCAGTTTTCTTTGTAGAAAACCCACAAAGTACAGGGAAATCACGCAACACAGTCCCAAAGGCAGGAATTGAACCCTCAACCCTTGAGGTGTAAGGCCACAGTGCTAGCCACTAGACCATCGTGCAGCCTCTAAAATATATTTTGCGGGGTCCATCCAGCATATCGGGCGACAGATACAGTACTCCCCACCCTGTTAATATAACCGTCATTTCTATGGCAGTTAGTTAAGATGTGGGCAGCACCATGGTGTAGTGGTTAGCACTGTCGTCTTGCACCTCCAGGGTCCAGGTTTGTTTCCGGGCCAGATTCGATTCCCGTCTCTGTGTGCATGGAGTTTGCATGTTCTCCCCGTGCTTGGTGGGTTTCCTCCGGGTACTCCGGTTTCCTCCCACAGTCCAAAGATATCCAGGTTAGGCTAATTAGCGTTCCCAAATTTCCCGTAATGTGTGTGTGTGTGTGTATGTGTGTGTGCCCTGCGATGGATTGGCACCCTCTCCAGGGTGTACCCCGCCTCGTGCCCTAAGTCTCCTGGGATAGGCTCCAGGTTCCCTCGACCTTGAATAAAGGATATTGCAGTACAGAAAATGAGTAAGTGAGAGAGTAGTTAAGGTGTTGGGTTGCCAGATAGACGCTTGTTATTCACACACTACGGGCATTTTGGGAATCCCAATTAGCCTAATCTGCATGTATTTGGACTGTGGGAGGAAACCGGAGTACCCAGAGGAAACCCACCAAGCATGGGGAGAAATACCTTAGAGACAACAGAGAAGTCAGAGTGCAGTGGAGTCATGCACAGATGCAAACTCAGAGTATTCTCCTTTGTGCACAAAAGAAACGAGGAAATCTTGCCCTTGTCCATAAATTGTTACCTTTATGTAATCTTATACGTGCTTTGATGTCTGTGCGTGATGTTACGACCTAATGTTGTCTTTACAGAATTGCCACAGACAGTCTATAGTCCTGGCTTAAGGTCATGAAAAATACAGAGTGTAAGATTCAACCAAATACATAACATCTGTACTTTAAAAGAGTGTACATGTTTGGCCTGTTTTCAAACAATGGCACCATTTACTTTCACAGAAGGGTCGCTGATCTTCAGTGCCTCAGTTCGAGGGTGCTTGATGTTAGAAGTGTCCTTCTGTTTTTCGCTCTTGTGTTTGTGTGTGTGTGTGTGTGTGTGTCCACTTAGACACCGGACTTGTTCTGCCAACAAAGCCATGTGTATGGGAATATGAGGAAATGACACAAAAGCAAACACTGTTAAAGGGGCCTAGTGTTAAGACCGGTGCATTATACTGTATCGAGATGGATCTGTTGGAAGGTGTTGGTGTGTGTTCGTAAAATCATCAGAGCATGGTTAAAATGATGACGTATGAATATAAGGACTGGTATGATGGAGTATAATGGAGAACTTGGTTCATGTGTTCCCATTTCCTATCGCGCATATCGACTGAAGCAGTGTTGGTTTTGTCCCAGTTCAGCCTCCTGTTAGCTGCTTCTGCTTATCTGCAACACAAACACAAAGCACAAATGTTATCCGTCCAAATATTTCGAAATGTTCTGAACCGATCACCCACTGACAGCGAACGGTCAAACCCACAGGGGGTATATAGGAAGACAAGTGGACAGTGATATGAATGCAGATTAGGATGATGAGGATGAGGAGATAGGGGAAGGGAGGGGACATAGGGAGAGAGAGAGAGAGAGAGAGAGAGCGAGCAAGAGAGGACACTCATGCCCTAACCCTTTTAGTGAGATTAGTTTGCAGCATAATTCCTCACACGGCCCTGTTATTCATCTTCTGACTCAGCTCTCACTCTCTCTATCTGTGCCCTGTCGCGGAAATGAGTTTCCTGCATGTTGGCAGACCCTCTCCCGTATTCTGTAGCAGTGCACACTGACAAACCCACAGGTTTGTGTCATCTTCTGCAGCGGCGTAGCAACTGTCACTGCTTCAGAGCTTCTCCAGCTACAGTTATTCTCCCTTCCCTCATCATCATCATCATCCTCTATCTCTCTCTCTCTCATATTCAATGCAGTCCATTTTTCATCTCATTATTGGCTCCCGCACCTACCTATTCGCACTTATCTCCATCTTCCTCTTTTTTTTCTCAATCTTGCTATTCTTTTTTTACCCCACCCCAATGAATTACTACCCTCACCTGCCTCTCCAACACCATTTTTAGGAGGTTCACTGCTTCTTAGGGAGCGAGGGACTACAAGAGAAGGATTGGGGGGAAAAAAGGCACATGGAGTAATTGGAGTGCCTGAGGGTAGATGGGTACTGGTGTGGAGGGACAGTCCATCCCTAAACATGAAATATTAACTGGCTTTTTCATCTCAGTCTCTTGCCTGATGCTCCCTAATGAGATTCCTGGCTTTAAGGTGTCTGGACAGGTGGGCTGCTTTTGCTGCATATTGAATCTCACATGATTTACAGTGGCAGATTTATGTCTTCAGCCTAGCTGATATAAAAGTAAATCTCTAAACTCAGGATTGTTTTGAACCTCCCTTAAAATTTTGGCTATTAATTATTTATATTAAAGGTTCCATATTTTACTATTTCTTTAACAAGTTAACACAGGTCTCACAACTCGAAAAAAGTGTGCCTGTTAATGCTTTAGCTTAAATACTACTCAAATAATATATTTTTTTCATAGCTCACACTCCCTCTGTTTCACTTCTCTACTGATTGCTCCATTTCAGTGTCTATGTAAATGAAGAAGTGCCAAACGCCACCCCACCAGCACAGCACAGCAGAGCAGAACTGGATGGATCTTAGCAACTAACTAGAGGAGGGTATCTTCCTACTGTATATGAGGTCATATTGGGGGGGGTGAACATAATTGGCTTGTTTAAGCCCCAGCCAATATAAAACTGAAAAAAGGCCAAAAAGCAAGGAATGATTTTTCGAGACCCATTGGAGACCCATCTGAGTGTCTAAAAATGACTTAAATGTAGATATGGTATAATAGGTGCCCTTTAACGCAAGAGTCTCATTTTAATCATGTCAATCAGATATCTGATTTATTTTGGACAAAATTACACCTTTAAGCATCTTTGAAGGTTTTAGGATTTGTTAGATTTTTTAATTGGTGTCCAGTATCAGGTTTCGGAACAAAAAATGTGAAATATTTCCTGTCTCTATATTACTGACAATCTTCTCAAAATTATAATTATTGTTGGATTTTATACTGAAAATATTATTTAATATTTTTTTAATTTTGTTTTTTTTTCTTTTAATATAAATTTTTTAAATAATAATTATTGTTATAATTATTATTTTTAAAACTAACAAACAAATAAATAAATATGAATATATAAAAATAGAGAAATATTTCCATTTTGACATTTGACATTTGACATAGTAGGTTTAGTTAAAAATCCGAGTTTAGGCATATTAAAAAAGATTCGCACAGATTTATATATTTTTATTGCAATAAAGAAAATAAATCTTTCAACTAGCAAAGAAAGTCCATGATTGTTACTAATTAAACAGTTTACACCTGTAGTGTGTTGCTTTAAAGCACATTTGGTAAATGAGTAACTTTGGTAAATTATTTAGTAACTGCAGTAAAAAGTGAAATTTCTGTAGTTATGACGGTGAGTAATGATGAGCCTGACAGATCCAAGGATCGTAAACGGTTAATGGATTATCTAATCTAATTAGCTAATCAAATCTATCCGGCTAATAGATGGTTGGATGGACCTCAAGTACTCTTCGCATCAGTGTCTTCCCACTTCGCTCTACGAGTGGGTACTGGCAGGGCCAATGCTTGATTTTTTTATTTTTTTGACTTAGCAGCAGCGTGATAAATGAATAAAACATCAACTGCACCAGCTACAAATTAAAGCTATGCGTGAATTATTAACTGAAGTTTAGACGCAGCACCCTTGTGAACAAAATGCTCCGGCTAACTAACTCGGCTATAAATAATGAATGCAGAAGAGTGAGCGAAACTCGGAATTTGTCTGGTGCATTGGGTTAGTGGTAGACTGATCTCGGCAGGCCTAATCAGCATGCCTGCTTTGACCCTGGAACATGACGCATGTTTTTTATTTATTGGAAGTACAGAGGTCCAGATGTAAATTTTGATCTGTAACAGAGAGAGTGAAGAAGAATAATCCCTGCAATGTCATGAGCAGGAACCCTTCTCACCCATAGGATTATAATAAGGCAGGAAACTGGAAATAAAATTCACACGAAGAGCCCAGGACCGTCTTTAACATTACTAGTCTATAGTATCCAGATAATTTCTTTTGATTATTTAAGGCAGTGTTTTTCAACCAGTGTTCCGCGGCACACTAGTGTGCCGTGAGAGATCGTCAGGTGTGCCGTGGGAAATTAT